>JAWPHD010003926.1:0-201839 GCA_037043455.1 Cyrtodaria siliqua | reverse complement strand
TTTTTGGTTATGTGGTGGGGATAATGATGTTAGGAGGTTGTTAGGGATGTGATTAGATGGGTTGGGGGTGGATAAGTGTGGGGGGGGGGTGGAGAGGGTTTTTTATTTGTGTGTTTGGGATTAGTTGAGTGAGGGGAGTAAGGTGTTGTTGTGGGGGATTGGGGTTGAGGTGTTGTAGGAAGGTGGTATTGAAGGGTTATATATTTAGAGATGTAGATATATTATTATGAGGTGTGGGGTTTTGGGTAGTGGAGTGGTGGGGGGGGGTTTGGTTGATGGGTTAGATGGTGGTGGGGAGATTGATGGTTTTGTAATAGGTGGTGTATGATGGTATATTGTAGATGGATGGAGGGTCTTTCGATGTTTGAATGGAGGGGGGGAATTGAATGTATTTTATATTGATGGGGTGGAAATGGTTTTGGTGGGGGGGGGGGGTTGGGGTGAGGTATTGGGGTGGTTGGGTGAAAAGGGGTTGTTGGAGGTAATGAGGGGTGAAAGTGTGAACATGTAGGGAGTAATTTGTGTTTGTATTTGTACAAGTGTGTAGGTATAGTGGTAAGGGTTGGGGTTGTGGATTAATGATGGATATTGGAGATTTTAAGATGTTTTCTATTTATTGTAATACCTCAGCAGTTAAGAGTGTGTGAACCGAACACAACAAGAAATCGGTTGAACGATGGATGCTCCCGAATAAAGGACACATGTCAATTGCCATCGATTGATATGTATGACAATTCAGCTTACAAGCTTTACATTTTTTTTAAAAATTGCAAAGTCCCGTAACTGTGCTATTTTTTTTTCGACTGAAACAATCCCTGAACAAATGAGCTACCATGCCCCCACCTCCCCGATTTTATTATTATTAGAATGCATTAGGTGCGTGCTGACGTATATTTTCAGACTTTAAGAAGGGCAAAGATAACTAAACAAATATATATGAATAATAATACTTCTGGTTACTATACTCTGCCTATACGGTATCCGTCAAATCGTACTTAAGTCAATATCGACTTAGACAAATCACTCTCATTTTGTCAAATCGTACTCATTGACATTTTGAAATAATGTCACATCGTACTCATATATGTATTACATACCCATTAGAAACTAATCTATTGCAGTTGATTATTGATTATATTTTACTCACTATTATTTACTTATAAAAAAGAAGTTTCAAGTAATGTTGAAATGCATTTTAAATATAAAAATACATAAAATATGGTCCAGTTTTTCTTAAAAATGAGACGTTTTACCTGACGTAGGCCTGCGATTTGATTAAGTACGGATTCCACACAAATACAAACTTAGATGGTTGTGATATGTATATGATTTTACATATCTTGTATGAATTTATACATAATTTTGTCAACACGCCGATATGTATAACCAGTGGACCAAGTTGATTCGATATATGATACAATATCCTAGAGGCCAGTACACTGACCTCTGCTCAACGTCTAGAAAGCTAGTCTGCGATCACATGATAATTTCGTCACATGACATTAGCTAAACTATAAAACTATAAATCTAACCTGCAGGTTAAAGTAGCTATGTCTGTTGTCATATGAATAGTTAATAGTTTACTGTGTAGTTCAGGATTATTGTCTGGAGAGTATCGAGCATCAGAGATAGGTAGAGAGTTGGAGGTTGACAGATGTTTGATATCAAATGCGCAATAGTGTGATTGAATGACGAGAAATGTTGAACAACCTTAACAGCGGTGTTTGTTCCAGATATTTCACGGGTCCTGACACCGTATGTAGTATGCAAGGAACGACATACAGATAGTGTTACTATCTCATTGCTTTCACTTATGTACTCAAATGTTAATGTTTAAATTGAGACATTTATAAAGTTATAAAAAGAATTCGCAGTAGGCTGTTTCTGTTAAAATGTATTAACTACACGAATGCCATGTGTGTCACAAATAATAAGTAAGTAAAATATACACTAACATTGTTTATACAGTGACATGTTACAAGTATAAAACATACTATTCAATATCTCATTCTTGGTTTCTTGGATTGTATTAGTTCTGTGATCTGAATTAATTATGGAGTTGTTGTTCTAGACGTTCATTCTTAATAGTATATGCTAGAAGTAATTGTCGTAACTCTTCGTGACAAGGCAGTATGTTTGCTTTAGTTGTCAGCTAATTTGGCATATCTTTATATTCACTGCCAATAGTGAAGATAACCTCTACATGACTACACACATGATGCAATACATGAGTCATACGATTAGAAATACGTACACGGGGGCTGTTTACTTTTTAGCTCACTTACGAGTCATCTACGAGGGGTCATTCAAAAAGTTCTGTCACTAACGCGTTTGTAACAATTATGTGCTCGTTGGAGTGTGGTGTTGATCCAAATTGAACCAGAGCTCTCAATACCATTCCATTGATGGTAAAAATAAATGCTGTATCTTTTGTGTGCGAAAGTTTATGGAACATTTACTAACACCACTTACTACACACATGAGCATTTTCGTCCTGAGTTTTTTTCAGTTTGTTAACTGTTACTTTTTGAAATGCCTGTCTTTCTTTATGTACTTGTCGAAGACCTTGAAATTTCTCGTACATTACCAGTTATATCTGTGCATTACAAGATTCAGAATTTAAGCATGGTAGATGAAAAGGCATTGTCTTAGAAATTAACATTCTTAAAGCTAACGTGTAAAATTAATTTAATGATAAATGGACCTTAAATGGAAGGGCAATCTTCTGAATACCGTTTTTGGATAATCAATATTTTCTCTAAACATTGTACAAAATTCTATAATAATGTGTTGAATCATGAAATTTAACACTGAAGGACTATGATTTGTAAACACAATATGAAAACATATTAATACTATGAGAATAATTACGACATTTAAAAGATATTATAACATTCCGTAAACAAATTAAGAAAATCAGTGTTATTTCTGCTAAAATTAAGGGATATGCATTCACTCATATCTGGTTTGCAGCAAGATCTTCCGAATTCTCGACAATCATTTTCAGGGATTATGGGTGAATAACAACAGATGGCGTACAAGAAAATTAAAAGCATAGACTTTTTCAAATAATTTTTACAACATTTTGTAACCAGGACTTTTCAGAGATGCCAGTATCCAAAAGGTGTGGTAGGGGGAGGTAATTCAGGGTATAAATAACCGGATTTGTTTTTTTTTGTTGGTGAATTTAAGACAGCGAACCCAGTAGTACTATAAATACATTACTTTATCTCAGTGTAATATCCAGTTCAAAGGATATATGCTAGTGACAGAACTTTTTGAAGCACCCTCGTAGGTTATATCATAGCTCTATATCTGGCCTACATGACGACATACCATAGACGATCCGTACCGTAAAGTTGGCATTTAGTAATGACAATCGGTTAATAATTTCTTTGTTTTGACACCACACACACAAAGGCTGTATATACACACGAGCACTTTCCTGGGTAAAACCAGTACGATATACCTCCCGCCAATCCATAGAATCGACACTTTCTAACTGTATAAGTCGACCTCCCCAGTTAATAATATACATGCTACTGTACATGATGTATTCAAATTTCCAACTTAATTAAACATGCAATTGACAATTTTTCAAAATTCCTTAGCCATAATACATATAAATGGCTGACATTCAATAATACAAAACACACAAATACAAACAACATTTTAATATAACAATACACAACAAGCAAGGTTTTACGCAAGCGTAAAATAGCTGCCGAGAGAAAATAGCATAATTTCTGGAACAAAGTTTAACATAATAACAGACCAAGTCACGGGTGTTAAAACAATATTCAAAACAATTGTTGTCACGAAGACGTAAACACGTCATTACCGTTTTTTTACCAGACACTTTCTTCCAATTTGTGCTACGCGAATCCTTGACATGCCTTACAAATTGATTACATACTGACCTTTGTAGCACGACGTGCTAAAGTACACATCAGCACAGAAATAGAATTACTCACATGTATGGGATGCGTTTGCGTTAGCGTGCATTACAAACAGATAAACTGTTCATTGCTACCATGTGTAATTATAAGATTGCGTTATCAATGGTGAAAAAAAATCAAAGAAACTATTCATTACTACCTTACCATGTGCAAGTACTACAACAATATAAGAGTCGCTGCCGTTCGGCAGCGATAAAACATACCAGATATAACCAACTACATTTTGCACTCAACATTGGCTAATTAATCAACAATCAAACAATGAAGATTTTTTTTAATATAATTTGTTTCTTCTTTCTGCATCATATATATCAACTAATAAACGTTTTTGATAAAAGTCAAATCGTTATTATATTTTGGTCAAATCGTACTCATTATGTTGGTCAAATCGTACTCATACAACCGCATGAGAGTGATTTGACCTGCCATGAGTACGATTTGACCGAAAAGTGAGAGTGAATTGACCAAAACAGTACGATTTGACCTGAGTACGATTTGACTTAAGTAGCGATTTGACCAGGAAGCGCCTATACAGCCCCCCTCCACCCCTCCCCACCCCACTCACCCCCAACCCGATTTTATTGCATTTTTTGAATTTTGAATTTTTCTATTTCTGAAAATTAGGCGTAGGCCCGGGCCTACAGGGCCTATGCAGAGCTACGCCAATGTCTACTAGAGATAATACTGATACTTCTATAAAGTTCACGATGAAACTTCAATGTTCCGCAATTCTGCCCAAAAATCATTTAACCGGAACCTCCTGAAAAATTATGCGCTACTAGGCATCATACTGATATTTCATGTGAAGTTTCGTGAAATCGGATGAAAATCTTAGGAGGAGTTGAGTGTGACAAGCTTTAGAACAGAAAAACTTCAAAATCCCTTAACTCCACTAAAAATAATTCAACAGGAACGTCCTGGACAATATGTGTTACTAGACATCAATAGATACTTCATGTGAAGTTTCATGAAAATTGGATGAAAAACAAAGGAGTTGAGCAGAAACTCTTTAGAAACAAAAAACTTCAAAGTCTCGTCACTCCGCCAAAATTCATTCAACTGGAACGTCTTGTCAATAAGTAAAACTATACATACTGATACTTCCTGTGAAGTTTTATGAAAATCGGAGGAAAAACATAGGAGTTGAGCGGACAAGTTTTAGAATCGAAAAAATTCAATGGCCCGTAACTCTCTCAAAAATCATTCAACTGGAACATCCTGATAATATGCACTACTAGGCATCATACTGATAATTCCTGTAAAGATTCATGAAAATCGGATGAAAAACATAGGAGTTGAGTGAACAAACTTGAGAATCGAAAAAATTCGAAGTCCCGTAAATCTGCCAAAAATCATTCAACCTGAACCACCCGATAATATGCGGAACTAGACATCATACTGATACTTTCTACGAAGTTTTCGTGAAAATCGGATGAAAAACATAGGAGTTGAGTGTACAAGGTTTACATTCCAAAAATTTCAAAGTCCCATAACTCTGCTAAAAATCATTCAACTGGAACCTCCCGATAATATGTGCTACTAGACATCATACTGATACTTCCTATGAAGTTTCGTGAAAATTGGATGAAAAATGTAGGAGGTGTTAAGCGGACAGAAAAGTGGACAGACTTCGGGGAGCATAAAAAGCGGACATCCTTCAACGCAGACTTTGACCCCTGATTGTATTAACCATACCACCCTGAATTTTGAACACTACATACTACTGGTAATACATGCACATCCAGATCTTTAGTATGCCTCATTGGCCAATTGGTGCAAATCATGAAACACACAAATGCAAACATCTGTTACCCGGCGTGTACATCATACAAAACTATTAAACAGGTTCATCAGGTTGTAAATCAGTTATGCATGGGCTAGTCTGACACTAAAAACACAATAATGCTGTTATCTGATCCAATAATGCCATATGCGTAAGCTGTCATCATCAATTTTTTATTGTAATGAATGTAAATTATTAAAGTTTGTATTCAAAACATCCAAATGGACATATTGTCAGTTAAACACTAAAAGGTCTCAAGAACATGTTTTACAGTTTTGAGAAAAAAATCACCTTTAAAATGCTGAGCTTGATTACAATCCATTTATTAATAGTCAGCCTAATAGGCAATCAAAATAGTGTACATAATTATTGGTCTTATTATCATCTATTTGGAACAGGAAAGGAAATTCCATAGACCTGTTTGTTTGTTTGGTGTTTAACGTCATTTTTCAGCACATTTTAGGCTATGAATGACAATCGATTTTTGTTGTGGTGGAGGCAGACCACCCACTTATTCATGGGTAGAACCAGTACTGTATAACTCCCGCTGTCTGTAAGAACCGACACTTTCTCACATGCAAGTTGAGCTCCCAGTGGGATTCAAACCCGCAGCGGTGAGAGGGGAGCATGTTTACAATGCATTGTTAACCCCTCGACAATGGAGGCACTTAGTTTAAGCCATATTATACTTGTAATTATCATATTTATTAGGTACAGAAATACTTACAACTTTTACATTCATAATAGAAGTACCGTTATCTGATAATTCATCCTCAAACAATAAAATGTCCTCATAAAAGTGTATTTTCTCTCTCACTTTTAACTTCTCCACGTCTATCTTTTCTTCACTCGGTACAACCTGAAATGTTTATAAACAAAGAACTCTGTCATGGTACAAAATGGAATGTTTATGAATACAGAATTCTCTCTTGGCACAACCTGAAGGGTAGTTGTTTTCATTTCTTTTCTTTGTACAACCTAAAATATTTACATTCATTTACACAAAAAAAGGTCTAATTTAACAAACTTTACTTTTCAATGAGACGGAAAGATACTCTGCATGCTTGTAATGTGTGTGAATAGAAAGGCAGGGCTACTGCGAATGCACCCAATGTAAATGGCAGATTTACCATAAAGTGCTTAATAAATGCAGAATTCTGTTGTTTTTTTCTTCACTTGCTACAGCCTGCAAATTAATATTAAGGTATGTAGAAAAAGAAATGTTACCAGTAAGTGACCAATGCCCCTGAAGTTCATTTTACCTTTGAACTCCAAGTGTGACCTTGATGTTTGAGATACAGACATGATTCTTATGCATGACACACCTCTCAATTGTGATTAATATTTGTGTGACGTTTCATAATCTTTCCTTCAGTACTTTCAAAATTATGATTGAGACATGATTTTTTCGTACGGAAAAACAAACAAACTGACGGACTAACGGATGGACGGTGCGCTTACTATATGGCCCCTCCCTTCAGAGGCATTCAGCAACTGCTCTATCCAAGTCACAGGAAGGAACAGAAGCCAGTTTATCCACTACACCTCAATTTATGAACCAATAACTGAGATGACATTATCCCGAACAAATACGGTATTATACCACTGTAATTATGGTGAACTGTATTTGTTTAAGCTAATAACAATGCCATCAGCCATACAGACGTATAAAAATGTCTGACCTTGATGAGTGCCCCATCTTTGCCCAGTAGAGTGCCTTTATAGTCTGTGGTGAATGTCCAGTCGAATGGCTTCACTACCTCATTGATGTGTTCACAGTCTGCTCTGTGTGGGAAATAAAGCGCATATATAATGATAACTAGAAGAGTGTTCCACGGAACACTTTTTTCAAAAGGGGCATAACTCTGCCAAAATAAAAGGTAAGATGAAGATATGTGTGAAGTTTAATGAACAAATGTCAAATACTTTTTAAGTTATGGCCAAAATTAGGTTGTGATTAAAGTGTGATGGACAACGGACGACAACGGACAAAGTGATCCCTAAGAGTCTGCCATGCTAACCAGACGAGACAAAAACTATTTATCACATAACATGGCTTCTGGGAGTGTAATAAAGCCACGATTTATTTATCATTATATGCTAGTGTATTACAGATGCAAATGAGGATCGAATCACTGTGTTTGTATACAGTAAAACATTTAGTCCCAATTGTTTGCAAGGTATATCATACGATATGTTCGGACATCTTAAATAGTTATCATTATTTGAAATCTTACTTTATAAAATGCTTGTTAGTAACGTTAAATTTGGTTTAAGGTGTCACGTTATTTGTAGCGCGAACACGTCACAGCCGTGTAACGTACAAGATGTCATGTAAACAAAACGATGTCAGAATTTCTCTTACAAATTGCTGCCATATACAAGGTAAAATTGACAACATTAAAGTGAAACTATCACATTGTAAGTGTGTTATGTGATAAATAGAATCTTACATTTGTGACTGTGTATTATTGACTTTAATAAACTCCTATCCAACATTTTATCCAACGCTTTATTAAAATCAATAATACAGTCACTCATGCAAGATCCTCTCTATATATATGCTTGTACTGTTACAGACAGCAGTACAGGTGGTGTCCAGATCTAATGTCCCAAAAATACAGGTGCTAACTCTCACCAAGATATAACTACACACCAAATATGAATTAAATCCAAAATGTTATTTTTTAAATGAGCTGAAGCCAATCCTTCTTTCCTCCTAGGAGCCTGCCTGCCTGCGCCCATCACCACCATGTTAAAACATAAAATGCATAGTTTAAAAGTATAAGCTTTATTTATTTTACAGCAATTATGAAACAAGCAACACAGCTTGTACAATTAACTTTCTATGTATGCGGTTTTGAAGCGGTTTTGATCTGAGAACCCAGGGGGAAAATGCACCACATGTTCAAGGGGGTGACCACCATACCCTCTCACAATGCCGTGATGGAGAATCAAAAACGAGTGCACTGCCGACTGTGCTAAACCATTTAAAACTGGAGTATAAATTTTAAAAATAGCAATAAAACCTTTTTGCTGATAAAAACAAGAGAGCAAAAATATTTGTTCAGATCAAATCTGAGTGCATGTGCAAGATTTAAATACTATTGTCTTTAATATTTAAATATGTTCCATGTTTTTTATCGATTTTAGAAGGTCTCAATGAAATAACCATCTGATCAAATAGTTTATATATGTGTAGATAAAATTATCATAGGCTTGATTATACCTTGCCTCTCTCCAAGCCTGGGCCACTGCCACTTTGAGTGGGTCATGATGGGCGTCGACCATCTTCAGTGCACCAAGTGCCGTAAACTCCATGCCGAAGCCACCAGCATGTTCCACGCGAAGCACATTTTCAGCAAATACCATTTCTGGCAACTGTGGAAGTTCTAGCTGACTTTCAAACCTAAAATAATTTAAAATTAACCCTTAGACTGCTACGGGCAACTACAATAGCCTTTGCGTCCATTGTAAACCCAGATCAGCCTGCGAGTAACACGTACCCCTTTGTAACATAAATGGAATGGTATAAACTTAAAGAAAGGACAGTCCATTATACATTCAAAGTGTGTTAAGTAACAAACAGATCACTCAAAATCATATATTACTGTACATCCACGATGGAGATGGTAAAGATGAGGAGTTTTGTCAGCTTAAACTTCCATGTCATGTAAACTCTGTAACACACGTAATTGGTAATGTCAGCTTACACTTCCGTGTCATGTAAAATCTGTAACACACGTGATTGGTAATGTCAGCTTACACTTCCGTGTCATGTAAAATCTGTAACACACGTGATTGGTAATGTCAGCTTAAACATCCATGTCGTGTAAAATCTGTAACACACGTGACTGGTAATGTCAGCTTACACTTCCGTGTCATGTCAAATCTGTAACACACGTGATTGGTAATGTCAGCTTACACTTCCATGTCATGTAAAATCTGTAACACACGTGATTGGTAATGTCAGCTTAAACTTCCATGTCATGTAAAATCTGTAACACACGTGACTGGTAATGTCAGCTTACACTTTCATGTCATGTAAAATATGTAACACACGCGATTGGTAATGTCAGCTTACACTTTCATGTCATGTAAAATCTATAACACACGTGATTGGTCAGCTTACACTTCCATGTCATGTAAAATCTGTAACACACGTGATTGGTAATGTCAGCTTACACTTCCATGTCCTGTAAAATCTGTAACACACGTGATTGGTAATGTCATTAAAACTAAAGTTCAAAGAACAGAATATTTTGATCTATTGTAATGAAGCCATCAAAACACCAGAATAATTTATGCTATTTCATTCCATAAAACCATAGAAATTATTTTCTGTTCAGATTTGATAAAAGATTTTGAGTTAGATGAAACTTAGAGTTTATAAAGAATATACCCTGTGTCATGTTTTATTCAATGTGTAACTATATTTATTTTGGCACTGCATCTGCTTTCTGATTAAATTTGTCTAGTTAAATTTTGTTAAACAAATGTGTCAAATGATAATGATTTTTTTGGTTTTACTGGTTTCATGGTAAAGAGTTCAAAGCAATTATCGCGTCAACTTTGAAAGCTTGTTTTTGAAACTTATAAGGAGTCTGAGAACCGTTAAATAATTTTAAACTTAGATGACTGGAGTTAGAATAATAAGCAGTAAATTAGATAAAAACAGAAGGGACACATTCAACTTTCAGGGCCTCCTCTGGCCATATTTTTCCTTTCGCAACTAATTTCGCCAAGTGAAAAATGTTGGAGCCAAATTGGAGATATTGGAGCCAAAATTGGCTCAAAGACAGTGTTTTTTTTTGTTTTTTTGGGAACATAACCCATACCTTCTCAGTTGGGAATTTTAGCGCGATTTTTCATAAAATTGGGAATTTTAGCACAATTTTTAATCTTTAATTTGAATAATGCTACTATAAAATATGTTTGAGACAAATGACTTATAAATTTAAAACTAACTGGGCATCAACAGTTACTGTGCCCTGTATATTACAAATGCCAGTGCTAAATCATAACTTTTTCAAATTAGGAATGACAGTAACCGTGGAAACAGTTCATTTAGGTAAAATTCCTACCTCTGTCTTGCAGGGCCGTCTGATTCGAGAATGTGTGATTTTGTTGCTGTCAGAGTCCATGGGCCAAACTGAAACTGACTTGTTACTGGCTTTGCTCTTGCTGCTATTTCTGGGACGTTAACACCTGACATCTGTAAGTTGTTGTTAGTATATATATTAGCGATATTGGCTCAAAGTAAAACAACTTAAGCATATCTATTAAAAGAATATATTTTAAACTGTCATTGCATTTTATGGTTTATTGTTTCTTGTGTCTACCAAAGACCAATTTGCTTTAATTTAATCAAGCAAGATAGAAAACCCTCATCGTTTAATTTCTACAACTTCTGATTTAAAACATATGTGATAAACAAGGTATGTGGGGGTGATATCATAAGGATGCTACATTTTCCAGGATGGAATTTCATCTTCCATGTTGATTGGCATTCTGCTAGTTTGTCTAGGTCTTTCTGTAAATAAAGGGGTTTGTATCAGATCTGATTACAACAGGTAGTCATCCCACATTAAACCAAGGGGAAAAGTGCAGCCAGTATGGTACTTGAACCCAGAACTGCTCGCTTACAGGGCAAGTGCTCTACCAAATGAGCCATATATGAACTGAGCTGACCGGCCATTGGGTACAATACATGTATCTCTACACTTCTCCCACTTTTAAGCTATCCCAGCTCTTCCAGTCTTTCCAGACCCAAGTTGCCACTATCCCGCATTCACCAGTGATGTAAACCAAGAGAAAAAAAGTGTGACCTGTACTGGGCTCGAACCCGGGACCCCTCGCTTACAGGGATCGAAATACAAGTAAGATAGCCACTCGCTTAAGGTCCGTGTCTACTAAATAAAAACAGACTTTTATTGGTCAAAAAATAGTCTAGGGAATCCGAGACTAATGTTTACCAATGTGAAGTCATGGTTTGGATAAAATATAATGACTGAAATAAAACAACTTGAAAATTCAAACATAAATATGTTTTCTTCAAATGGAACATTTAGTACATATTTTTATAGTTATTTTTTAAAGTTATGACTGAAAACTGAAAGTAGTTACACGTTGACATTTTGCAAAACTGGAGTGGTGTCACTTCGGAGCCAGAAACGACTAACTTTTCATAAGATTAGCTCTGAAAAAAATTCCTCATTACATCCCAGCGGGCAAATGACGTTGGGTTGACGTTGGACTGACGTCAGTTTCTGACGTTGGATTGACGTTGGATTTAGGTTGTAAATGGAAGTTTTCTAGACGTTGGTTCAACGTCAGAAACATGACATTGGTCCAACGTCAAAATTCTTACATTGAACTGACGTTGGATTTTGGTTGAAAATGGACGTTTTTTAGACGTCAGGAATCTGACGATGAACAACACAAGTCATAATTATATGTGTATATAGTTCCATAATTTGAACTACAGGCAAACACAATTAAACCGTCAAGTTTGTAGTCTCTCTACCACATATGTGTACCAAGAAGGGAAACCCTCAACGACACAACATAATGACTGGACTTATGGACTGGTTTGTTGTTGTTCTAAGGATTAGAGTGCCTCTACCATATGGGCCCCCATGAAGAATCCCACGTTGACCCGGCATTATGTCTGCACTTATATATGGAATATGGACTCTGTGTGTGTGTGTGTATTTCTACGGATTATAGTCCCTCAACCTACGACAGGCGTCCTACCTGACGATTATAGGCACAATGTCTGGACTTTTATCTGTGTGTTGTTGTGTGATGTGATGATATGCTACTTGAAGCAGTGAACTCAATGGTTTCTTTATAGTGCTGCCACACTGGAATACCACGCCGTAGTAGACATGATACCCCCACCCGCCAGTCACATTATTCTGACACTGGTCAATCAGTCGCAGCACTACCCATTATTTGCTCGTCAATTAATATTATACATTATCTCCCTTTACATGCCCTCTCACATAAGCATGCATGCCAACGTCAGAACGACGTCGTACTCCAACATTGTTCTGACGTCTTAAATCCGACGTTGTACCAACGTTGGATTTAGGTCGCCGACGTTGCGACCAAAATCCAACATATATCCAACGTCGTGTGTTTGCTTGGATGTATGGCACTGGGATGTAAGTTTCAGGCAATGGGTGCCATATATGGCTATGAGATATAGGGAAATGAGGGTAGCCCTAAAGGCTATAATGGAGGCCTATGGGAAAATCAATAGCTGTCCGTGACCTTAAGGCAGCTTCAGTTACGGTATCCGAATAGTTGTTATCCGACCATACATCCACATGAAGTAAACATAAATTACCATGCTATCTGTTCACCTTAAATTACTGTATATTTTTAAAAAATAAGTTAAAGGCTTGCTCTTTAACCAATATTTATTAGCCCATGTATATAAAGTCAAACATAAACTAGTTAGCAGTTACTTTGTTTACCTTTGATGTGTTTGTTGGATTGCGATGTCTGAGTTATTTAAACGCTTTCACCGGTTTCCTTCAAGCGTTTATTCAACAACGACCATGCGAATGTTTCCTCTGTTACCACCAATGTGGGTGATCCATGTGGAATTTGGGTTTTATAACATATTCCGATACATCCAACCCACGATCCGATCAAAGTGTATCTGGTAGGACTACTACACTAATGGTGTAGCTGTGAGAATCGTATTCATACTCATGATAATGTAGCTCTAAGATTGTTTTATATTCTGTATCCTGGCGTTACCAGTTCTTGACAGTCTAAGCGATCACCGATAAAATGAACACAAACACGCAATCTCCCACCTGGATCTTCACGTCGCACCATGGGAACTGATGACACTCGCGATGTTACGCATTTGCCGTATACTCTATTCGCGTAGAGTGGCATTACTGACTGCATCTTGTCGCCTTTAAAAGCCTGGCTGATCAGTATCTTGAGTGTCATATGACCGAGAGTGAAGATGTCTCCTGCGTCCCGTCACAGCACATACCACCCGATGGCTACAACGAAGTCGCAGGGTCAGATGTCAGAAGTCAGAAGCCGAGAGACACCAGTGCTTTTGCATTATCAACGCCGAAGACAGAAGACTGACGATGGAAGATGTACAGGCCGTCAGAGGGTATGTGCGGCGCAGGGGTCATACTGTGATGGGTGTGGTCTCAAACGGGGCTACCAAAATATACCAGCCCAGTAGTTCGTTGGCAGCAACCACCGTAGTGGATGTCGTCCAGACCCCCCACCTTACTGCCGCAGTGACAACTACGTAGAGCAGCGGCGATACGACACTACACACTCAGCTGAGGATGGCAGCACCCAGCACTACAGATACAACGCAGAACTACAAGAAGCACTGTCCAGATGCTATTGTTCCCATCCCTTTAAGACGTCTTATCGGGTCATCGGGTGGAAGGAACCTTAAACCTTAGAATGACACACACACTGTGCACACACGTCTATTCAGTCTCAATTTTTCCTCCAGCAAAAATCCAATTCAATTGCATCAAAACAGAAGTTTCCAATAAAGTTTGCATCATTTAAATTTTAAAAGTTCAAAATATAATGTGTCAGTCAAAATTAGATCAGTTAAAAAAATGACTGCAGTACTCGAGGTAGTTTTGAAAAAGAGGCTAATGACATCACAACTGCATTTTTTCCCATTAAGGTGTCTAATATGGGACACGCATATAAATAATTATACTGTCTCATCACTATTTTTTGTGTGTCAAAATGAAATTGTTTTCTGTACAGGGTAAATCAAGCGTTTGATATGTCAAAATATCTCATTCTATAAAAGTTTCTCACACAAACGTGTATAAATCTCAACTAAAATTCATGAAATTCAACCACAGACAGTCTCAAGCTTTAAGTAGTGGGGTTTTGGCCCTGACCCCTAGCCAGTAGGCGTTTGGAACCCTCTCTCACTCTTGACTTACACTGGTGATGCTTTTCCTCCAGGAATATAGGTAGAGCATCCAGAATGGCCCAATCTGCACTTTCCGGCGAGGTTTCTGAAAACATCATGCAATGCCTGCATAAACATCTGCTGTATTTATATGTAAATTTCTTTCTTTTTTCAGGGCTTAAACAATGACTGACATAGAAGAAGATTTAAGAAAACTTTTGGCAGGAGAGGTGGTGCCTATTCAGGATGTGGATCTGAGATGCAGACAACAATCAAAGGCCGCAGAGAGTAAGCTAGCTGTTGAATACACGTTTTTAGAGGATACTGAACGTTTTTCTTCCTAACCTTTACTGTTTGATAAACCTCTATTATTGGGTACCTATTGGGCCGTATGTTTCTGAGGATAAGTTCTTTCTAACTACAGTCAGAGAAGATAGCCTAAAGAGAGTTTACTCTTTATGATTTGTAAAACAGTGTGTGTTTTTTCTATATTTTGGGAATATAACCCATACCATCACAATTGGGATTTTTATAAAATTGTGAATTTTAGCGTGATTTTCCATAAAATTCGAAAAATATAGTAAAGCATTCCTTTCATAATTGTATATTTAATACTGTTTACTGCACACCAAGAGTGAACCTCAGTCATTGGCACGCTTTAAAAAAACAACTAAAGTAGGAATTTTTCTCATGTTTTTTTCTCGAAATTAGGAACAAAAGATATGTTTTGGCACTGGCAGTATGACCGAATTTTGCCATAAAAAAAGCGAAAAAACACACTGTAAAAAGATACGACAATCTGGCTTTACTACCATAGACATTATTTCAAACACAATAATCTTTCCTTTATTGTTATACTGAAGAATAAACACAACAGCAGTTTCTAAGAAATTTATTTAATTTCAAAATAATCAATTGTCGTAAACGTAAATAACTAGCTCCAAATCTAACTGTAAATTATTCTATATTTTACAGGTTTTATGCTCTGTGTAAAACTGCATTGACCAATAAAATAGAAGTTCATTTGCCACTATGTACAGATAAAACTATTTACATTGACGAAATATTAGAGGGTGTATGATGAGGGCTAGGACAGCTTGTTAAGTCCAGCCCTGGACCTCTCTTTTGTGTAGCAATTAGATACTCTGGTTGGAAGAAGATTCCTGTCCCGAATGATTCTGGGGAAGTAGTTCCTGTTCATCTGAGGCTGGGATCTGATAAGCCTCTGGTCTTCCGTCACAACCTCTTATGAGATCAGTTAACACTTAATACCCTTGTCAGTGTTTCGGAGAGTTATGGGGGCGGGGCATACCCAGGGGAATTAGACAAATTTAGATATTGATTATCTAATTCCCATCCCTGGGTAGCAACATGTATATCTAATTTCCCAGGTTGGGAGTTAATATCATTTCATGCATACTGGATACGGTTATCCGCATTTTACATGGGTGATGGTCCTTACACATGGGGAAGATAAAAGTCGTACACTGATTTCAACAATGACAGTTGCATGATGTAATTATGTAAATAAACATGCAAAACGTAGTAGTTGGCAACATCATTGCGCAGAATGTAAATTATATGCAAGAAAAAGAATCAATGATAGCTATCCAGTTCAGATATGGAGAATCCGACCCTCGGTATAACTGTTTTAATGGACGGTGCCTCGGTTCCGATAAAAACAATTATACCTTGACCGTGTTGGAATTCCTGATCTTTACCGGATACCCATGGAAGATTCTTATAATCAAATATCCCCATGTTGGTGGTACCAGGTTCTGTCTAATTTCCTACACCAGTGTCATCATTGTGAGCCTAATAACCACCTAAAGTCTTCATTTCTGTCTATTCCCCAGGGTATCCAACCACAGTCCCCGGTGGGATAGGTGCATAATCAACAATGAACGTTATAATACGTCCTTACACTTCTTTTCTCTTTGGTAATTTAATACAAGTATTGTGATAGTGTTGTAGCTCTACCATACATGTTATATTTTATTTACATTCAGTACATTTCCTAAGCAGCAGACCATTTAATCTTAAAGGGTTGATGCACTATTTTCAAATAAGGTTTATTTTAAAGGGCTCTGAAAAACTTCGAAAAAAAAGGAAAGATTTATCAAAATGCCATGAAAAATAAAGGAGATATGACCAAAAGAAAGATAAATGGAGGCGGCCATTTTTGGAACGATGACGTCATCACGCCTTTTTACCATATATGGCATATTGACAAAATGTCTTTTAAAGCAAAGAAAATCACTGCAAATGAAAAATAAACATACTATATAGTATTAAAATTAGTGTCTCGATTTATTAATCTAGTATCATTTTGACGTGAGGGCTGGCGTGGCGCAGTCGGTAACGCGGCGGATTTGTAACCGGATGCCCCGGGTTCAATCCTCCGTGGTGCCACTGAGTTTCGTCAGTGTGTTCTTAGGCAAGACACTTTCCCTTAGCCTCGTCCGTCGGATGGGGACGTAAACCGGGCAGTCCCGTGTATCGGTCTATCCTCCAAGCACGTTAAAGTGCCATAGGAATCTATTCCCGGATTCCTATGTATCCTTCCCCTCTCTCTGGGGCAGCTCTAAATAACCTATACTGTGTTGATGAGCCGTTAAACAACATTCAATTCAATTCATTTTGACGTTGAAATTAATTGCTGTCATATTATTAAATAAAATTTTGAGTTTTCATTTTTTCTTCTTATTAAATATATTATTGGTGCAGTTTAATCACCAGTTAGTAATATGCCAAATCAATTTGCTTTATACTATCCCTATAATTAATATTAATGAATGAAAAAAAAGAGCAAGTTATATAGAAAAACTAACAGAATGAATCAAGTTTTAAAAAATCAAGATTGCCTTGTGTCCTATTAACCATGTTAACTATAAACAAAATATTACTGACTTTGTAATAAGTGATTATTGTGACTAATGCAATTAACAGATGATTTCAAGCCAATCGTCAAGAAAACAATGACCTACATTGTCATGGCGATCGTATTTGATGAGGAAGGTCGCGTGGCACTGATCCAGGAAGCGAAGAGCAGCTGTCACGGTCTGTGGTACCTTCCAGCTGGTAGGGTTGAGCCAGGAGAAAATTTGGTGGTAGGTCTTTGCCTTTATTATATTTCAATAAAAATGACAGAATTTCCATAGTTTGTATGTTAAAATAAATTCTTAGTTCAATTATTGATCAGTATAATGTACCTAAAAACGTATACATTTTAAAGTTTTCTCCTAAAAAATATTGCTCAAAATCTCGAAAATCATGTTATTCAAAACGAAAGAATGGTTCATTTCTCAAATTCAAAGCAATGGGGCTCTTCCCAATTGGGAGAGGAAAAGCCCAATTGTAATTTGACAACTTCTGTTTTAATTATTATGATGAAACGAACAGTAGTCATCAAAAATAAAAAGAAACAATGAAGTACACTTTTAAAAAACATGCAATAATATGTGTATACGGTTGAATTTGAAGCAGTTTTGCTCTACATAATTATACCCCCACTTGCACAAAGTGAAGTGGGGGCTATATAGGAATCACGTTGTCCATAGCGTCTCGTCGCGTCCAGCTGCATAACACTTTTTTGTCGCATTTTTGCATCCTATATCACGTAACACATTTTTATTACATGCATTCCTCAGACTGTTTTAATGGGTTGTTCCCAAATGTCATATACACATAACACTTGATAACCTTATGTCCCTCTACATCACCCATTGTTGATTGCCTAATTTATAACAGAAATATGGCAATTTGTTTGGCTTAGAATTTAAGCAGGGATAATCATCACCTTCAGTCATGTATGCTTTACAAATTTAATCCATTAAGGCATTAAAATGAATCACTGAGGTTTTAGCTCAACTGAGCGAAGATCTATGAGCTTATGTGATCATTTTCCAACGCCAGTGTGTCAAAAACAACAATGATTTCGTCTGTGGATCTACTTGGCAGATATTCACCAACATTCAGTTGTAGCAATTTTAACATCAGCCCATCTCAAGTTTGTTCATATGACCTTATACCGACATCTTAACATTTGAAACATATTTTTCTCCAAAACTAATGGGCAATAACTTTGATAATTAGTAAATGTAGGTTCTATATAATAACTGTAGGTTCCATAATATAACAACTGTAGGTTCTATATAATAACTGTAGGTTCTATATAATAACTGTAGGTTCCATAATATAACAACTGTAGGTTCTATATAACAACTGTAGGTTCTATATAACAAACAACTGTAGGTTCTAACAACTGTAGGTTCCATAATATAACAACTGTAGGTTCTATATAACAACTGTAGGTTATATATATAACAACTGTAGGTTCCATAATATAACAACTGTAGGTTCTATATAACAACTGTAGGTTCTATATAATAACTGTAGGTTCCATAATATAACAACTGTAGGTTCTATAAAACAACTGTAGGTTCTATATAACAACTGTATAGGTTTATTGGTTATTTTACTATAGAGCATCCTAATGACACCGAAAATCAGTTAACATTCCCACAGTCATGAATGGCTTCTCCCCAGGCCTAGGGTCAATAGTTCATTAAGCAAATACAGCAAATACAGCAAATACTAAAAACTTAATAAAATATTGTTCTTCTTCAATAGAATTCATATTTAAGTCCTGTTACAAAGAGGGGGAAATATAGTTTGTTCATATTCAAAAACAGGAGTGTAACGGAGTCCATCAAGTTATAATTAGGATGTCGAAGGGGGAGGGGTTGTCTCCTGCTGGTGGAGCTGGGAAATTCGAAAAAATATATTTTGGACAATTTTTAAAGCATACATATAATCTTTTAAACAAAATGCATTAACGTATCATAAGTAAAATCATGAAAAGACAATTTACTCCTTAAGTTATAGAACCGGGTCATTTCAATATTTCCTCAAAATTAATGATACCCAAAAAACATACCAGTAACTCCGCGAATTTCTGTTACACTTTGGCATTATGGGAGAATGCTCAGCTACGCCAATGACAAATGTATGGTAAAACCTTAAATAGCACCCATTGTCCTTATGGGTGTGTTCACTGTCTTGTCTGTTGACTTACCAGCTTTATTCAAAATTAAACTTGTAGAATTTTCATAAATGTTAGGCCAAAAATGATTGAGAATATTGAAAAACTGTTTACACTAATAATTGTGTCACCTGCATAGCACGGCAGACACCTAGGGATCACTTTGGCCATTGTCTGTCGTTTTCATCCATCATCGTCCGTCACACTTTAACCTGCAACCTAACCTTGGTCATAAGTATTTGACCTATGTTCATAAAACTTTACACACATCTTCATCTTAACTCAAGGAATATTGTTAAACATGTCCAATAACTGACTTTCATTTTGGCAGAGTTATGCCCCTGTCATAAGACTTTAGTTAGAGCTGAAATTAGCACATGGCAGATGACACAAGTGTTCCATGGTTATTCAAATATTTACTGCCTTGTCATGTCTAGTAACTGTTTGCTGCTGGCAATAAGTAGTATATTATACACATTACTAGACATAAATTATTGGCCATATTTTGGCTATAGGATGCAGCAAAGAGAGAGGTTATGGAAGAAGCTGGTATCAATTTTGAACCGAAAACATTACTCAGTTTCAAGATCATGCGACAGCGGTGCTTTCGTCCAGTATTCGTGGGAAAGTCCATAGGTAGGAATGTCCAAGGAGTGTTGGTTGTTTTGTTTCTTAATAACACATTGTGATAGGCTAGATTAGATGTTAGAGTAGATAATACATCCCCTTGCTTTATAGTCTTTGTACATCTGTTTTACCTTTCAAAAGTTGAGCTCTCATCAGTGATTTATTACCCGGAAATGGCACACCCATTACTAATTGGTTACTCCTGCAGGGGTTCATTTATTACCCTGCAAATGAGCTTCCATCAATTATTGATTACTTTGCAATTGACCTCTTTAAATGCAAATTATATCCCCACATCAGTGATTTTTCCATTGGGATTTATTGCCCTGCAATTAGACTCCTATCATTGGTTTATTACCCTGCAGTTACACTCCTATTATTGGCTTATTTACCCTGCAGTTACACTGCTTATTACCCTGCAATTATGCTCCTATTATTGGTTTATTACCCTGCAATTACACTCCTATTATTGGCTTAGTATCCTATCATTGGTTTATTACCCTGCAATTACACTCCTATCAATGGTTTATTACCCTGCAGTTACACTCCTATTATTGGCTTATTACCCTGCAGTTACACTGCTTATTACCCTGCAATTATGTTCCTATTATTGGCTTATTACCCTGCAGTTACACTGCTTATTACCCTGCAATTATGTTCCTATCATTGGTTTATTATCCTGCAATTACACTCCTATCATTGGTTCATTACCATGCATTTATGATCCTATTACTGGTTTATTACCCTGCAATTATGCTCCTATTATTGGTTTATTACCCTGCATTTATGCTCCTATCATTGGTTTATTACCCTGGAATTACACTCCTACTATTGGCTTTTTACCCTGCAATTATGCTCCTATAATTGGTTTATTACCCTGAAATTGCACACCTATCAGTGATTTGTTATTTGCAGTTCTGTTCAGTTAGTGAATTATTTCACTGCCATTATTGATTGACAATGGTCCTCTCCGGTCGATTCATTATCCTGCAGTTGTTTTTCCACCAGGGAATTGTTTCTCTTTAACTCACCCCAGGGATTTTTTTGCAGCTTCTCTTATCACTGCAGTTTCATAATTTATCACATTGCAGGTTCAATCCCATTTATATATACACACAATACATAGTTCGATCTGTAAGTTAGGATTATTTGAGCCTATTTAACCCTTAACCCGCTAAGCACAACTATAATAGCCTTTGCGTCCATTGTAAACCCAGATCAGGGTGTAGAATGTCTGGTTGCTGATCAGTCATTTTTCCCAAAACACCCCTTTGTCACATAAATGGAATGGTCTTAATTCAAAGAAAGAACAGTCCATTATATTTATGTAGCGGGTTAAGAGTTAAAGTACAATCAACATGTTTTTACACTTGTAAGAAATGCACATATAGTCCCACAAATATTGAATGCCGGGACTCTGTTAATCACCCAATGCGATGTACTTAATCTATGTGAGTTATAACCCTGTTATCACATTTTTTATCCTACAATGTCTTTAAAGGGACACACAGTAATTTAATTTCTGTTAGTTTTTCTACAAACTTACATATTAGCAAATCCTTATTATTGTTTGAATAAGTCCAAGAAAATTAATAATAATATATATATTGGCATGATAATGAAGAGAATTTGAAAACTACAAAATGTATTACCTGTTATTTAATTCTATGCAAGGAGGTTTAAAGTTAAAATGATACTGCATTGATAAACTATGGTGCTAATTTTAATGATTTTTTAATGTTTCAAGATTGCTATATGTCCTTTTAGCATAAGAGATTGCACTATTACTCTGTAATACATTTATTTTCTTTCCATAGTTAGATTTCCAGACAAATTGCATATTTACCTATGTACATGTTTATATTCTGAGGTCTGACCATCCTAAATCTCTGATTTGCTAACCATCACATTCTGCAGTTTGTCAAAACAGAAGAAAAAAATAACAGAGAAAAGAAAGTAAAATTGGTAGAGCAGGCAGGGCACGAAAATTCCACTCATCTGCTCGCCATGACGAGTGCTCATTAATGCAGGATGAGTAGAAATTCAGATGAATTTGTTAACAATTTATCAATTTGACCATTTAGATATTGCTTAGGACGAGTACCTCAGAAATAATTTTTCCTGCCCTGTACCAGTATATCATAGGAAACATTTACTTGTAGCCATTCTAACCATTGGCAATAATGCTTACAGGATGGGGTAAAGCGTGAAGTTTTGGAAGAGTCTGGGTTGGAGTTTGAACCACTGTCCGTCACAAGTCTAGAAATATATCACAGTGGGCTTTGGCAACGTATAAATTATGTGGGAAAGGCAACTGGTATGTTGTAGTATAATCATTGCAGGAGCGGATCCAGGATTTGAGATTGGGGCATAATTGAGCAAAACACATACATTTTCAGATATGGTAAGGGCGTATCATGGATCCAAACCTCGAACTGGATCTGTGCCTGTGTTAGCTTGTTAAGCCCATAATAACATAAACCAGATCAATCCCCAGTGCTCCAGATAAGCTTTCAGCACAATTCGTGTTGTACGCATGAAAAAAACCCCATACATTAAGTATTTATATTTAAAATTTAATGCGTATTCTTAAAAGCAAGTTTTGGACAAAGCATTAATGTAAACATTTTACTCTATAGTCATTACCATCAAAAATATTGCATATTTCCTCTTCCCCTTACATATACATTCAACATTGTTTCTGTTTTTAGCTCGACTGATCAGAGATCAGCAGAGCTTATGCCGTGGTGCGGCGTCCGTCCGTCCGTCCGAGTTTACAGGAGCGCCTTGTGTGTCTTTTTTTATGTATAAAGTATACTTGTGTGACTGACACACAAGCAAGTATGTCTCTATGCGCAGGAAACAGTCTATTTCTTCATTTAAAGCAATAAAAAAATGCAGTCACACAAGGGGAGGGGAGCTTGTGTGACTTAAATGTGTGCAATTGGTAAAAACGACACACAAAATGTCAAAAACAGTCACACAAAGTACGAACGTACACACAAAAAACAGACACACAAGTTTTAGTCACACAAAGCCTGATTTTGTGTACGTCCGTCTGTCCGTAAACTTTTTTTTGTAGCGACTACTCCTCTGAAACTACTGAATGGATTTTCATGAAACTTTACAGAAATGTTGCCCATGAAGTCTAGTTGATCCTAGCAAAAATTCATGTTGATGTGAAATCCAAGATGGTCGCCAGATCTAAAAATAGGTTTTTAAAAAAATAGTTTGTAGCGACTACTTCTTGGAAACTATAAGTGATATTGATATGGGACTTTTTCTAAAATGATCAGCATGACATGATGTTGGTCCTTGTCGAAAATCGTTTTGATTCGACGTTAAACATGGCTGCCAGCGGCCATCTTTGTTTACATAGAGTTATATAATAAAAACTTGTAGCGACTACTCCTCTGAAACTACTTGACTGATTTTCATGAAACTTCACAGGAATGTTGCTCTTGATGTCTTATTGATCCTAGCAAAATTTCAGGTCGGCGGGTAATTCAAGATAGCCGCCAAATCTAAAAATAGGTTTTCAAAATACAAGTTTGTAGCGACTACTTCTTGAAAACTATAAGTGATATTGATATGGGACTTTTTCTAAAATGATCAGCATGACATGATGTTGAGCCTTGTCAAAAATTGTTTTGATTCAACGTTAAACATGGCTGCCAGTGGCCATCTTTGTTTACATAGAGTTATATTGTAAAAACTTGTAGCGACTACTCCTTTGTAACTACTAGTCGGATTTTCATGAAACTTTACAGGAATGTTGCTCTTAATGTCTTATTGATCCTAGCAAAATTTCAGATCGGCCAGAAATTCAAGATGGCCGCCACAGCTAAAAGTAGATTTTTAAAAAAGAAGTTTGTAGCGTCTACGTCTTGAAAACTATAAGTGATATTGATATGGGACTTTTTGTAAAATGATCAGCATGACATGATGGTTATCAGAGTCAAACATTATTTTGATTCGACGTTAAACATAGCAAATTTTCAGGTCGGCCGGAAATTCAAGATGGACGCCACGGCTAAAAATAATTTTTCAAAATACAAGTATGTAGCGACTACTTCCTGAAATCAAAATCAATCAGTAGAGCTTCAAGGTCATTGACCTCTCGTTTTAAATGGCATTAATTTGTGTCAAACTGCTGACAAAAAGGCCATTTTTTTTTCTTGCAAGCATCTACTAGTTAAAATTATGGAGGCACTTGATTGTCATTCCATACCTCAAACTTCAATAAGCATCTATTGTTGTATGACTGGGCGCACTCTGTTTTTCTAAGCTATTAAGACTAGTATGCGGGAATTTGGTTCTCAGTATGTATCAATGCTTTTTTAATGTAATTTTGTACTCATTAACTTTATTTATAACGCATTTTTGCATTTTAAGCATTTAAGATTATGCATATTTACGCATCTTATCTGGAGCACTGTGTCCCTAGTCCCTATACATATTATAGACATACATAAGGATCAGTGCCATTGGTCAAGGTCATGCACCTTTTGTCTGGTTCATAACTCTTAAAAAAATTCAGATATAGTAGGAATTTACTTGATGTGTATATTATCAGTAGATAGTGTTTTGCGTACCATGTTCAAGGTCATGTGTCAAGGTCATGTAAAGTTTGTGTTCATTCCAGTAACTCCTAAACTGTTTTGAGATACTGGAATAAAAAACACATTATGTGTGATGTTTCATCTTGTCCGGGTCGTACTGGTAACTAAAAAAACTGATAGAGGGTAATGAGAGAAAGTGCAGAGCACAAGAACAATAACTCTTATTTTCATTTAAATTTGAGTAATTGCTCTTTGTAATTCTATACTTATAATTCTTGTCTGAAGCATAACTCAAAAAAATACTAATGGGACTGCAATGATTATTATATAAAGTCGGATTTTTTTTTATTCTAGGAACCCTGTAATACATATTCATTCCTTGAAACATGGGTGGGTTTTCATTTCATGAAACATTTATATTCACTCATAAACAACTGTAGTCAATTTTTCCTTGCAACATTGATAGCCATTCCGTTCTTCTTTCAGGTGGAAAGTTAAAGACACTTGACCAAAAAGACGAAGAGTCATTACAAGCCAAATGGTTCACAGTTAACGATATACTCCTGGGAGGGGTACCTTTAAGGTTAACATTCCATTATTATGTAGAATGTGGACTATTTTGAGTTTCAAAGGAATAAACAGCCTTGAATAACAGACCATAGACATACTTCATGTTTTCAAACTAGAATCAAGCCTTCGGTACCTCAGTTGGTAGCAACGCTGGTAACTCTGTGGATAAAGCCTTGGCGTTAGAGCGACATGCCTCTACCCCGCGTGGAGGTCTGGCATAGGTCTGATGGGAAACTTCATCTCATCTTCATCTGAGGTTACTGTCCCCATATAAGTTATTGTGATGTGTTAGTGGGACGTACAACCCGATTTCATTTCATTAATTCAGTTGGCATAAATTGCTAATGAAACTTTTTTTTTTTTTCAGAAATCTTTTTGTAAAGTGCGTATTTTGAGCAAGACGTAGACACTAAATTGCTGATATTCTTTTTTCAGCATTCTTTGAATATCACATTTGGATAACCATGTTTGTTGTGTTATCACTTTCTATAGCCTTGCATTGCTTTTGTCACTCTCTGATGCCATGCATTACTGTTGCCACTATATCAGGCATATAATTATATGACATAATTTTAGTGTAAAATTATTTGTGAGGCTGTCCACCTACCTTACTTATGTTATATTCTGCACTACCGGTAGTCTGGGGCTCATACAATACAAAGTTTTTTAGCAAGAAACGCCCATTCATTTTACTGATGCCTGCAGCATGTTGTGACTACATTAATTAGACCCAGTGGACGGCAGATATTTTAGATAATAAAGATATGTTATTATTGTAGACACCAAGACTTCTTCAAATCTCTGAAGCTTGCCCAAGCTTACATGGCACAATCAGAGGGAAGCCGCCATCCTGCATACCAAATAGGGATTCAGCCCCATCATAAACTTATTCACAGACCTGTCATAGTCAGACAAGTCAAGGAAGGGTGAGTATGGCTTTAATCTACAGGGTGGTGGGGTGTTAATGTATACTAGATTCAGACCCATCATAAACTTCTACACAGACAAGTCAAGGAAAGGCGAGTGTGGATTTACTTTATAAGGTCGTGGGTTTTTTAATTTATACTAGATAGGGACTCAACCTCATCATCATCTAATGTACAGACCTGTAATAGACAGACAGATCAAAGAAGCACAAGCCTTGCTTAAGTCTTAAATGTGGTGAGGTCGTAATAAACAGTAATGTTCATCACCTCCATCATTAATACACAGACCTTTCGCAGTGAGACACACCATAGGAAGAGGGTAATAATAGAATACAAAACTCTTACAGGACACTGCCAGACAAAACACATATTTCAACCATGAATTGCCTGTATATTGAAAATTACATTTAAAAATATAGTGCAAGACATCACAAACATACATGATTGACAGTATACCGCCTTGAACGATCACCAGAAAAAAAGGCATTTAAACTGGTTGTAGTGCCCTACCCTCACCTTTTTGTCATCCCGATAAAATGGGACAGTGTAAATAAAGGAATATCCACCAGGCTATCAGCCTATCCTCTTTATACAGCCATGGCATCGTTAATAAGATTTATAACTAAAACACAGAGATGATCATGTATATATGAATATAAGGCATGAAGATATAGAATGCCACCAGTAATGTACTCAGTGACTTGTCAGAAGCTAATGAACAAGATAATGAACTTTGTGTGTAGTCAAGGGTGCATTTTGTTGTATTTTAAATCTCGTCCAAACTGTCTGTTTTGTATTCCAAACTTGTTTAAAGTTCCCCAATTAGGGCATTTTTTATGTGGTTAATGGTGACGAATGACTGGTCAGATGGAAAATACTTATTGCTCAGCTTTTATTCAGAATTCATGTACTTGTAGGATTTTCCAGACACCAAGCAAAACATCTTCCATGGAAAACTCTGTGTTTAGCAACAATGAAGTTTTTATTTATACTCGTGTGGCACTTTTTGCTAGTTTTCCAAAGAAGATTAATGTTGATAATAGTGCAGAGTCAACACTATTGTTCTAAACATGTACAAGAATTAATTCCATTGACAAGATCTGCCATACAGGAATCTAAATTGCTAACTTGATACAATTTATTTTACAGATCTACAGAAATACTAGTTTTCAAGAAGAATGGCTCCTGTATACCAAGCTGGTGTATGAATCCACAGGACGCCGGCATTGTGCAACCCTTGCATTATGTGTTCAAGGTAGGTGTGCAAGACTGCAATATTTTTTTAATCTAATCAGAATTGAAATTGTTATATGTTTGTTCTAAATACTTTTAATACAATCATGTTCTTGTTTCATAGAGTTTGAATCTTAAAATTTAAGGCGACATGTTTTTATCTCTACTAAACAAATTTAAGCAATGGTATTTTGTCTGTCTGTCATCCATTGTCTGTTGGCAATTACAAAATATTGACATCTTGACAGATAATGTAATGAAAATTGGTCACAAAGTTCCTCTGGTTTCGTATTTTGAAGAGTTGGCCCCTGCTACTTTAAATCTCTAACTACTGGGCCAATTTTGTAATTAAATTTAACATTTATGTTCCTTGGGTGGCTGGGTTAGACCTCTATCAAGCTTGTAGTTCTTTTCGCCGTTTTCTGATTTTTAAAATGGCCACCCATACATTTTAGTGTTAAATAGGGAAAAACAAAAATGTGCAATTCTGAACTGCTCGACAGATTTCATTAAAACTTGGCCACCATGTTCCTTTAGTGTAGCTCTTTCACATGTGTGTTACTTGTTGCTGTTCTCTATCCAAGATGGCTTTCATAACTAAAAACAGACCAATTATGGACATTTCAAGTGACGTTTCTTCTGAACCGCTTATTTCATTCTAATAAAAAATTGTTTGCAGTTTCCACAAGTTAACTTTTATCAACACTGTGTTTTTGGTCATCGTAAAATATTAAAGATGGCCACCAAAGCATTGCATGTTGCATAGAGAGAAATGTAAAAATGTCTATTTCTCTGTCTACATGAGTTACATGATGGTACAAGTTTTCCAAGATGACTGGCATTATAAACAGAGAAATTTTAAACATCTTCTTTAATTCATATATCTTGCTACTTTTTATCATAGTGTGGTCAATCCCACATGAGTTAGCTTTATTGGCAGAACGCCTGTAGAACATATGGGATAAAGAGTTGTCCATCAACATCGTTGTTCACTAACTTTTGCTTCCTTTTGCTTCATTAACATGATAGGGCCTTCATTTTCCATTCTACCTTTTCCAAATTGGCCAGATTGTTGATATTGAAAACCAGTCAGATCAAACCAGTAATTGTTGATTGCCTAATTTATTACACAATTATGGCCTTTTGTTTCACTACAATTTTCTACTCTAATGGTGTATAATGAACTTCATGTGATTTTCACTTTAAAAGTTCCATGGATTGTTATTACACTTTCTTGGCATACATGATGATATCGAAGGTTTTCGATTCTGATTTATTTTTTTTACAGAATTATGGACCTTTGTTTTACCTTGGAATTGTTTTCACATTAAAAAATTGACTAGGAGTTTAGATATTTATCAATCTTGATTTCCCCCATTCTCCTCGACTATATCAAAAAAGCGAGGGTATGCTTTACCTTCAGTGCTTTACCTTCAGTGATAAGTTTTCGTTTGTCTCGTTTACACGATAGGTCCTTTATTTTTCTTTCAATCTTTACCGAACTTGGCCAAATTGTCGATATCAATGAAAGCTTGGACAAATTAAAAAAACTGACCAGATCGGACCAGTATCAATGGTCCGTTGATTTTCTTAAATATGATATATTTTGCCTCATTAACATGATAGGGCCTTCATTTTTTATCTGATCTTTACTAAACTTGGCCATATTGTTGATATCCATGAAAGCTCGAACAAGTTAAAAAAAAACAGCCAGATCGAATCAGTAACACAGGAGTTTTGGCTCTTTATTTTTTTAAATATGCTACATATGATAAGGCCTTCATTTATCATCTGATCTTTGCCAGACTTGGTTTGCTATATCCTCATCTCATTCCATATTCATTCTATTCATTCCACCACCCAAAGATTGTATAGCCAGTAGAGCGATACAGGCCCTCTTGGGTCTCTTATTCAAATAATAAATTACACTTGTGCATGTTTGAGACTTTTTGTGTCATCTTCGTAGCATGGCAGACACCTAGGGATCACTTTGTCATCAATTCGTCTGTCTCCTTCATCCGTCACACTTTGACCTGCAACCTAACCTTGGCCATAACTTGAAAAATATTTGACCTATGTTCATGAAACTTCACACACCTATTCATCTCAACCGAAGAAGTGTTGTTGTGCATGTCCAATAACTCTGACATTCATTTGGCAGAGTTATTGCCCTTTTCATAAAACTCTTTAACCTGCAACCTAACCAAGCTCATAACTGACCATAACATCAAAAGTATTTGACCTATGTTCATGAAACTGCACACACATATTCATCTTACCACGCAGAATATTGTTACCCATGACCATTTCTCTGACTTTCACTTCAGCAGAGTTATGCCTCTTTTCATAAAATGTTAACCTGTAACCTAACCAAGGTCATAACTGGCCATAACTTGAAAATGATTTGACCCATGTTCCTGAAACTTCACACCGGTCTTCATCTTAACCACAGGAATGTTGTTACAAATGTCCAATAACTCTGACTTTCATCTTGGCAGAGTTATGCCCCTTTTCATAAAACTTTAACCTGAAACTTAACCTAGCTCATAATTTGGGCAAAATATTGACCTATGGTCATGAAACTTTATACAGTTTTTCCTTATCAATAATCCAGTGCAGATTTATGCCATTTTTTATAAACTTTAAGACTTAGAAAAAAACACAGCCCCATTATTCATGAAGGATTGCATCCCTTGTCTTCAAACTTTATAGTTAGATTGTACTTGATGAAATAAGCACATGGCAGGCAACACCCTTCTGATGTTTATATTACTTCTTTTACAGGAGGCATTGGGCTTGTCATTTCCCCAAGGTTCATTTTCCTCATCTGTAAGAGGCCTTCTGACAGTGGAGCATTGTGGGGTCCCTGCTGGAGAGCATGATGGGATATGTTTGACATCCGTTGTCATGGTGCCTAGTGACTTTCAAGATACTGATGTGGCAGATACTAATTACGAGTGGCATGCAATCACAAACCAAGATGTTCTTGCAGAATTCAACAGAAGATTATCAAAAGAAAACCTGCTTATACCAATCTTAATGTGATAGTGTTTTTGTTCCAGCAATTTATATAATATATATTTAAAAATAGTGTGGTTTGAACACCACTTTAGCGTGTGAATCTATTACAAGGTGAACTGTATTGATTTTTTTTTAATTTGTGATGGTATATTTTTTGTTGCAATGCATCAGCAGAGCAATTTAATGTAATTTTTGACATTCAAAAGATTGATATACATGTACAGTTGCAAATGTCAACATTTCCATACCGGTACTGGGCCTGTATTCATAAAGCATACATAGTTAAAATGTATAGATATTTTCTTGAAAATCAAAAGTTTAGTATATATTGCAAGACATTCATTCCAGAAAGCATCACCCATTGTTGATTTGTTACAGAATTATGGCTTTTTGTTTGACTAAGATTTTAAGCGGGGGTATTCATCACCTTCAGTGATAGTTCCAGTTCGATCTAAATTGTGAGTTAAAGTCAGTTATACAGGTATCCTGTATATGCTGTGAAATTTTATTCAGATTTAGTGTAACTGATATGTTACTCGTCCAGATTTAGTTTATCAAAATGTTACTCATTCAGATTAGTGTATCGAAATGTTACTCATTCAGATTAAGGATATTAAATGTTACACATTCAGATTAAGGATATTAAATGTTACTCATTCAGATTAAGGATATTAAATGTTACTCATTCAGATTAAGGATATTAAATGTTACTCATTCAGATTAAGGATATTAAATGTTACTCAATCAGATTAAGGATATTAAATGTTATTAATTCAGATTAAGTATATTAAATGTTACTCATTCAGATTAAGGATATTAAATGTCATTAATTCAGATTAAGGATATTAAATGATACTCATTCAGATTAAGGATATTAAATGTTATTAATTCAGATTAAGGATATTAAATGATACTCATTCAGATTAAGGATATTAAATGTTACACATTCAGATTAAGGATATTAAATGTTACTCATTCAGATTAAGGATATTAAATGTCATTAATTCAGATTAAGGATATTAAATGTTACTCATTCAGATTAAGGATATTAAATGTTACACATTCAGATTAAGGATATTAAATGTTACTCATTCAGATTAAGGATATTAAATGTTACTCATTCAGATTAAGGATATTATATGTCATTAATTCAGATTAAGGATATTAAGGATATTAAATGTTACTCATTCAGATTAAGGATATTAAATGTCATTAATTCAGATTAAGGATATTATATGTTACTCATTCAGATTAAGGATATTAAATGTTACTCATTCAGATTAAGGATATTAAATGTTATTAATTCAGATTAAGGATATTAAATGTTACTCATTCAGATTAAGGATATTAAATGTTACACATTCAGATTAAGGATATTAAATGTTACTCATTCAGATTAAGGATATTAAATGTCATTAATTCAGATTAAGGATATTAAATGTTACTCATTCAGATTAAGGATATTAAATGTTACTCATTCAGATTAAGGATATTAAATGTTACTCATTCAGATTAAGGATATTAAATGTAACACATTCAGATTAAGGATATTAAATGTTACTCATTCAGATTAAGGATATTAAATGTCATTAATTCAGATTAAGGATATTAAATGTTACTCATTCAGATTAAGGATATTAAATGTTACTCATTCAGATTTAGTGTATGGAAAGGTTACTCATTCAGGTTTAATATATCAAAATGTTCCTCATGTCTATTTTTTTGTCATAAACGTAATATCTTTACGTTGCCAAATAAATTTAATCAGTGTAATTGTTACTTCCATGTTTTGTATTTATCAATTTATTTTATAATGAAAATGTTAATTTTAATTTTATATTTACAGTGTGTTCATGAGACTAATAAAAGTATTCATTTTATATTTGTATACAATAAACTTATAAAAAACGAGACTTTTAATTCCTTGTCCAGCCGTCATGGTTTGTGTCTTCCCCGTATCTTCTAAAACAACGGCCTGATTTGGACTTCCCTTTGCATAACTGCTTGTAATAAATCACTGAATAAGGACTGTCACGTTCAACTCCCAGGTTGATGTTGCCATGGTCAAGGTCACACTTAAACTTTATAGGTCAAAGTTGGGGTATTTTCGGTGTATTTTATACCAATGAGTAGATATGGATTTTGTACTGCCTCAATGCTTATCACATCATGATGACACAGCGCACAACTCCCACGTGTCAAGGTCAAGTTTTGTCATGCAGGGGTATTTTTCACAAAGTCTCGTTTTATTATTAATGTAAAACGTGCAAACTCAGTCTTTTGACAAATTCAATGTGTTGGTGCGCCTTAAAACCCCAATTCAATTCAATTCAATTCAGTGTTGCATTATGTTTCAGATATATTTAACAAAGGAAAATGCTCTTTACAGGAAGAACATCAATCAGGCTTTTTAATCTAATATTTTAAAAATTGTTCCAATTAATGATAAAAATGTCATATCCATCAAACGGTTGTTAGCATTGATTGTATGTGGTGAATAATGTATTCAAATCCGAATATATATATATAAGGAATATGTAAAACATAACAAAATCCTTACTTCTTGTTCTTATATTTTAATAGGTCATAATATGTCAATCTTTCAAAGACATTTTTTTTACTCTCACAAACCTGGTTTACCAGTATCAGAAGTAATGATTTTACTCTGGCAAATATACCGAAAGGAAAAAGAAACACGACACGGGAATTTCCGCTATATATTATTGTATATACTGCACACTTAATTCCATAATTATATATTCCTAGGAAATCCCAAGATGTTTTGTAAAAACAAAAGTTGCAGTTAGTTAGAGAAAGGACACAACTGTGATGCTGTAGACGTTTTAATCACTTTACACGTAACAAGAAATTAATAAATGTTGAAGTTCCACTTTGAAAAATGGAGCCAGTTCAGTACTGTATTTAACGTAAGAATTTGCAAAATTTTGCGTCCTAAGTTTGCTCAAATGCTTGAGCCAAACGCGTACTCGTCAATAATGAAACTTTGCAGGAATACTATTTGCTGTGTTACGTGTTGTTTTAGTCTTCTTTCCGAACGGAAAGATCTTACGTAGCCATGTACCATTTGATTAATAGCAGCATATTGTACATACAATATATAGCGGAAATTCCCATGTCGCGTTTCTTTTTCCTTTCAGTATATATATTCGAGCAAGATAATGTGTTTTGGTATTCCTGTCTGGCATGATGCTAATCATCCTTTGGTTACCTTTCCCCAAGTACTCCTTAGTACCCCAAGTACCCCAAGTACCCCTTAGTACCCCAAGTACCCCTTAGTACCCCAAGTACTCCTTAGTACCCCTTAGTACCCCAAGTACTTCTTAGTACCCCAAGTACTCCTTATGAAAATAGAATATGATTTTGTGCAATACTCACCTCTAATTAGTGCATACTGAGGCCTAGCAATCCATATTTGGAATATTATAAGAGGTGCTTTTCTATTGAACGACACATTTCGTAATGCTCATATCCACAAATTTGCATTTTTCTCAATGATGTTATTTAGCAAATTGATCCAATAAAAGTTAAAATACAAAATAATCTTTCTTCACTGATTTTTCTGCTGTTTGTCAGTAAACAAGAAGCATTCATGGACAACAAGACCCCCTCCCTGCCCAACCCCCGCCAATTATTAAATCTGACTTAAACCTATACTGAGTGTTAAGTTAAATGGAATGTAAATTCTCAGAGGCTGTATTTTTTAACCCAGACTGAAATCTTGACATTTTGATATCGTTATCAGGGCAGAAAAGATTGTTTCTGAGTTACTTGTCCTACGTTATATTTGAATGGTCAAATTGATAAAATAGTTATGAGAATTATCTAAATTTATATCGTCCTGCATCAATGAGCACTCGTCATGGCGAGCAGACTTGTGGAATTTTCATGCCCTGATAATGGTAAGCTGATGCTTGTCGATTACAAATGCAAAGTTGATGTAATAATTTAGAAATATAAAATGAAACAAGGGAAATTTAAGTTTTTGCATTTAGTTGTCAGACTTGCAGACGGACACTATACCCTATATCATCCTCCTCTGGGGGCGGTGTGGGATGATAAAAATTAGTCCATTTTATCCATCCGTTTTTCATCTACCATCAATAGCGTTCTTGTACAACTACAGGGTAGAGCTCAACCTCAGACTGACACCGCCTTCCTATCATCTATCTCGCCTATCTCTGTGCTTCTGTGAGTCACGATCCCTGTCTCTCTCCCTATGTTTATCACTTCTCTCCCTATCGCTATCCCTATATTTATCCTCTCTGTCCCTGTATTTATCACTTCTCTCACTGTCCCTATATTTATCATCTCTACCTTTACTATATTTATCTTCCCGGTCTTTACTATATTTATTCTCTCTATCTTTACTATATTTATCGTCTCTGTCTTTGTTATATCTGTCAACCTTTTGCCTATATTTCTCATCTCTATCTCTATATTTCTCTGGTGACCTAGATTTATTTCTCCGTGAACGGATGTCTTCATGCGGACTTTCTGACTTCTTCCGTCTGACTTTCTTTGGTTTTGAAGACTGAAAAAACAAACATTTACTTTTAGAGGAAGCATTGGAAATTTAAAACGAAGCCTGACATTTACGTAGTTACACATACAAGTGGTTATTGGTCCACATTAAAGGGACACACGGCAATCTTCAAGCAACTATCATGCAGCAAAATTATCACCTCGGTTTATTAGTCCCCTACCGGTCCGGACCATACCGGACTAGGTTTGCACCCCGTCCGTCATTCTTCTGTCATCTTTTTGTCCAGACTGTAACTTTGTCATGCATCGTGGGATTTTGAAGTCGGGGCTGTAACTTTGTCATGCATCGTGGGATTTTGAAATAACTTGGCACAAATGTTCACCATCATGAGGCAGTGTGTCGCACGCAAGACCCAGGTCTGTAGCTCAAAGGTAAAGGTCATGATGACTTCAAAACACAGGAACACATATTTTGCAGCTAAACATGGTACGGTATTCAACATTCCTTGCACGATCATTCACATGGCTACATTCAACCTTTCATATGGGTACATTCAAAGATAATTGTTTCTTCAATAACTTCAGAATTGAATTGGAACTGAATTGGGTTTTAAGGCGCACCAACACATGAAAGGTTACATGGCGTCTAACAGGCATGAACAGGCCAGGCTCATCCTCCATGTACATCGAGATAAAATATGAAAAATGGGCCTAGAACCTTCTCACCCTGAACTGCAGAGTTGCTGCAAATTCTATCGTAGAAACTCCAGCCACGTTTATTGTTTTTCTTCCCAATAACTTCAGAATTAACAAACTGGCTAATAACAACTTTATTTCTTTGAATTTTTTGCAATTATTGTGTTGACGAAACAGTAACCTTTGACAGCAGTGCAGCTTCTGAATTGTTAATTTTGCACAAGACCTGGTTGGGGACTATGGCCGTCCCTCGGACTGCTTCTTGTTAATCCAGTTTTGACACTAAAACTTCATGCATACAATTTTGGAATTACGAATTTGTCTTTATAATTTTATCTTGACTTTAACAGATCTGTTATTGGTGCAATATAACTAAGTATTAGTAAATGCAAAAACAATTTGGTTTAACCTATTCAAATAATTATCCGGGCTATTCCATTCCCCCCTTCTGAAAATGAACACCCACACACAATTGCAAAACTGGGTTAAAAAAAACACCCACATTTCAGACAATAGGGTTCACCATAGATGTTTATTAAATTGCTTTCCTGTGGGGTCCCCGGTATATTTTAATGGAATAGCCCTCATTAAACATGTTAAATAATGATTTACAAATATGCAAGTTATGTGGAAAAACTTAACAAGATGCTGCCAGTTTCACAAAAAACAAGATTGCAAGGTGTCTCTTTAATTCTCTCCCAATCATGTTACAGTTTATGACTACATGTAATAATGAACACATGTATTAATGAACAAATGTAATAATGAACACATGTAATAATGAACACATGTAACAATGAACGAATGTATTAATGAACACATGTATTAATGAACACATGTAATAATGAATACATGTTATAATGAACACATAATAATGTTTAATAATGAACACATGTAATAATGAACACATGTAATAATGAACAAACATAATAATGAACACATGTAATAATGAACACATGTAATAATGAACACATGTAATAATGAACACATGTATTAATGAACACATGTAATAATGAAAACATGTATTAATGATCACATGTAATAATGAACACATGTAATTATGAACACATGTATTAAAGGGAATGTAGCAACACAACCAAACCATCTATATTATTGAGAGTTCTGAAGGTGAAAGAATAACCAAAATCGGATGATAAACAAAGAAGATATAATCATTTGAAGGTTCCGTTGAAATGGATATGGAAGCCGCCATTTTGAGAGCTATGACATCACAGTTCCAAATGACCATATAGGGAATATTTATAAATATGAAAATTTACTGATTTATAGAAAAAAATCGCCATCATCTGTATGAATAAGAAAATCGGTAGATCCGATGGATGCTCCCTGAAATGTATCCTCAACTTATCATATGGCCTTGTATCACCCAGCAGTTTCAATTTGCAGTTCCATTAGTAGATTTTAACTAATGCTTTGGACAAGACTTTAATACAAGTATAAAATTACAAAGGGCAATAACATTAATTTGAATGAAGATTGGTTATAGATAGCTGCACTTTCTCTCATTGCCCTTTATCATTGTGTGAAGGTTCATTGCAGTCCCATCAGTAGTTTTTAAGTCATGCTCCGGACATTCTAAGTATAAAATTACAAAGAGCAATAACACTAATTTAAATGATGACATAGTTACGGTTCTTGCCCTCTGCACTTCCTCTCATTGCCCTCTATCATTGTGTGAAGTTTCATTGTAGTCTCATCAGTAGTTTTGAAGATATACTCCGGACAAAAGTGGGACGGACGGACAAAACGGCGACATGCTCCCCCGAAAATTTCGGGCAGCACAAAAATATGTATACTTCATGGCAATACTGCTTTTAAATTTGTCAGTAAAAGATTTTGCATTCATTTGCAGCTGATTTTCTTTGCTTTAAAATGATATTTATCAATATTCCATATATGGTAATTTTAAACTATGACATCAGTTCTCAAAATGGCAGCTCCCATATATCAGTTTTAGAACAACCTTCAAATAGGCATATCTTTTTTGTTTATCTCCGATATTGGTAATTCTTTCACCTTTTACAAGTTTTCAGAACTCTCAATAACAGAGTTTGTTTGGCTGTGTCGCTACATTCTCTTCAACAGGACTGTCCGACATGAATCTGTCAAGCAGAGATAAATCAGCCTGCCCCCAAATAGAGTTTTGCAGAACTTTATATGTATTGGGAGCAGTGATTGATAATGAGATGCCAATTATAAAGTTTTAATATTAAAGGGGCTAGCCTCCAAAAATTAATCAGATGATCAATAAAACAGACTTAAAATAGCTTTTGAGAATAAATTACACGACAAATACGTTTTTATCTCCCACGTCCGACACCAAAATATGTTTTTGTCATATTGTCTAAATTTCTCTTGTTATGTATTCCTTCACTTCGATTGCAGAACTACCGTAAGACCAAGTTTTACATCATAATTACCTAGATTCCAATATACAGAGGATCTTAAATGAGTACTCATTCATTATTGAATTTACTGAACGAGGTGGCAAAATTATATAATGTGAGGCTCTTGCATTTTGCCTGTCGCTTTAACATGCAAAACGGAAATAAACAATTGGATCATAGTCATTATCGATTTTTTTATATAACTTATATAACTTGTGGTATATCGAAAATACAGAATGGTGTTATTCTACTCCCACACCGTAAGTTATGTGTTAAATTAGAAATACACTATACGTGTTTAATACTACAAACTTTTAGGAAAGTTGATTTTGAGTCGTCATTATTAATGCTATTATTTGGTACGATATTTTTGTAGAACAACTGTTTTCCATAAAACAGGGGGGAAAAACAACAATAGAGGCTTTCGAAGTGTTGCAAAATGACTCCTATTATGAAGGTCAAGGTCACACTAGGGGGTTAAAAGTGGATTTTGTTGAATATTGGATGAGGTTATCCACTTTTTACATGGGTGATGGAAAATCTGATCTTACACATGGGTGATGGAAAGCCTGATCTTACACATGGGTGATGGAAAGTCTGATCTTACACATGGGTGATGGAAAGCCTGATCTTACACATGGGTGATGGAAAGTCTGATCTTACACATGGGGGATGGAAAGTCTGATCTTACACATGGGGGATGGAAAGTCTGATCTTACACATGGGTGATGGAAAGTCTGATCTTACACATGGGTGATAGAAAGTCTGATCTTACACATGGGTGATGGAAAGCCTGATCTTACACATGGGTGATGGAAAGTCTGATCTTACACATGGGGGATGGAAAGTCTGATCTTACACATGGGTGATGGAAAGTCTGATCTTACACATGGGGGAAGATAAGTCGCGCTCTGATATCAACAATGACAGTTACATGACATCATTGTGTAAATAAACATCCAAATCATTAGTAGTTGGCAACGTCAAGGCACAGAATGTAAATGATTTGCAAGAAAAAGGAGCAATGATGGGTATCTTGTTTTGATAGGGAAATTCTTGGTATAACTATTTTAATCTGAACCTCAGCAAAGCCTCGGTTCAGATAAAAACAATTACATCTCATGTTGGAAATCTCAATCTTCCAATCATCCATCAGTTTTTCGTGTTTTTTCATCGATTATGTTTACCTTTTCTTGTTCGCTGTCACTTGAACTGTCTCTCCGTGCCTTGTGCTTCTTCTTTTTCTTTTTCTTTTTCGCCTTGTCGGTGTCCGAGTCCGCTTCCTCATATACAAGATCATATTTACTGGCACAGGTTAAAGAACATTTATACCAGTTTTTTCCAGTTATTAATACATTTTGCAAAGGATATGCATACAAATTGAAAATTGTGTATTGTGATCAAATGCAATTTATATTACTTGTCAGATTATAGAGGGAACTCTATCATAGTGGTATGTTTAAAATATATATTTAGATTGTCTTAATAATGTGGTAAATATATTTTATTCAATATTTTACTTTATTGCACGACATGATACATGCAATGAGATATGTGGGAGTTTACCTCGATAAAAATGGATATCAGTTTTTGATCTTCTTATGATATAATTCGCAATACTAAAGTTTTAGTTGTCAATGCAAAGAAGAGATTTTTTTCTAAGTTTAATACTTCCTTTATGAACAATCATTTGAACATATGTTATGTAAAGGATACGTGTCTCTCCTAGAGTTGTCCTTGATTCTGTAGTTCGATGCAAAATCATCCTTTGTTTCATCTTTCATCACATCCACGCCTTTACCTGACAAGTATTACATAAGAGTTATATATTATAGATGTCTACCAATATACAAGACAAGTCCTTTGCAAGAAGACAAGTCTAAAAATGTCAAAATATGATTTTCTTATCTGTAAAACAGCTAAGGCATTCATGGTCACCTTTTACCACTGCAAACATAATAATGACATGTACAAACTATTGACTATACTTCCAATGACTATAAAGGGTTGAACGTTAAACTATATATTACTAAACTTGATGCTCCAGGCAGCATGTTTTGGAATTTGAGCAAGTATAGGTTACCTTTGCCCTTCCACTTGAACTTGGACACAGACTGACTGAAGTCCACGTGTATTCTCCGGTCATCTATCAGAACATTGTCCATCTTGAAGTATGCATTCTCACACTCTTTTTGCTGAATGACAGATAAAACAGTGTTACCAGACAAAATTAATTTGTTTGTATAGTGTTTCACAAAATGTTCAACACATAATTTTATAAGGTTATATATGACGGTCGATTTTTTTGTGGTGGAGGCAGACCACCCACTTTATCCTGGGCAGAACCAGTACTGTACACCTCCCGTCATCCTTAAAAATCGACACTTCCTCTCTTACGAGTCGAGCTCCCAGTGGGATTCGAACCCGCAGCGGTGAGAAGCGAACATACTTAAAGGCAACAAATCAGATGGATGCTCTCTGGAGCATATGTATCGCCTTCTGGGGGTGTTGTTTAAAAGGGTGTTGTTCAAAATGTGTGACATGTAGAGTCGATATGGAAAGTTCAACGATATGAGAAAGCTCTAAGTTTGTGATGCCGGCCGGACTCTGGCTGGACGAAGATGAAGGACAAATTGATTCGTATGCATCACATTTTTTCAGGTCACACAAAAATGAATTCTGACATGTGACATTCCAAAACAAATCTTATACATATACTTCTAGTAGGACATTTAACTATACATTTACAGATGGCAAAACCAAAAATTGTATGTTGAATGTATATTCCAGAGAAACATCTTTGCAACTTTCTGACAGACAAATCTATATAATGGGAGTTTTATTAAACAGGGCACTTGGCAATTTAAGCACCTCAATTTATTAATCAAGTATCAAGTGTACTTTAAACCTGCTTGCATATATTGAAATAAAAAGCAATACAATTTGGAGTGTTTTATTCGTTATTCCAACATGAGGTTAAAACATATTTTAAGTTCAATATAATCTGACAACACTTGGTATTTGCGAAAACAATTTGCTTTGAACTATTCAAATAATTATTAAAAATGATTTGTTTGTTTGGTGTTTACCGTAATATCATTTTTTAGCACATTTTAGGCTATGTATAGGGCTGAACTTTTTTTTTTGAGACAGACCAGTGAGACCACCTACTTATTACTGGGCAGAACCAGTACTGTATACCTGTACGCCATCTGTAATCAACACTTTTCACTTGACAATTTAAGCTCCCAGTGGCATTCAAACTCGCAGCGGTGAGAGGTGAGAAGGTTAACAATGCAAAATTGTAAACCCCTCAACCACGGAGCCAATAACAATGACTGAATTTGAAAATATGCAAGTAATGAAGAAAAAAATACCAACAGTTTTAAAGAAAGCAAGATTGTTATGCGTCCCTTTAAACTAGTCCTACTCTCTAATTACTTACATGTGAAAACTCAATAAAGGCATACTGTAAAGATTCCTTGGTTTTCTGGTCCCTGATTACTTCACAACTAAAATATAAATCAAATGGCAGTTTATTCATTATTCTAACAATTGATCTGGTGTAGATAGATGTTGCAGTAAAATAAGCCTAATCTATATTTGAGAATCATCAGTCAAAAATGAAATACACATAAGATACGTACCTATGTAGATAGGTATGTCTATCCATTCATGTATATTGGTATTTTGGTTTATAGTGCATGCAACGTATAGTGCATGTAACGTGTCAACGTAATTTGAAAAAGTCATAAAACAATAACTGATATCAATGTAAGCCCCAGACATTGGTATGAACAGAGCTTTTGAATTGAATTGGGGTTTTAAGGCACACCAACACATGAAAGGTTATATGGCACCAAACAGGAATGAACATGCCAGGCTCATCCTCCATGTACTTTGAGATAAAATATGGAGAATGAGCCTAGAACCTTTTCGCCTGCAGAACTGCAAAGTTATTGCAAATTATATTGTAGACACTCCATTTAGGCTGGAGCCATGTTTATTGTTTTTTCTGCCACTGCTCTAGTGATTTGAGCGAGATGGCACCTGAAACAATGTAGGGGTCATGATGAAGACCTTTAATGGGCATGAACAAAATGATAAAATGAACATTTGGACAATTTGGACAGAGGTACCACTACATGCTCCTTTCCTGAAATAATCTGATGCATTAAACTAGGTCTCTATAATATAGCAACTTTTATCACCCAAAGGCGTAATACTAGTATGCCTATTTCCAGAATGCATTTATTAGATTCGAGCTTTTGTAAAATATTTTCATATACAATTGTTGACATTTTAGGACATCATCAATATTAATATAACGTCATACTGACACTCCATATTTACATTCACTTGATTCTTTCTGTTGAAAAAAAAAGCATTTAATTCAAATTAACTTTTTCAAGGTGGCAGAGCTACTGCGCACACATATCCGGCTATTCTACTGTCTGAACTATAGTTGTCTCTCTTGCACATGTTTTATTATTATTATTCTCCCAAGGCAAGTTATTGTTGGCAATATTGCGAAGGGAAAATAATGTAAATTAAAACTGATTCACATTTTGGCGTTTCTGCAGTTTTTAATAAATGCTGGTAGTGAATAGTAGATTTACCAACACAGTTCATGGAATTTCAAGTTACTACTAGCGTTTTAAATCGCATAAATGCCAAAAAATTCAAAACAATTCTTAAATGATTAACCTGAGAGTACCAATACCAAACGAAATTCAACATCAATATGGAAGGTGTTAAGTATTATATGGTACCATTTTACATTTGTTCTGTAAAAAAGACCGTCTTTTCTTTTTTCGTCTTTGCCTCGGTTGACATTATTTTCCTCAGGTTGACAATATCCACTGTCACCCTCACTGGGATGCAATATTTATATAATACCATTTTACATTTGTGCTGTTACTATGCATGTATAAACGATATTCTCATACCTTACAATGGTTCCGAATCTGGAGAATATTATCTCCAAATCTTCATCTGTGGTGACGGGGTTAAGTTTACACACAAATAATACATTCTCTGGTGGGGCTATGTCCTCCTCCGGTAGATCTCCTACCTGTGGTTCGAAAAATGCAAAGACTGTCAACAGTGTCAAACTCATAAAGAGTGTCAACAGTGTCAAACCCCTAAATAGTGTCAAAAGTGTTTAACTCATAAAGAGTGTCCTCTAGTGTCAACCTCATAAAGAGTATCAACAGTGTCAAACTCATAAAGAGTATCAACAGTGTCAAACTCATAAAAAGTGTCAATAGTGTCAAACCCCTAAATAGTGTCAACAGTGTCAAACTCATAAAGAGTGTCCTCTAGTGTCAATCTCATAAAGAGTATCAACCTCATAAAGAGTATCAACAGTGTCAACCTCATAAATAGTGTCAATAGTGTCAAACTCATAAAAAGTGTCAACTGTGTCAAACTCATAAAGAGTGTCAGCAGTGTCAAACTCATAGAGTGTCAACAGTGTCAAACTCATAAAGAGTGTCAACAGTGTCAAACCTATAAATAGTGTCAATAGTGTCAATATAATAAAGAGTGTCAACAGTGTCAAGCACATAGCATGTCAACAGTGTCAAACTCATAAATAATGTCAACAGTGTCAAACTCATAAAGAATGCCATGCCAACAGTGTCAAACTCATAATGGCAACAGTGTCAATTCATAAAAAGTGTCAACAGTGTCAAACTCATAAATAGTGTCAACATTGTCAAACTCATAAAGAGTGTCAACAGTGTCAAACTCATACAGAGTGTCAACAGTGTCAAACTCATAGTGTCGACAGTGCCAAACTCATACATAGTGTCAACAGTGTCAAACTCATAGTGTCGACCGTGCCAAACTCATAAATAGTGTCAACAGTGGCAAACTCATAAAGAGTGTGACAACTCATGCTTAATGAGTAAAGCTTTACCATAATGTACTGGTGATAGAAAATGGCTGCCTCCAAAAGAAGCAAGCGGTAACTGATGATGTGTGCTAATTTTTTACCACATAAATTACACATCAAACTACTGTATGTGGATATTGATCTTAAGACATTTTTAGTGACATTAGTAGGAATTTGTTAAAACACTTGTTTCGAAGTGGTCTGGTGACATACATTTGTATATAGACAGCATTAAAACTGGGTCCTTGTGACTGATATTTAAAATGAAAGAACATTTAGACCGATACTTCAAAGGAGGTCACTTTTTCAGTAACTGAAACTTGCTTGGACTCTTGACCTTATTTTCAAATACAAGGTCAAGGTCAAATTTCACCAGCAAGTCCGTAGCTTACATACGGACCAAAGTTATACAACTGACGTGAGTGACTTTCATGAACTAAGAAGGGCAATGAGTGACCTACCTTTTCTAGTAGTATATCACAGTGACCGGAATTTATTTTTTAAAGATAGAACCCTGAACTTTATCCATGTGATCTACATTCAAAACATTAATAAATGACACAGTTTTCAGCAGTAATTTATAATGACCTTGATGACCTATCACTACTTGTACTAGAGAATATAAACCAACCTTACCATTGTTAATATCTGTGCATTTGCGTTCGCCTCTAGTATATTTGCTATCTTGATGACCTACCACTTCTGAGATATAAACCAACCTTACCATTGTAAATATCTGTGCATTTGCCTTGGCCTCCTTCTGCTCTAGTATAATTGCTATCTTGATGACCTACCACTGCTGTGATATAAACCAACCTTACCATTGTTAATATCTGTGCATTTGCATTGGACTCCTTCTGCTCTAGTATATTTGCTATCTTGATGACCTACCACTGCTGAGATATAAACCAACCTTACCATTGTTAATATCTGTGCATTTGCCTTGGCCTCCTTCTGCTCTAGTATATTTGCTATCTTGATGACCTACCACTGCTGAGATATAAACCAACCTTACCATTGTTAATATCTGTGCGTTTGCCTTGGCTTCCTTCTGCTTAAGTATATTTGCTATCTTGATGACCTACCACTGCTGAGATATAAACCAACCTTACCATTGTTAATATCTGCATTTGCCTTGGCCTCCTTCTGCTCAAGTATATTTGCTATCTTGATGACCTACCACTGCTGAGATATAAACCAACCTTACCATTGTTAATATCTGTGCGTTTGCGCTGGCCTCCTTCTCCTCTAGTATACTTGCTATCTCGCTTGCCGACATACCCTTGAAATCATCTATATCTTCGTCTGCACCAATACGTCCACTCTGTAGAGAATTAAACATAGGCGTTGAAGGTGAGGCCTTAAGAAAGTGAACAAGACCCAAATATATGTTTTTCTATTTTTTGAATTCTTAGCAGTCAGAATGTTCAGTCAATATTATTATTTTCTTTACAGAACGACAACTCTAATTACGATTTAAATCATTGGATCTAGATATTCTTTTTATTTCACCAATTTTGTGTTGTTGTTTTTTTACATACATTGTATGATAAGGGGGTATTTTGGCCCCCAATATATTCAAAATGCAAAAAAATGATATTTATATAATTATAATCTGTTGTGCATATTGAAGTAAATTGCTCATATTCTATCTTCAAAATATATTTTTATTTATTTTTGTTATCTAGAAGAATTAATTAGGGTCTCAAAAAACGTCAATTTTGGTAATTTGTTATATTTTGTAGATTTTGGATCTTTCTGGGCAAGATTTTGATCCTAAAAATATAGAGCGCACCTCCAAGCATACAGTTTTTTGGCTGATGATGCATCCCTATCAAGTACCTATTTCAACAAAACATCAGCTGTGCTCGAGGGTGCGCTCTGTATTTCCAAGACCAAAAACTGATTGAAAACAGCTGAAAATGTACAAAATTGTAATTTTTTGAAAGACAAGGCCTTGTTTGTGAAGCTCTTAAACTCATTTAGAGCCTTTAAAGGTACTTGTTATGAGTTTTAATATTGTTCAGTTCATTTGTAGCTAAACTAGATATTCAAAACTTGTGCATTAAAACTTTCAGTATTGGGGGCCAATTTTGTCCCTTATCATACCTAGTCCTTTATTTTTTTTTCTTATCCAAAAGGTGGTAGTGCTGGTAGTAAACATGAAATAAAATGCATCTACAGGATTTCCAAGTATTTGTTGTGATAATAAAAACAAGATTTCACGGAACACGTGTGTCGCCTGTCAGCGCTTTGTCAGTATAACAAGGTTTTTTGGACCCAGATAAATGACCTTGAAAAATTGGCCTCACTAAGTTTTCATGAAGAAAAAAATGAGTGTTTAACCCATATAATGACCTTCAGTGTGACCTTGACCTTTATATTTTAGTATGGTCATGTCGATGTTGTCATGATGAGTATATATTGAAAGTTTGATGAAGAAATATTAAGAAATGAGAAAGTTATAGCCAACCTTAATGTTTTGTGAAGAAAACAAGAGGTCAATAACCTTGAAGCTCTACTGATAGGTTTTTGATAGCAACCCTGTGAAGTTTCATGTAAATCCGTCCAGTAGTTTCAGAGGAGTGGTCGCTACAAGTTTTCATTATATAACTCTATGCAAACAAAGATGGCCGTTGGCGGCCATATTTAACATCAAATCAAAATAGTTTTCTAACAAGGATCAACATCATGTCACACTGATCATTTTAGAAAAAGTACCATATCAATATCACTTATCGTTTTCAAGAAGTAGTCGCTACAAACTTGTATTTTGAAAATCTATTTTTAGCCATGGCGGCTATCTTGAATTTCCATCCGACCTGAAATTTTTCTAGGATCAATTAGACATCAGGAGCAACATTCCTGTATAGTTTTATGAAATTCGTCCAGTAGTTACAGAGGAGTAGTCGCTATAAGTTTTTACTAGATAACTCTATGTAAACAAAGATGGCCGCTGACAGCCAACATCGAATCAAAACAATTTTCGACAAGGACCAACATCATGTCATGCTGATCATTTTAGAAAAAGTCCCCTGTCAATATCAATTATAGTTTTCAAGAAGTAGTCGCTACAAACTTGTTATTTGAAAATCTATTTTTAGCCGTGGTGGCCATCTTGAATTTCACATCAACATGAATTTTTGCTAGGATCAACTCTTCATGGACAACATTTCTGAAAAGTTTCATGAAAATCATTCAGTAGTTTCAGAGGAGTAGTCACATACATCAAGCTGTTCTTTTGTGGGTTCTGGTGAGCGATCAGGCACCTCCAGTCCAGGTGGATCATCATACGGATCGTCTAGGATGATGGTGTGGTATATCCTGTAAACATACAACATACGGATCTGTCACATCAGTATTGTACATAACTACAATCCAAGACCTGAGATGAAACACCTTAAGTAGAAACTCATTACAGAATTATGACCCTTTGTTTGACTCAATTTCCTCACCTGTAACACATTCTTGAATTGATTGTTCCCAAACTTAAATATACACATAACAACTGATGCCATTATGTCCCTATACATCACACATGTAATCAACAATGGGTGATGTAGAGGGGCATAAGTTCATCAGTTGTTAGGAGTATATGAAGTTTGGGAACAACCCATTCAAAACTGAGAAATGCAAGTAATAAAAATGTGTTACTGGACGTGACGGGACGGGACAAAAATGAGTTATGCAAGGGGACATTAAGGACAACCTGATTCTTATTTAGCCTCCACTTCACTTTGTGAAAGCGGGGGTATGATAAAACAGACAATGATGACATTAAATTGGAGTTGTTAGGAAATTAAAACAAATTCTAAATTTCTCTGGTATACCAGCATGTGTTTTTTCCCCGAAGTTCTCTGAATTTCTTCCACTTAAAGACCACACTTCCAGACCACACACCAGATGCTATTCTGTCATCTGCATAATCATCAATGTTATTATAACCTACTTTCACTTAGTGGGGACTATATAGGAATTATGCTGTCTGTAACCGTTGCATTGCATCCAGTCCCGTCACTTTACACATTTTTGTCCTATACCATAGCGTCGCCTAACACATTTTTATTACTAGCATTTCTCAAACAGTTTTGATGACCTTATGTCCCTCTACATCACCCATTGTCGATTGCCTAATTTATTACAGAATTATGGCCCTTTGCTTGACTTAGAATAAAACAGCGGGGGTATTCAACACCTTCAGTGAAAGTTCTAGTTTCCAATATAAATAAACTTTTTGTGTGTGTGTTTTTTTCTGCCCTTTTTTTTACCTGATATCTTTAAAGGGTCTGTGTTGTGTATCACAATACGCTTCATTGATCTTCATCAATATATCCATCCCCTCAGACACCTCTCCAAACACGGTGTGGACATTGTCCAGGTAGTCTAGATTTTCACCAAGGGTGATGAAGAACTGGAAATTGGGATAAGATGTATTATTGACATACATGTATTCCACCCTCACAGATTTACCCAAGATAGCAAATTTGTGCAATTTTCACGTTTAATTTTTTTTCCATGACTAAAAGAGGGTATGAGGAAAGAAAATCTTCCATATATGTATACATGTATATTTGCACTGTTAACTACACCTGCATGAAGATTTGAATCAATTGTTTGGAGTATTAAATTTATTTTCCAAGTGAATACTTTTGACGAAAACTTTGATAACTTACAATTTAAATTGTAATAGAGCCATTTGAATTGTATGCAAAATACAGTGGATCTACATATTGTTCTGTGAGTGAGACATTTCTTCTGGAATATTATTCTAATATTTTCCACCATACCTGCGAGCCGTGCATGTTGCTGCCATTATTCACCATGGACACTGTCCCTATAGTTTTGTGCCTTATACGAGGTGCAACCTCCATGTCAAAATACTTGGCCTGCTCCCCATACAGGAGACTGAAACATAAGACAGGTGAAATAGACACCAAGCTACAGCCAAGATGCCTATTTTGGAGAAAAGCCTTTCTCCCATTTCTAGACATGTGAGATAGGGTTTTTCCCCATGGAAGTAACTCTATACAGACTTTAATACATGACATGTGACTCTTACATGCACCGTCACGACGTCAGATCGGTGACGTCGCCTTATTCTAGCGTAAAATCAAATGCAGTCATTGAACTATGCCTGTGCTAAGCGCATATAATGGGAGAAAAACAATCCATCATGAGATTATCCATGTGAGATAGGGATTTTATTAACAATTACATGTAATCTTTTACATGTACTTGACTCACTTGTAAAGGTTTTTCTGCATACAATATTCAGACATTATATATTAAGGGAACAGGTATTGTAGTGAAAATAAAATTCTAAAAACAAATGGCTGAGCATTACAGATAAGTCAAACTGTCATCCTGACAACACCTTTTCGATGTAAAGTCCTTGTTGCCGAAACAGTAGCAAATTTTATGAATAGCCAATTTAATACTTCCAATTAAACATTTTGCCAACTCATTTTGGGATAGAAATTTCACATATACACGCAAAACAAAATCTGATTCTTTATTTCAGTTCTCAAACAATTCGAAATTAAGTCATTGGTTTATTTTATCCTCCTTTAAAATCTGTTCCTTAAGCAACTTTTTTGTTTAGGAAATTTCTAAAATTGTATACATGTAAGTATTCCTCGAACAATCGTCCCAAATAATATGCCAGGAATATTAAGGCATCTGTGTGTGAATCCCTGAGGTTTATAGTCCCCGTAAGTCTGGATAACAGCTAATATACTTAGCGAATAATTGCATAGCTATATCAACCCAAGACCTAAATATCAGATGTAGAGGTTTAGCTCCGATGCTGATACTGGCTGAGGGTTGGTTTATGGTTGTGATATGAAATTAAAATAGCTATGCAAAATTCTATTTATCACATATTTTCGCTTTTCATTTAATAAGGTGTGATATTACGTGTGTTATATAGCTATAGGCACGTGTGCAATAAAGGAGCAATAGCTTTGTGTGTGGACATGACATGCGACAAATGCGCAGAGCTCCAGTTAAGCAATTTTTGTGGGTATTTCAATATTATTATTTTTAGGAAATCAGCACTGAAAAAATAAATTAGGAGTAAAAACCAGCAAAGTTGATAATTTACAATTCTAGTACAAAATAGGCATATTTGTAAGATAAAAGTAACAACGCTGTGACATTTACTCTTTAAAAAATTCAAAATCAGCATTGCAGATTTATTTAGCTGGTAAAATACGCTTTGACATTAAAGCTTATCTGGAGCTCTGAACTGTGTGTATCACATATTTCAGAAATAGTGTATTCTTTACAAAATATGTGATAAATGTTTATATCAAGCAGTAGTTTGTGTTACTTTAAAGTGCTCAAACTTTGTCTTACCCACTGACAGATTCTCCTCCTTTGCCAGTTCCTGTAGGGTCGCCAGTCTGAGCCACAAGATTTCTCTGTGTAAATCAAATATTAGCATTACTGCTGAGCTCCATATCAGGTGGTAAATGAAAAACTATTATAAATATATACATTTTGATCTGAATGGTGTTTTACGTCATTTTTAGCATGTTAGGCCATAATTGTATGAAAGTCGAATTTATTTTGTGGTAGAGGAAGACCGCTCCATTTTTCCTGGTTAGAACCAGTACTGTATGCTTCCCGCCATCCGTAAGAATCGACACTTTCTCACTTGATAAGTCAAGCTCCCAGTGGGATTTGAACCCACAGCGGTGAGAGGCGAGGAAGTTTTAGACACAGCGTCTTTACTATCCTGGCCATGAATGCGATAGATAAATAATGAACAAGATATAATAGTTTCGCATAGACCCCTCGATACAGGTAATGGAAACAAAACACATATATATACAGCAGTGCTTATTTACCTTGTATAACAGAGGCCTGTAAAGGGCCTCTTCCCAACAGAAAATTGGACTGTTTTTCCCAACTGTGGCAGAAATATTTCCCAATCGGAAAACAGCAGTCTCTCAGAATTTGAGAAAAAGCATGAATTCAGCAGTGTATTTTTGTCTGCTAAGTAAATTCCGACTTGGAAAAGTTAATAATTATGGTAAATAATGGATGACAATATAAATAAAGTATATTAATGTCATATTTACTTAATTTATGAAACCCTGTATTTTTCCCAAAATGAGAAATAAGCGCGTTCTTTTTCCCCAAAATGGACAGGCCTGGGCCTCTTCCCAATTTTGTGGAAAACAGCCATGTACAGATTTTGACTATTGGCTTTTTTTCTTCCATGGACAGTCATCAATCATTGACAGCTTTATTATATATATATATGTTTATATATACTGAAAGGAAAAGGAAACGCAGGGTGCGTATTTCCGCTATATATTGCATATACTGCACACTTATTTCCATATATATTCCAAGGAAATCCCAAGATGTTTTGTAAAAAAAAAGTGCAGTTAGTTAGAGAAAGGACACAACTGTGATGCTGTAGACGTTTTAATCACAGTACACGTTGTAACAAGAAATTCATAAATGCTGAAGTTCCTCTTTGAAAAATTGAGCCAGTTCAGTACTGTATTTAATGTTAAGTGATTGCAACACTTAAAGCCTAAGTTTGCTCACCTGCTTGAGCCAAATGCGCATTCTGACGATAATGAAACTTTAAAGGGGTAACCATTGGTGTGTTCAGTGCTGTTTAAACCTTCTTTCTAAAAGGACAGGCCTAATGTCGCCCTGTACCATTCGATTAGCAGTAGCATATTAAACATACAATATATAGCGGAAATACACACCCTGCATTTCTTTTTCCTTTCAGTATATGTATATATATATACAAAGGTATATAGAACTTGAAAACAGTCTTATAATCCATCTAACAGTTTATTGGCTATGCTCTATTTTCTAGTTTTGCAAAGTTTATCAAATAGGATCTTAAACATGAGTTTGAATAATCTATTTATAACTGTACTGCATGTACAACATTTTATATCATAGCTCATATCTCACTGTTACGGGTTTGAACTGAACTGAATTGGAGGTTTAAGGCGCACCAACCATGAAAGGTTAAATGGCGCCTAACAGGAATGAACATGCCAGGCTCATCCTCCATGTACATCGAGATAAAATATGGAGAATGGGCCTAGAACTTTCTCAACCTGAACTGCAGAGTTGCTGCAAATTCTATTGTAGACACTCCATTTACGCTGGAGCCATGTTAATAGTTTTTCTGCCACAACTCTAGTAATATGAGCCAGATGACACCTGAAACAATGCAGGGGTCATGATGAAGAACTTTAATAAGCATGAACAAAAAATGATAAAATGAACATGAATTTGGGTGGGGGGTTCTACCCATCTGCCTTCCCCTCCAACGGGATCTGCAGTGGCCCTATTCTTTGCCCCGTAACCAAATGGGACTACGGGTTTGAATTCCACTCGGAGCTTGACTTGTGAGAAAGTGCTGATTCTAGCAAATTGTGGGAGGTATATAGTACTGATTCTACCCAAGAATAAATGGGTGGTCTGCCACCACCACTAAAAAATCAGCCGTCATACACAGACTAAAATGTGCTGGAAAAGTATGTTAACCACCAAAAAAAATAAATATTTTCTATGATATTCATTAGCTAATATCCATTTAGGATAACTGTTGCTGAAGCAAAATGATAGTGACAGCCTTGTCACCTTGCTTAAATGTTGGATACAGGAAAACAATAAATTATAAATATTTATCTACAGACACAAAATGACTTCTCCTTCTAACATTACTGTTGTTATGAATTAAAAATCAAATTAATGAAATATCAGCTTATAATCCTTGAAAAATAGATATTGTTCATTAGTTTAATGTTATTGAACTTCTATACACATACGAGAAAATATTAAAATAAAGATGCAGGTAGAAAATTCCCAACTTTTCCAACCCATACTTAGGTGTACCTACCTGAACAGAATGAAAAAGGCTGAAGTTATAGTACTTCACTTTACACAGTTTCAAGAAGTTTTTGCAACCTGAAAGTAAACAAGAATGATATATAATGTACTGCCAGATAAACAAGAATGATATATAATGTACTGCCAGATAAACAAGAATGATATATAATGTACTGCCAGATAAACAAGAATGATATATAATGTACGGTCAGATTGATTATACTCCACATGCATGAATAAATAAACTTCCCCTCTCCCTCAGGCAGCTCCAGTGTATTAGCCAGCCAACCGTGCAGCCGTCTTTTGCACGGCCGTTTTTGAAAAATCACGGCCAATATTTAAAGGAGTGGGTGGAGTAAAAAAAAAAAATGTATTTTTTTTTGCTAAACAACACTTCCAAACTATTACTTTCTCAATATTGTTATGTTTGTATACATTTATAGAGAAAGATGATCTTATATATGCACCTTTTTCACCTTTATCTGTGAAAATAAATTACCCAAGAGACGCAAAGTGGCGCGTAATGCATGTTAGCAAATTATTTTGCACACCCTCTTTGCATATTTGCACACCCAGTTCATGGATTTCTGCCTAATACACTGGGCAGCTCTATATAGCCTTCCACCTTATTTGCCCTAATAGTAGTGCATCGCCTTGGCTAACAGCACGCCCCAACCCCACACAAACCCTCCCCCCACCTTCGCCATCCCTCCACCCCCAACACCCACTCTTTTTTTCAATTCAATTTCACATTGAAGACAAAGGCAAACTGCAAAACAGTCAATGCAGTGAACCTCATGACGTGCAACGTATGCCAAAAACAGTATGTGGGAGAAACAAAGCAGACAGTTAGCCTGAGAATGAATCTTTACAGGTCAGACTGGAACATGCGCACATTTTCAATAGCACCAGTAGCTAAACACTGTCATGAAGCCAATCATAACTTCACAGACATATCACTATGCTGTATAGAACATTGTCCAACATGGTCTGATCAAGATCACAAAAAACGTGAAAGCTACTGGATACGTCGTCTGAATACAGTAATCCCTTATGGCATCAATAAAGGAGATTAAATGGCGCATCTTGTTTTTTATAAGACCATATTAATTAATCTTAATATATAAGTATTTACCCTATACCGGGATATTTAATAAAATTGTACATGTATAACGTTGTTTTTTACTTTCCATATTCCAAATTTGATACATTTAATTTAGACACACTATTTCATTTGTGAGCTTCACAACCTCACTGTTTTAGAGTACTGATTATGTCTCTTGTGTCATATCCAACAATACTTTTCTTCCAACAAACCCTTGTAAATTCGCTGAGATATATCCGAGTTCAAAGTCACCAAAGTGCAATTTCAATTTGCTCCTCATTTGTCTTGGTCCACGTGGTAAACAAATGAATTTTACCAAAATCCGGTTTCTGTTCATTTCGGCGCAGTATTCCAGCTTCAAAGCGCAATCAATTCAGTAACGTAAGGCTAAATAAAATTATACCTGAGTTTACTGTAACCTGACCGACTCTCTGAAAACACCTCCAGAAACGAGAAATCAAGAAAAATAATGATGTCATCTGAGAGAGCTATGATTGGCCTTTCTAATGGTATTTTTAAAAATGGGAAATTCCTGAAAAATGCCCCGATGCAGCTGGATTGAAATAGGTCAACTTTGGACACCGATTGCGCAGAAAGTAGTACAAAGGCATAAAATGGCACTATGTCACAATAAAGCTTGGTTTATGATCTTTCCAGTAATATATCATACTTATTTGTGCAGGTTAGCGCAATGCAGCGCATGATTGATGATCATGGCATATATTCATAAATGCTCAATAGAATTACATAGCAATGCGCTAGAAATCGCGTCCTCGATAAGCAGTGTATACAACGCCAATACTACGCCTGTATGACCTATTTTGACAACATGTTCAGACACTACTTACTACTTTCTAAATTAAATAACTTTGTTATTTTAAGTCCGATTTTAAAAATTAAAAAACTATTTTGATTCTTAATGATTTTTTTATTTGAATAAATATTTTTTATTCACATAAATATTTTGTAAAAAATTCGATGTCTCTCCCTACACAGAGTAACACAACTGAAAATAAGCTAAAATCTCAACATCTCTGCAATGGAAAATTATGAATATGTCCTTTACTTTAAACAATGGTAATAAGTAAATGGTGAGTTCGCTTTAAGGTTTTACCTTAGTTATTAATAACAGAAGGCAAATTTTTATATTAAAAGATACAATTTCCTGCACAGTATGAAGCTGGTAAATAGTATTCATCCCTCGCCACTGTGGCTGAGTGTGACTTACTTACATGTTGGTCTTTCTTCTGTCAATAAATCTATGGTGATATCACCAACCGAGGTTTCAAGAAGGACAGCCATGCCTGCCAAACTTTTTCGATTTTTTTATGAAAGCACAAATCTTTACAATGTCAGTAGACGCTTTGATCCAATACACATTTTAATGAAAATTGAAAGCAAACCGTTTGATTGACTAAGACTCTGTACAGTAGATTGAAATATCCACACGCGCATAAAATCAGAATTCAATCGCAAGTCAAGGTGTAAATGCACCATTGATTTCCTTCTTCTTTGTGTTGCTCCACACTTTCTTTCTTTCATTCTTCAGTCTATACTGAATTCGATCATATCTGATCGTCATAACTTAACAGCCAATCAGTCCGAATTCAAGGCTTCGACGGATTATATCAAGCTGGGACAGAATCCTGGCTTAAATTAAAGGTGTAAAACCAGGGAAAGATCCAGCACCCAGTGCCATCAAGACCAGTGAAGTTTTCCCTGAGGTGTACACCATCCATCGTAATGACAGGACATCTGGCCTGGGTGGAGGAGTCTTTACAGCTACCAAAGAAGGCATAGTGGTCCACGAGCAGCCGGATCTTGTATCAGACTGCGAAATAGCCTGGTCCAAGATAAAGCTGAAGAACAAGAAGGACCTATTCATCTCATCATTTTACATGCCCCACCGCAACCTGAATGACATCAATAAACTAGATGAGTCACTATACAAGCTGACCGACAACAACTTAATCAGACACGTCTTACTGGCTGGCGACTTCAACTGACATTGACTGGAAGAAACGTACGACTTTTTATGCAAAAATCCAGATTTCTCGTGGGATTGCTTGGCATGTGGCTCTCCCAACCATACAGTTTCGGCAAATCTGACCCCACTCTCATCATTTTCAACTGGCAACAATTATAGCTCCCTAGACAGTCGTTCATCAGACTCAGAGTCCGAACATCATACTTTCAAAACAAACCACTTGAAAGTACTGAACATAAATGCTCAGTCTTTAAATAAAGACTTTAAGAAAGATCAGTTTCATGCTTTACTTGACCAAGTTAAACCTGACATAGTTATAGCGACAGAGACATGGCTTTCGACTGAGACGCATAGTGCAGAAAGATTTCCCCCTGAGTTAGGTTACGAAACCTATAGAAAGGACAGAGGGTCGAGAGGCGGAGGAGTACTTATTTTAGTAAGTAAGAAATTTGTAGCTCGTAGAGTCGTTCAGTTTGAAACTGACTGCAAAATCCTATGGATTAAACTTGAAATTATAGGTTCCAAACCAGTTCACATCGAATTAGATATTTCAAGTCAAGCTGAATTTAAGAGATCACTTGAAATGGTAAGTCAGGTTAAAGGTCACGTGTGGATACTGGGAGACTTCAATTTCCCCAAATTCACCTGGGAAGAAAATATCCCAAGCATCAAACCCGATTGTAAATATGTCAACATATATGAAGAATTTACAGACTTGCTGGATGAGCACAACATGACACAGATGGTTACGGAACCAACTAGAGGTGACAATGTATTAGACTAATTTCTCACGAACAACCCCACCCTAGTAAACAAAGTGAGTATCCTACCTGGCATTGCAGACCATGACATTGTCTACTCAGAGGTGAACATCAGGCCCCATGTAAACAAACAAAAACCTAGAATTATGTCCATGTACAAAAAATCGGATTGGGAAGGCTTTGAACAGCACATGGCTGATTTCAAAGAGGAGTTCATGGTAAGTTATGAAGAAAAATCTGTAAACAAGTTATGGGTTGAATTTAAGCTGGCCATTCAAACAGGTATTTCAACTTATGTACCCCAAAAGACCATCAACAGTAAACCCTCACTCCCCTGGATGACTCAGGATATAAAAAGAGTTATACGAAAGCGGGATAGCTTATTCCAGAAATATAAAAGGTACAGAACACCAAAGGTTAGACAAGCTTTCTTGGATGTTAAACATGCAGTGAAATGTAAACTGAAAGAAGCCCATGATGCCTACATTGACTCTATTCTTGGACTTTCACATAGCGAGGATCCAGGAAATAGTAAGTCATCCTTTACTTCCAAGAAATTGTTTTCCTTACTCAAGAACTCCAAACAAGACTCCACAGGAATATCCCCTCTTTTGAAAGATGGTAAACTGTGTACAGACAACACAGGAAAGTCAAACATCTTGAACCAACAGTTCAACTCTGTGTTTACCGCAAAAAGCCCCCTTCGACTCCAACAGTTGTCTGGGATGGCCGTACAAGACTATACTGACCAAGGTAAGCTACCAGCCACTTCTGTTCCAGAGCAAGACAGGAATCGGCACCCAATAATGCCAAAAATCATTATCTCTGTGAATGGAATTGTAAAGCTGCTGAAAGACTTGAAACCCCACAAAGCAGCCGGTCCAGATAATATAAAGCCCCTGGTGCTACAGCAGCTCCGTGACCAGATAGCCCCCATTATTCAGGTAATTTTTCAACAATCTATTGACTCCGGAAGAGTCCCAAAAGACTGGAACAGAGCAAATGTTTGTCCCCTTTTTAAAAAAGGTGAGAAATGCGATGCTGCTAACTATCGGCCTATTTCTTTAACCTGCATTTTATGCAAAGTTCTAGAGCATATCATTGCCTCGAACGTTGTGACACACCTGGACAAACACAACATACTGTATTACTTTCAGCATGGGTTCCGCTCTAAACGGTCATGCGAGACACAGCTGATTATGCTGGTTAAGGACCTGCTACGAAACGCAGCAGATGGGCACCAAACAGACCTCATTTTGCTTGACTTTAGCAAGGTATTTGATAAGGTAAATCACGAAAAACTTTTGCTCAAACTCCACCAATATGGAATCAGAAGCGATACCTTGCAATGGATCAAAGCTTTTCTATCAAACAGATTGCAGCAGGTAATAATTGAAAATGAAGAATCAGACCCGGTACCAGTTACTTCAGGTGTACCCCAAGGCTCAGTACTAGGTCCGATCCTATTCTTGATCTACATAAATGATCTACCTGATAACATAAAGTCCAAAGTAAGACTATTCGCAGATGACACTGCAGTGTATCTGGCTGTTTCTAGTTTAAAAGATGCTCAACTTTTGCAGCAAGACCTCAACAAACTCTCTCTTTGGGAAGATGAATGGGATATGGAGTTTAACCCAGGTAAGTGTATTCTTATTCAAATTACACGGTCAAAAACTCCTATCCCATCAACATACATACTACATGGTCAATTACTGGAAACAGTCAGCAGTGCCAAATACCTTGGTGTCAACATCAGCAGCGATCTTACCTGGAACAACCATATTCAGAAGACAAGTACATCTGGAAACAGAACTCTGGGTTTCATAAAGCGAAACATCAGAAGCAAAAACCCAGGTATAAGAGCAACCGCATACAAAGCACTCGTCCGCCCAGTGATAGAGTACTCCTCCCCAGTGTGGAGCCCATATACGAAACACAATATAGACAAGTTGGAGATGGTGCAAGGAAGAGCTGCGAGGTGGGTACACAATGATTACTCCTATCAATCCAGTGTCACAACTATGCTAAATAACCTGAAATGGCGCTCTCTCGAGGACAGACGTTCCGACGCCCAACTTTGCCTATTTTTCAAAATCATCCATGGGCTAGTTGCCATCCAAATGCCGTCATATGTCCAGCATCCCTTGAGACTATCTAGACTGTCACATCCATTAGCTTTTCGTCAAATACACACACGCGTTGACTATTACAAATATTCATTCTTTCCGCTTGCTGTGGTACAATGGAACAGCCTGCCGACTAGCATTGCCATGCTGCCTAGCTTAGATTCGTTCAAGCCGGCAGTTTGCTCTGTTAGCCACCAAATGCCATAAATTAAAACGCTGTCTTTTATCTTTAAATATCACTTTGTTCTTCATCGAACTTTTAACCTGCATAACACTTTCATCTTTATTTCACCTGCACCTTATTTTACTCTTTCTTTTATCATCTTTTACATTACTCACAACCGCACAGACGCGCACCTGCACATAATCTTCGAAAGAGGGTGATGCAGTATCCATAGATAGAGATAGAACTGACGGTGAAAATTGGTGCTGCAGACCGTGAAGTACAATAAGCCCTATTAGACCTCTCAGTTGACCAAGGACTCACTCAGACACACAACCAACCTACCAGAGACGGTAATTAATATGCTAGACTTAGTCTTCACCAACAACCCTTCACTAGTTAAGACATCTACATCAATCCCTGGTAAAAGTGATCATGCAATGGTAGTTACAGATATAGACATCCTTCCACAAATCTTAATACAGAAACCCCGTAAGATCTACTCAGAAACCATCTCCGATGATATCATCTCCATGAGTACCAACCCTGGAACTACAGTACATGACATCTGGAAGAAATTCAAGAACCATATACAAGAACATCCCCTCAAAGATCATCAAAAAACGACTATCGGTACCATGGTTCAGCAAGAAACTGAAGATAATGTTAAGAAGGAAAGCCCGTCTCTACAAACAGGCCAAGAAAACCAACCACCCAGTGGAACAGCTACCACTCATTTCAGAAGACCTGCAAGAGAGAATTCAAACTGGCAGAAATAAACCATATCAACAACATAATACAAGATGGCCTTGATAACAACAACACCAAACCATTATGGAGATATGTTAAATCTAAACGGCAAGACAGTATTGGTATTTCGCCATTAAAGAAGCTCTGTAACTTAGTAAACAACAGTAAAGAAATAGCAGAAATCCTTGTCCAACAGTTCCAGTCAGTATTCACCAAAGATGATCCATCATACACTACACCCAAAATCAACCGTCAACCTACTCCAACTATTCCACTACTTGTTATAACATCTAAGGACCTAGCAAAACTTTACAGAGCATCAATACGACCAAAGCCATTGGTCAAGACCAGATTTCTAACAACATTTTGAAGAACTGTGCTACACAACATGCTCCTGGGCTACGCATGATTTTCCAAACATCCATCAACTCGGGTCAGCTCCCAAAGACTGACGAAAGGCGTTCATCGCCCCAGTATTCAAGAAAGAGAACTATCGACCTGTATCACTTACCTGTGTTTCATGCAAGCTACTTGAACACATTATCTGCAGACATATTCTTACACACCTCGGAAACAACAATATACTTACCTCACTTCAGCATGGTTTCAGAACTGGGTACTCCTGTGAAACCCAATATCTTGCAACTGTACATGATTTACTGAAGAAACATGACGCTGGCAGCCAAATATATATGATTATCCTAGACTTCTCGAAGGCCTTCGATACAGCCCCCCACGAGAAGCTTCTAGCCAATATAAAGAATTATGGCGTAGATGGACCCATGAACACCTGGATTCGGAACTTCCTGACTCAGCGACAAATGCAAGTCTTAGTAGAAGGCGAATACTCGGACCCAGTCACAGTAGACTCCGGTGTCCCTCAGGGTACTTGTCCCTCAGGGTACAGTCATGGGGCCTCTACTCTTTCTGTGTTACATTAACGATCTCCCCTAATCCGTTGTCACATGCGCGTTTATTAGAAAGGACCATCTTATACTCCAAGACGTCTTGAAGGCGTTAGAAGATAGGGCTCACAACTGGGGCATGCAGTTTAATGCTGGGGCATGCAGTTTAATGCCAAGAAGTGTTATACCATGAGCATTAACTCAAAATCTTCTAACTTCTACTCCCTAAATAATTAGATCCTCCAACAAGTTAAGGAAAAACCCTACCTCGGAGTAACCATATCGGAAGACCTGAAGTGGGATGCGCACATAACAAAGACCATCAAGAAGGCCAACTCATCCCTCTGGTTCATGAAGCGCAACTTAAAACACTGCCTTAAATCATGCAGAAGATCAGCATACCTGGCACTGGTGCGATCGACGCTGGAATATAGCGCCAACGTCTGGGACCCCTATTATAAGAAGGACATAAACAGATTGAAAAAGGTCCAACGCCAAGCTGCTAGGTTTGTCTCCGGAGACTACAAGTCACGCGAGGAGGGATACGTCACACGAATGCTGTCCGACCTGAAGCTACCGTCGCTCCAAGACAGAAGGAAGATGAACAGACACGTCTTCTTCTACAAGGTGGTCGATGGGTTGGTGCCAGCTTTCAAATGCCAATACTATCTAATTCCTGAAAGACCTAAACGCCGTATTAAACCAAAGTATTCAGTGACTTTCAAGCCAGTAACATTATAGACAATCAGGTGCTAAATAATTCAAAGTGTTTCAAAACAATACAGTGCAAGAACGACTAATACAAAAACGCTGGCGTGGCGCAGTCGGTAGCGCGGCGGATTTGTAACCGGGGGCCCCGGGTTCAATCCTCCGTGGTGCCACTGAGTTCCGTCGATGTGTTCTTGGGCAAGACACTTTCCCTCAGCCTCGTCCGTCGGATGGGGACGTAAACCGGGCGGTCCCGTGTATCGTTCTATCCTCCGAGCACGTAAAAGAACCATAGGAATCTATTCGATGATAAGAGTATGGCAGGTTCCCGGATTTCTATGTATCCCTCTCTCTGGGGCGGCTCTAAATAACATATACTGTGTTGATGAGCCGTTGAACAACATTCAATTCAATTCCTTTCTTTCCAAAGACAATTATTGATTAGAACAATCTTGAAGACAGTTTCGTATGCACGCCATCATTGGAGAGTTTCAAATCAGCTCTTGTAAAGTGCTACTTACAGCAACAACCTCTCTACCGATGTGTTTATGCCGTACCAGGCCCTACATCGTACAGATTCATAGCAGGTGCCAGTTGGTGGCATAGGAACTTTTAGCATCAGTCTTATTCCATGGTGCGCGTGATCCAGCGTCCGTCTGATTGTCCATCTGTCGTTCTCACGAGGACCATTCTTTGTGAATCATTTTAGACTAGTCCAACACATTCTTGAAATATTTGCATAAACAACTCATGTTATAATGCTACCCTGGGCAACAAAAAAAAATAATCTCACAATGTTCAAGCTTGAAAAAAAAAATACCCGCACTGTGACAGTCTAACGTTAACTTACTACTATAGTAAACATTAAATGCATTTGGAAAATTGGAAAATTGCATTTACCATATTGTTTGTACTGAGAGAGAAGATTAAAACAGGCACAACATATGAACATGTAAGACACGTTTTGACAGGAATTAATTAAATTCTATATGTATATGCAGGTTTCAGTTTTCATCCCAGGTATATGGAACCACTTTAGATCAGCCTGATGAGTTCTTTATTAATATTTTTATTAGGGAGGCGTGGTTTTTAAAACCAGCAATATGGCATGTACGTAATGCATGTGACAATAGCACGCAGTCAACACGTAAAAGAACACATTATTCAACTTGTTAACCTACACAGATACAAAATGTACTGTATATTGTAGATTCTTACGGATGACGGGAGGTATACAGTGCTGATTCTACCAAGGAAAAAGTGAAAGAAGTGCAACAGACGGTCATTTATATAGCCTAAATGTGCTGAGGTCATCCTTAAAAAAATGTTGGTTTGCTCAGCTCGACCTACTTACTAATGCAATTCTTTTAATTCTTTTTTTTGGGTGCTATTTTAAGAGTATTTCCCCATTAATTTCTTATGTTTTTTCATGCCTTTGAAAAAAAAAAAATCACCTACCTACCTACCTACCTACCTGCCTACCTACCCACCCACCTAAATTATTTGGGTCGGAGCACAGCAAACCAACAATGTTTTAAGGATGGCCTGATCATTACGTCAATAGAGGTACAAAAAAAGTAACCGTGGGATTGAACTCCAAGCTTACATTTAAGTTACATTTGCGGGTAAGGCGAACACGTTCTTAATTTAAAAAGAGCTACATGGGACAGTGATGGGATACTGTTACAGTAATCAAAACCTAATGCGCTAATGGATATCACGTGAGCAAAACACATGTAAATAGTGCGGTGCTAGCGACGTTTACAAACAATTAATAAAATATCCCCCACCCCACTTCAAATATTAAAGGAGCCCTTTAATACCCTTATAACTTATATTTATTTGATAGATCTATTTGTATAAAAACTATTGATATATTTCTTACGATTAAATTCACAACCGAAACACGTTATTATTACGTTTCCATATATCACACGGCACAACTTTACGGAAATCAACGGGAAAAAATCCGGAATATTACGAGTTTACCCGAAATCCAACTTCGGCGATGACGTCACACAGATGCCCAGGGCGAACAGCGACTCGGATGTTTCAGTTTCTGAGAGTGTACTTTTTTTCATGCTGATTAAAATTATTATATCTATTTTTTTTCAATAAATGCTTATCTGATCTGATTATGATTTACATGATCAGATTATTGCTTGCTAATTTCACTAATGTCTTATAAATCAATATATTTTTTTAATAATTATAGTACATGAACCTCTAGGCCAAATTGTTGGAAACAGCCAGAACAAAGTCATTTTATGACACTGTGTATTCGGTAACAAGTGAAAGAAGGGTTTTATGATCCTGGTCATATCCTGTTATCACCTTTCTATAACACTGTCAGTTAGTTTTATGACACTGCATATTCTAGATTGAGTGGCCAGTAAGGGTTTTATGGCATTTATGGTATTTCGCAGTACTTAGCTACTTTTAGCCAGCTTATATGGCATCAAAGAGTTTTATTACCATGTGTATTTCACCATCAGTGGTGTTAAATTCAGTGCTGTATGGAACAAAGCATAATTAGGTCAATAAAACTTTATAGAGCTCTCATTTATAAAAAAGAGGCTACTACATAAGAAAAATGAATGGCGATGGGAATATAAACCTTATAATTAGACATAATATTATAATACCAAATAAAATTATATATGTGGCTCATTACCTGCTCAAACAAATAGGGTAGATAAGTAGTGAGAATTATCTTTTTCTTCACTAATTATTTTGTAACCTGATAAACTAACTTCAAACATATATTTGTTGATATCATATATTACAGGACACAGAAATTAGATTTGGCATAAAATGTTTGAGATCAGCCCTTAAAAACGGGGTTGGTCAGAAACCGGAACATACTTTTATTGGGCCATTTTTTTTATATAAATAATTAAAAAAAATAAAATATTGGGGTAAATATGTGAGGTCTTATTAACATGCTTGAAAAAAGGTAATATATGCTTTGAATTAGCAATACCTGTAGCCCGATTTATTACTTAGGCAAAAAAAAAAATGCATGTGTTTCCGGTGGCCCGACCGAACTTATTTTTAAGGGACCGACCCTAAAACTTTTCATGAAAAAAAAAATTATAAAAAAAAATTGTTCTGAACAATGATTTATCACAATATATCGAGGTAAACTTACATCACAGATAAACTTTCAGTTGTATCATCGCTATGTATGGGGTTTATGAGATAAATACATGTAGAATCTCACAATATCTTGCTCCAAAAAAAAAAAAAAAAAAAAAAAAAAAAAAAAAAAAAGAAATCCCTACCTACCGATCCTAATTTCTTAGAGCATGCAGTAGGAAACACACCTATTTTTTTCTTTTTGGCCTTATGATAAAAAATAGAGAATTCTGGAGAAGAACTTGGACAGAACATGGAATGGTGATATTTATATAACTCTTACCCTTAGACCTTCGAATGACAATTATGCGATCAATGTGGGCATTTGTCTAATTCCCACTGTGTATGCTAGCCGCCACCTGAGTGGGGTAAAACGTTGATAGGCACATAATAAGTGATATGTTAATAAACACAAACAACAAAGACAAACTATGAAAGTATGCAATCGGTTAGTCTCATTTATTTGACATCTGGGTTTGTTACGAAAGGACGTTTACATATGCATCATGTGACTTGCGTTTGACCAAAAAACGTGTGGACAATTTTCAGACCGTGTGTAAATGTTTCTTGTAAGACGTCACTGCACTGACACCTGTATTTTGCCGTTCAAACAATGCATAGTACCTAGATAATAGATTTAAACCAATGTATTCCATATCATAATATTTTTTTTTGATTATCAATTTAGTGTGAAATGGATAACAAATGATCATTTTAGGTAAGTTGTATACTTATAAAATCAGTGTATCAGTTTATGTCTAGGGCAGTATCATCCCTTATTTTTTAATAGTTTTAACTTGATATATTTACATTAATTTTTAAGTAATCCTTCATTTCTTCATCTTTCATCAGTTTTTGCGCACAATATGTCCTATTTATGTGTCGACGTACCGTAAAACACCATTCATTACATTATTTTAAATACTACTTCATTCTTTCATGACTCATCGGTTTTTTGCGCACAATATGACCTATTTATGTGTCGACGTGCCATAAAACACCATTCATTCATTCATTCATGTCTAGGGCAGCGAATCTCTACGGAAAGTCCACACATTAAAAAGTCAAACATGTATGCATGTCGGAGAACGGTTCATTTCCAAAATCGTCTTGCCGTTCGTAGACATGTTATAATCCACATGCCAATGGTCAGAGAAAACGTTAAGCCACGGCTTCATGTCACAGTTTAATAATATTTTATTGCAGATGTGTTACAATACATCAATTCAACATCACAATATTCATAGAAACATGCAAATGGATTGAACTACAAGTTATTACAACATTAGTTACAGTTCTCTCCATTATGGCTGAAAAAGTGTATATGATTATCGGTTTGAAATTGTAACAATGTATTTAAATATAAATTTGATAAGAAAAACGAAGAAAAAAAATAAGAAAAAAATGTAAACTCTGCCGTGCCATTCTACCCCCACGCAATCTCCACCGAAATAACAACACAATATCCCCGTTCAGGCTGATAGAAACATAGCGACAGTAGATATAGACAAAATACAACGTTATATTGATACAAAGTTAAGGATTTTGGAATCGTTTAGTGTTTTTAATATAGTTTTGAACTTGAGTAAATAGAATATGATTTTCCTCGTATTTGAGTTGATCGATGCCGTATAAAAGTTTGTGAGTACTTAAAGGATGAAATATACGAGTGTCTAAAAATGTTACAGGAGAGCAAATCCCTGAACTTCTGTGATGCAACACGCTTTTCTCAGAAATGAGTCTGCAGTCAATAAACAGTTTCATCCCTATGTATTTCATACTTTCGGTGACAGTTGCCTTTAATGCTTCAAGAAAGTATGATCTAAGTTATCTCAATAAAATATGTGTCGTCAATCTGTCAGATATGGCGCGGTACTTTGTGTGACGTCACACACCGGAAATCAGCGGAAATAAACCCGAGGCGAATACGGATATTGTATCGGTCAACAGGTGATTTTTTACCTGGCGATACAAAGCACGGAAAGCGTTATATCACCAAAACATGAGTTGCAATGTGTTTATATAGTGTTCAGTAATACATATAAACAAGAAACAAGAGGTATAAAAGGGCTCCTTTAAACTCACCGTTCATGTTCTTGTCTTTTTTCTCGCTGTTAATTAAATTGAATGTTGTTTAACGGCTCATCAACACAGTACAGGTTATTTAGAGCCGCCCCAGAGAGAGGGGAAGGATACATAGGAATCCGGGAACCTGCCCTACTCTTATTATCGAATAGATTCCTATGGTTCTTTAACGTGCTCGGATGATACGGGACCGCCCGGTTTACGTCCCCGTCCGACGGACGAGGATAAGGAAAAGTGTCTTGCCCAAGAACACACCGACGGAACTCAGTGGCACCACGGAGGATTGAACCCGGGGCCTCCGGTTACAAATCCGCCGCGCTACCGACTGCGCCACGCCAGCCCTCATTCTCGCTGTTAAAATCTTCATACAAATCGAGATACAAAATTAAAAAATTGAAGTCGATCGATAAACAGCTGACATTTTGCTCTTTCGCATGTTTGTTGACTGAAATCATTTTCACAATAACACAACATAGACCTAAATTTATTTTTAAAAGTAGGCCATGAAAATGATGGTTATTTTATAAGGATAAATAGTGATAAAAATATGATTCTGAAAGTTTTATGTATGAAGCACACGGTTGAAGAGAGTCTCACTTTTCTGTGTGTAATTTTATGAACGGTCACGAAACGTTTTTTTGGGTAGAAAAAAGTACTTTTTCCAAATGTTGATGAAATTTTACAGGCCTGTAGAGGAAGACTTTTTCTTGACTTTAATGCTTTCGTCTTTTTTCTCGCTATAAGAACAAACTGTAATTATCAATTTGATTAAAAGCTAAAATTTCACATAAAATTTCGAAACGATCGGTAATTTGTAAAAGCCTAGAAATCGTATTTTTAATAAAAAAGAATCGACAAAACACGTAAAAACTTAAAATTCATTCTGTAACAAACGAATTGATGCATTTGTTTATGTGTGTCATCATTGTACATTGTCAGTTGAATACAGTTTACATCACTGGTGTCATTTTGACCGCCATCCTAAAATCTGCTCAAAACGCAGTTTGTTTACGTTTTTTGCGCGTGACGTTTTTAAGTAAATATCCCTCCGCGGCGGCTTACGCTTATTCTCGGGACTTTCCTGTTTGATGTTTTTTTATTGAGTTATGCCCTTTATTAGTCATGCTTTTAGCTTGTGTATTGTTATAGTGTATGCTTTCTTTGTGTAAATAGTTGATATATGAGTTTGTTTTAACGTGAAAATGGTCTCGTCTACTTATCCACTTTAAAGAAACTAATCCGCCAAATAATGTCAAAATTACAAAACTGTTCATCAAAACTCTCTCCCTGTGTTCAGGTCATATAATTATGTATATGTGCCAATTAAAAGAAAATGTTTATTCACAGTTCCTTAAAATACCCGTGATCGATTATGCGTAAAATGAATTATCGATTGGTAACTCTTAATTCGACGCTCCAGTTTTGGGGTTTGGCCTGGTTAAAACTGTTTACATTGTGTCTATAGAGTTTGGATTCTCAAAATAGGTAAGTTATACACTCAAGTGATATGAAAACGCAACACGGGAATTTCCGCTATATATTGTATGTACAATATGCTGCTTTTAATCGAATGGTACATGGCTATGTAAGACCTTTCCTTTTGGAAAAAATACTAAAACAACAAATAATACAGCAAATAGTATTCCTGCAATGTTTCATTATTCACAGAGTACGCGTTTGGCTCAATCATGTGAGCAAACTTAGGATGCAAAATTTTGCAAACTATTTACGTTAAATACAGTACTGAACTAGCTCAATTTTTCGAAGAGCAACTTCAACATTGATGAAGTTCTTGTTACAAAGTGTAGTGTGATTAAAACGTCTACAACAACACAGTTGTGTCCTTTCTCTAGTTAACTGCAACTTTTTTAAAAAAAAACATCTTGGGATTTCTTTGGAATATTATGTGCAATTAAGTGTGCAGTATATACAATATATAGCGGAAATTCCCGTGTTGCGTTTTCATATCTCTTGAGTGTATATATACCTCGTCGTCCATAGGTTTATAAACGGTATACATATGTCGTAAAATGTGGCTGTTGTTGGCGGGGTAGCTACTTTAAAAGAATGTCAGGGTACATACATGTTCACTTGCATCATCAATAGATTTCTACGAATATGTGCCAGCAATTTCCACGTTGTTGGCATCTGCAGTCTCTTATGTTCAATGTATTTCTTCTGTCAAAAAGGTGTTTGGTTCAGTTTGCCTTTTTACCGAATCCAATGCACTTTCCCACGTAAAATTGGTTGTTGTTGAAGTTTTGAAGTTTCACAGTCTTGTTGTCTAGCCAGCCTTAACTTCGCATCAATAAAAAAATGTGTGGTCACTCAAATCAAAGACTAAATATAATTCTTGCATCCATTTGTTCAGCTCCCGATATTGAGAACGAGCGTCCTGTCACAACTGATCGACCGAGGTCAACAACAGTGAATTAACAGTAATATGTTTGAACCTAGCCAGTGCATGCATGTCTCCATCTCCTACAAGTTCATCGAGCACGCACTTAACTACTACCATGTCCCAGAGACGATGAAGAAGCTTATCATGACCTACTACGGTGGTTTAAGCTGAGTACCCATCAGTTTACCACGGAGGAGATGAATGCCAAGAGGCATTTAATCCGTCATCCAGATATATGCGTGATATTAATAGCAGAAACTGTGCTATATACGAAACCACTGTATGGATTTATGTCATACTTTGCATTACGTAACACCAACGCATTTTATACGTAAGCCCGTATGTGATAAGAAAATGTTAATTTTCAAAGAAAAAAATGTGTACAAGTTTATATTTTAGCGCTTTGATTTTGTTTTGCACATAAAGAAGCCATAAACAAGCCTGATTATATTCTGTTTAAATAGATTGCAATTTTAAACAGTTTATAGCTCCATTTTTTTTTTTAAATTAGAAGCCGTTTATGGATTGAATATGGCGGGCAGATTGGTGGAAGGAGGGACGGGCACCCATATTTCGGCTAAAGCTTATATGCTAGTTGTTGATAACTTCTCTAAATTGTTTTGGGTTAAAATTAACCAAATTTGCTGTGAAACGTTATATCGTTAAGATACCACTTTCTTACGATCAAGATCGATCTTCACATTCAGAATAGGGTTACTTAACATGAATACACATTTCGGGTAAGCTTAGGTGCAATGTTTCATAACTTCTTATACTTAATTTGCTGTGAAGCTTTATATCAATCAGACACCGCATCTGGACCTTTGCCTTTTCTAAATACAGTTATGGCCCGTGATTAAGAACGAAAATGCATTTTTGTTGAGTATACTTTGAGTAATCAAGTTTTGTTGAGATTTAAACAACTTTTTTGGTGAATCATTTATATACAAATAACATACCAGTAAATATTAATAGTTTTCATGATACTTAAGGATTGTTTTTCATATTTTGCGATGACGTATAACATGTCAATGATGGGTCACAAATTGTATAAAAACGCGTAATGGATTGTGTCGTTTGATCCATGAGACCCACTATATTGTGAAATAATGTAATAGTCATGTTTACAGTTTAAAACTAGAATTATCACTAAATTATATCCATATCCTTATTTGGTTTAAACATATTTTATTCAGCTTTTTTACAACATATATATTTAAATACATACAAAGTTAATAGGCTTGAAACGAAAGAAATATTCTTATAGAGTTCCTCTCCTTATTTCTAGTTAGCTACAAAAGATGGTATAAATGTCGAAAAGGAAATGTAACATTCACAGAACACAGTCAACCATACACACGTCTTTAAAACAAACACCAATCACAAGGATAGATAGAAGCAAAGTATGCGAAATGACAAACTCAGAAGTGTTGAACATATGGTTACCCTCTTGGAACGGTCAGTGGTAAACCAGGTTCTAGAGTGCAACAAACCTCACTCTTACCCTTACTAATTTCATTTAAATAACATTGGACATTGTAAATAAATCAACTCCCGCCAGCCTATATCACCTAACAAATTAGGCATCAGTAACTTTCATATTTCAAATTACTTTCAATAACCTCACTCTTACCCTATACTAATTTCATCTAATTTCATTCAAATAACATTGGACATTGTAAATAAATCAACTCCCGCCAGCCTATATCACCTAACAAATAAGGCATCAGTAACTTTCATATCGATGTATATAGTATTTGTCATAGTTCTATATAGTTTTCAAATTCGGCAGGTGCCCTCCTGATTTTTCAGGACTTCATCCGCGGTGCAGTAATTCGGTGTGCACATGCACTACTGAAACATAATTAAATTATTTCCGTTATCTAGGCATTGCCTATTTCATATATTACTTCTAAATGAAGTCAAAGTCATGCACCATAACACATTCTTCACACGATTCTTCCATGCGTACAAGGATTGTCTTTGTTGAATATCGTCTTCACTGGCGTGTCCTGCGCCAAGTTTGACCGGACTACTTTTCCCCCCATAATTCCAAACGCCAAACACGAGAAATGATACTAGTTCCGATCGAGGGCGAGAATGTAAATTCTTATACGTGTTACGACGGGGTCTCTATAATTGGAAAAACAACTTCGGGATCTCCATCGTCAGTACGAATATTTGTACCGGTACCATTCCGGTCAGTCTGGTTTCCCGGGAACATATAACGATAATCTACATAGATCTGTTTCCACAGCTTAGTAAAATAAGGCAAACAAGTTTAAGGTTTATTGCTTTTACAAGGTCAGTCATCTTAAACTTCTCTTTAAACTTCATGAACATGGTGCCTCACCCGCTGTTACTAAGTGGATTCACTCCTTTCTCATTGGTAGATCTCAAACTGTTGTTCTAGAAGGGGATACTTCTTCTGAGGTACCTGTAACATCTGGTGTGCCACAAGGCTCTGTTCTCGGACCCCTTCTCTTTCTTCTTTACATAAATTATCTCCCTGACTCTATAGCCTCACAAGTTAGATTATTTGCAGATGACACCGCAGTCTACATCGCTATAAATAACCCGTCTGACTGTCAAACCCTACAATCTGATCTTCTTCTTCTTGAGAAATGGGAGTCCAAGTGGGACATGGAGTTCAATCCCAGAAAAAGTCAAGTTCTCCATATCACCAGAAATAACAAGAGGTCAATGACCTTCAAGCTCTACTGATTGATTTTGATTTCAGGAAGTAGTCGCTACAGACTTGTTTTTTGAAAATCTATTTTTAACCGTGGCGGCCATCTTGAATTTCCGGCCGACCTGAAATTTTGCTAAGATCAATAAGACATTAAGAGCAACATTCCTGTGAAGTTTCATGAAAATCCGTCAAGTAGTTTCAGAGAAGTAGTCGCTACAAGTTTTCATTATATAACTCTATGTAAACAAAAATGGCCGCTGCAGCCATGTTTAACGTCAAATCAAAACAGAGATCAGCAGAGCTTATGCCGTGGTGCGGCGTCCGTCGTCCGTCCGTCCGTCCGTTAACTTTTTTTTTGTAGCGACTACTCCTCTGAAACTACTGAATAGTTTTCATTATATAACTCTATGTAAACAAAAATGGCCGCTGCAGCCATGTTTAACGTCAAATCAAAACAGAGATCAGCAGAGCTTATGCCGTGGTGCGGCGTCCGTCGTCCGTCTGTCAAAATTTCGCTAGGATTAAAACATCATGTCATACTGATCATTTTAGAAAAAGTCCCATATCAATATCTCTTATTGTTTTGAAGAAGTAGTCGCTACAAACTTATTTATTTTAAATCTATTTTTAGCTGTGGCGGCCATCTTGAATTTTCGGCCGACCTGAAATTTTTCTAGGATCAACTAGACATCAAGAGCAACATTCCTGTGAAGTTTCATGAACATCCGTCAAGTTGTTTCAGAGGAGTAGTCGCTACAAGTTTTTACTATATAACTCTATGTAACCAAAGATGGCCACTGGCAGCCATGTTTAACGTCGAATCAAAATAATTTTCCACAAGGATCTACATCATGTCATGCTGATCATTTTAGAAAAGTCCCATATCAATATCACTTATAGTTTTCAAGAAGTAGTCGCTACAAACTTATTTTTTAAAAATCTATTTTTAGCTGTGACGGCCATCTTGAATTTCCGGCCGACCTGAAATTTTTCTAGGATCAATTAGACATCAAGAGCAACATTCCTGTAAAGTTTCATGACAATCCGCCAAGTAGTTTCAGAGAAGTAGTCGCTACAAGTTTTTACTATATAACTCTATGTAAACAAAGATGGCCGCTGGCAGCCATGTTTAACGTTGAATCAAAACGATTTTTGACTAGGATCAACATCATGTCATGCTCATCATTTTAGAAAAAGTCCCATATCAATATCTCTTATAGTTTTCAAGAAGTAGTCGCTACAAACTTATTTTTTAAAAATCTATTTTTAGCCGTGGCGGCCATCTTGAATTTCCGGCCGACCTGAAATTTCGCTAGGATTAATTAGACATCAAGAGCAACATTCCTGTGAAGTTTCATGAAAATCCGTCAAGTAGTTTCAGAGGAGTAGTCGCTACAAGTTTTCATTATATAACTCTATGTAAACAAAGATGGCCGCTGGCAGCCATGTTTAACGTCGAATCAAAACGATTTTCGACAAGGACCAACATCATGTCATGCTGATCATTTCAGAAAAAGTCCCATAGCAATATCCCTTAGAGTTTTCAAGAAGTAGTCGCTACAAACTTGTTTTTTAAAAACCTATTTTTAGATTTGGCGGCCATCTTGGATTTCACATCTACATGAATTTTTGCTGGGATCAACTAGACTTCATGGGCAACATTTCTGTAAAGTTTCATAAAAATCTATTCAGTAGTTTCAGAGGAGTAGTCGCTACAGAAAAAAAGTTAACGGACGGACGGACAGACGGACGGACGGACAGACGGACGACGGACGCCGCACCACGGCATAAGCTCTGCTGATCTCTGATCAGTAGAGCTAAAAAACTCCCTAAAACACCAATATAAACTTCATGGTCAAACACTAGAAGCGCTGTCGGATGCAAAATATCTAGGTGTGGACATATCTCATGATTTATCCTGGAACACACATATTAATCGCATCACAACAACAGCAAACAGAACTTTAGGGTTCCTAAAAAGAAACATAACCACAAAACACGAAAAAGTACGCGAACTTGCATATACCACTCTCGTTAGACCACAACTGGAATACGCATCCACAGTCTGGTCACCATACACTCTCACTAACATAAATAAAGTAGAAATTATACAACGCCGCGCAGTCAGATGGGTAAAAAACAACTATTCACCATATCACAGTGTAACAGATATGCAAACAAATCTTGGCTGGAGAACACTAAAAGACAGAAGAACTGACTCAAAATTGTTAATGTTTTATAAAATATTCCATCACCAGGTTGAAATTCCAATGCCTCCTCATCTCCAACACCCTATCAGAATGACACATGCACCCGAATTCTCTCATACAAATGCAAATTTCTACAAATTTTCTCTTTTTCCCACTCAGTCACACTATGGAATTCGCTTCCTCATAGTATTGCTGTCCTGCCAAACATAGATCTGTTTAGGCAGTCAGTCAGCCAGTTGAATCACCATTGAGATCCGGAAGTTGTTGTTTTTAAACTCTTTTTATTTCTTCTATTAACAATCCTTTACTTCACTTTTTCACTTAGTCTTATCTATCTACTTTTAAGTTTTCTCACTATTCTCACCGACAAAACGCACTTTTTCCTGCTTAAAATACCCGCGAGGGGAGTATAGCAGTATACGCAGATAGTTAGATTTTCACTCTGGGACATACGGTATGTAGTTGGTTTTACGGTCTGAGATTTCGTTTTATGTAAGACGTAATTTCAGATCGTAAAATAAATCACATACCGCCCCAGATTGAAAAAAAAAATCTATCTCAGTTCTAATGCTTTTCCATCCATATGTGAAAATTATATGGAAAAAGAATACATAAACACTTATTCTATGAAAATTCAAATTCATTGGTAGCGACATTTCACTGATGTCATCCAATGACGTCGATTCATAGAAATAATACTGAAAAGGGGATCCATTGGAAGCAGCAAACACAAACAAGAGATAAAAGTAGCAGACTCGGTTTTATTGAGTCTGTTCATGAGAGGTAATGTGATGTACATTGACAGCAATTGTGAAATATATACAAAACTACAGAATTAGAATACATACATGTAACATAAATAGAAAATCAAAGTATCAACATTAATGGGTTTTATTGTTTTCACCTCAAATATGGAGAGGTGACAGAACTTACCCATTACATATTTTCATACTAATTTTAATACAATATTAAATTCAGCTAAATGGAAAGCTGCAGTTGTATACATAACTAGTTACAAGAAAGGTTATATGATGCCAAAGAAGAATGAAGACCTTTAACGAGCATGACAAAAAAATGACAATATGAACATGAAGGGGGTGGGGGGACTACCCCTCTTCCACTACCATGCTTTTCTGTGGTCCTAGTGTTACCCAGTAACCACAAGAGTAATAAACATAACATGAAATTGTAATATATACAACCCTAACCCTAACATATGTAGTACATATATTATAAACGAAAATAAACAAATAAGAGTAATGCAAGAATCTATCATTGCAAAGCACACCCCAAAAAAACACCTGCATTTCTCTCTTTAATATTCAGTATACCAACTGTGACCCCCACCACACCTGAACCGACACCATATTTTACAAGAATGTACAACACTTTAACAAATAAATTCAGGAGTGGGAGCACACAGAGAATCTTGATCAGGTTAGAAACTTATTTTATGAAACAAGTTTCCTAAACTCTGTGAGATTAAAGATTCTGTATATTGTTTACATATTATATGCATCTTGGCAAACATTGCTCGCAAAACTGTAAACTTCCCTGGATCATAGTATTACTACTCTACTTTGTCCCGAATAACTTCTGTAATATTTCAGACAAACATACAACCAGTAATGGGTACAACTGTTCCCCAATTAGGAAATGTTGTGCATTACATATGACAAAATATTTACTTGCTAGACAACAGGTAATTAATTACAGGTATTAACACATGTTTATTAATCTAGAATACAGTTCACAGACCTAGTTTTATGTCTGTGAATAGTTAACGGATAATATATACATCTTTTAATAATAAAATACACTTAATTAACCAATAAAAAAAACCTGCCCAACAAAATTATCCCAACCCAATACCTTATATTGTTGTTTAACAACAAAAATATCTATTAATTTGTACTGATTCATATTTTTTGGGTTGCTCTTGCCAAAGTTTGCTAAACTGGAGTTCCTTCCTTACCCACCAAACACATTTTTTATTAGGCTCTATGTACATGTACAGCTTATACTTGTATATAAAAAAAAGTGTATGCATTCTTAGTAAAAAATGACAAAATGAACATGAAGGGGGTGTGGGGACTACTCCTCTTCCACTAGCGTGCTTTTCTGTGGTCCTAGTGTTACCCAGTAACCACAACAGTAATGAAAATAACATGAAAATTGTAATATATACAACCCTAACCCTAACATATGTAGTACATGTATTATAAACGAAAATATAAGAGTAATGAAAGAATCTATCATTGCAAAACACCCAAAAAAAACACACTTGCATTTCTCTCTTTAATAGTCAGTATACCAACTGTGACCCCCACCACACCTGAACCGACACCTTATTTTACAAGAATGTACAACACTTCAACAAATAAATTCAGGAGTACGAGCACACAGAGAATCTTGATCAGGTTAGAAACTTATTTTATGAAACAAGTTTCCTAAACTCTGTGAGATTAACGTTTTTGTATATTGTTTACATATTATATGCATCTTGGCAAACATTGCTCACAGAACTGTTAACTTCCCTGGATCATAGTATTACTACTCTACTTTGTACCAAATTACTTGTAATATTTCAGACAAACATACAACCAGTAATGGGTACAACAGTTCCCCAATTAGGAAATGTTGTGCATTACCTATGACAAAATATTTACTTGCGAGACAACAGGTAATTAATTACAGGTATTAACACATGTTTATTAATCTAGAATACAGTTCACAGACCTAGTTTTATGTCTGTGAATAGTTAACGGATAATATATACATTTTTTAATAATAAAATACACCTAATTAACCAATTAAAAAAAAAAATCCTCAACAAAATTATCCCAACCCAATACCTTATATTGTTTTGTTAAAACAACAACAAAAATATCTAATTTGTACTGATTCATATCTTTATGGTTGCTCTTGCCAAAGTTTGTTAAACTGGAGTTCCTTCCTTACCCACCCAACACATTTTATTATATCAGGCTCTATGTACAGCTTATACTTGTATATAAAAAGTACATATTCTTAATAATAATAAATCCTTAGTTTCAGAATTTAATAGGATTGAATTGTCATTTACGCTGCACCATATCAATATGGTGCCAAGCAGGAACGAATAGTCCAGGCTCATCTCCAATTTACATCGACAAAAAATATGGAGAATGGACACAGAACCTTCTATTAAATCTGCATAACTGCCCAGTTGCAGCAAATCTATAACAGACACTCCATTTACGATGGAGCCACGTTCGCATAGGTCAAGATGAAGACCTTTCATGAGCATGACAAAAATTACAAAATGAACATGAAGGGAGTTTGGGGAGACTACAGTACAGCTCTACCACTAGTTGCAAGATTTGCTGTGGGTCTATTCCATACCTGGTAACCACAAGGGGCATATAATAACTCTTGAATATAGACAGCTTATAAATGAACATAAACAAAATAAGAGAAAATGCAAAACACTACAAAACACTGCAAAACAAAAAAAAATCCTTGCATTTTTACATTTTCTTTAATATTCATTAAGACTACTTCCACCATACCTTATTCTATAAGAATGAAAAACTTACATTAATAAATTCTGGCATCATATTCTCGAAACTTTTGAGTCGAAATCTCAAGCTTAAGCTCAGCTATAAAATTTTGAAAATCTTACTTAGTGGTCATGCAATTATGGATACATAAATCAAGATAAGCAAATATTACAGCTGTCCTGAAATTTTTGAAATGGAAAACACTCATTGAAAAATGTTATAGTTAAAATAAAGAAATATTTCAATTTTGAGCTTGAGCATGGGATTTTGGCTGTCAGAGCATGTTTCAAGAATATGGGCCAGGAGTGACACCATACACAGAGCATCTTAAGTTACTATCTTTCATAATGAAAATCATGCCTAACAAAATTATCCCAACTCAATTCCTTTGTATTGTTTTGTTAAAACAAAAAAGATCCCTTTTGCACTGATTCAGGTCTTTAGGGTTGCTCTTGCTTCCAAAGTTTGTTAAACTCGAGCTCCTTCCTTACCTTATCAAACACAATTTTTTTTATTAGGCTCTATGTACAACTTACATATAAAAATAAATACAAAATAATACATGGTCATTATAATAATAATAATAATAAATCTTTATTTACAGAATTTAATTGGACTGAACAGTATTTTACACCACACCAACACAAGACAAGTTATATGGTGCCAATGAGGAATAAACATGCCAGGCTCATCCTCTATTTACATTATGATAAAATACGGAAAATGGGCCTAGACCCTTCTAACCTTTAAAACTGCAAATTCTCTAGTAGGCACTGCATTTACGATGGTGCCATATTCCCACGTTTACACAAGCAGGGTCATGATGAAGACCTTCAATGACCATGAAAAAATTTACAAAATGTACATGAAGGAAGGGAGTCCTACCATTCTGCCTTTATCGGGATTCGCATTGTTCCTATACTACACCCGGTAACAACACGGATTGACATAGCTTTAATACCAAAAACTGTGTTCAAGATCTGAGTTAAGATTTTCTGAGTTACAAGGTTTTATAAATCTGACAATATTACTAAATGTACCTTCCAATTCATTATTTAGAACCATACTTAATGTGCTGCCTTTTTCAAATTTTCTGAAATACCAGAAACTTTATTTTGGCCTTTTTACAACAATAAAAGTTACATAAATCAGACATTGTACATAGTGCAACAATCCTTGTGTATCTTCTACACTTACAAATATAAAATAATACAACAAGTCAATATCAACGCATTAAACATAAAACAGTGCAACAAATTCTTCCATTTTATAACAGTGTTTCATGTGTTTGTTCATATTCATTTGGTTAAGCTATTCCAAAACATTGGTGCGTTTTTTCAGTCTTGGTTAAATAAAACAATAGGATCTTAAATCAGGGAAGTTTCCGTAGGACATGTAGCACTGTGGTTAAACATGTTATATATCCGTTTTGGAGTTCCGGATTTTGTACTTTTCAACATGAATTAGGCGTTTTTCATGTATAGCCATATTATCTTCAAATGTTGCATACTTTCTTGAATGTTCTTTTTTAAGCATTTTACTTCACATTAATTTTACATGCAGTTTCCGCACCTGTTCATTCAGTCCAAACTTAAGGTATTTGCACAAACTCAATACCTGAAGATAAAGTCCCATGGATACACCGGCCTGAAACACTGAACTTCTGCATCTGTTCAACAATCTATTTGCACAACCTTAATATCTGTGCTGTCTTGTTATCCAGAAACTTTTAAAATGTTTGAGACTCAAACCATAATGTTTGTATGGATGTTTCTCCTGTCCCATCATCTTGTGATCACCATTTCATCGTTGTCAGACAGTCTATATCCTTTGCTTTATACTGAAAATTTTCAAGTTGTGATCGGTTGCAATACTGTAGGAGAAGACCGCGCCTCCTCCACGACGGGCACGTCACGATGCTTCGGAGGAGATAAAAAGAAAGGTGACAAGATGATCTTTTAATACGTGGGATTTTGGATCTGGAATCCATTTTATGTAATAGTTATTCCAAGATTAAAATTGACAAACCCATACATGTGATACTTCCGAATGGCTTACCCAGGGGATTTTACTTGTTTTAGAGGGGTCTTGACCTTTAAAAAGGGGTATTTTTTTATCAACAAAATGTTAATTCATGGCCTACTTAAGATTATTTTTTTATACAGTGAAACTTCGGTAACTCGAATGTAGATTCCTCGAATACCATCGGTAGCTTGAACACACTCTGGTAACGGCACAACTCTTATATAATTCAATGTGATGTACCCTCAGTCATTCAAATATTATTTCTCGAATACTATACCCCAAACTCGAAGGCTTTTTAGGTCCAGAGAGCGTATATGTGTAGGGTTGGATACCGCTAAAATGAAACGGTACGGTACCGGTACCAACAAAACGCTACGGTGTTTTAACGGTACTGTTAATGATGCGCGGTTGAAACACATCTTCGATCAGTTTGACAACATCGGTCTTATTTTTCGTACTTTTTTTATTTCATTTTCAGTTATTTTCCACTTTAAAGTTACGTTTTTTTTGTTATTTCTTGTTCAGTATTTATTGTGAGTTTCTTGTGTTTTAATTCCATTTAATTGTAGGAAAAGTGAATACGAAAATACGTATCCAAATGCATGCCTCACTACTAGACTGGCGCCGTAGAAGATGACCGTTGGTTCCAAAAAGCGTGTAAATTACCTTCTATAAATAGGTTAAATTGCTAGGTACTACACAGCAAAATAATGCCAGAACAGCTTCAAAGTAAGGCAGACACATTTTTCCAAATACCGATAAGGTTACCGTTTTGTTTTTTAAAACGGGTAAATACCGGTTCCCCGTGAAACGGGAACTGGTATGATACCAGCACCAGGTACCGGTGTCCTACCCTATATATACGTGATTAATACCCATCGGAAACTCGAGGATCCGATCTGTTGCCATGCGTAGACGGCCATTGATTTTACGCTTAAGTTCAATCGAAGCGTGAAAGAAAACCAAGCGCTGTGCAAATTATGTTCAAATAGCAATAATAAACAGATGAAATGTTTGCGTGAACTTATTTTATGACTAATCAATTAATCAATCAAATAACTCTGCTCAACACACTATTATTTTTATCTAATTTGTAAACTCGATGTTTGTATATTTTTAAAGGTACCTCTACCTTTTCAATTGGGAAAATTTAGCAAAATTTTTATCAAATTGGGAAAATTTCTAAATTCAATAATCAGAATTGTCTATATAAAAACAAAAAACTTTGAAGGTTTTATTGCTCAGAACATGTTTTTACTACTGTAATTTAATCATTTATTAAAAGAGACAGTTTTCTTTTTTTTATCCTTTAAACATGTCCACAAGCGCTTCCATGTCTGCCACTGTGAGGTCCTTATCCATGTGGCATATTCTCTTCATACCCCTTTGACTCGAGAAAAGATTCAGTTGAACTCGTAGGAGTAGGACACTCGACAAGAGATTCACTCGTTACTCTCGAAAGTTGGGTAGGTCAGACTGGGTAGGTGGGGTAATTTCACTTTCAGTAACTACAGAAATTTCTGACGAAGTCTGTTCGTCATCACCCGTGATCGGATTCAGCTTTTTTAATATAGAGCTAATGCTCTGTAAGCCCTTTGCGTCGTTCTCCTTTTATACGTAATATTTTTAATTATGGGACATGTCGTTTGTTGATATCGGAGCAAATCTTGGTTAAAGAACGCCTTTCATTATCGTATCGTATAAATACTATGCTACGATAAAGCATTCGATTGATTCTGGTTACAAAATATAAATGCGTCTTGCCCATATGATAGTTTGTACCTGCGCGCGACGACAAGGTGGGGGTAAAAGCGTCGAATGTTCTAGATAATGAACTAGCTATTCAGCTCTTGATTATTTTATCAACATGCAGTACGGCTTTTACCCCAACCTGATAGTATGACAATATCGGATTTCGCGAAAATTAAAATGTAATACGCTTACGGAAAGCTCTTTTACCAATATTCAAAGTGTAAATTTAATATATTTATTGAACCTTTTGATTGGGAAAATATGACTTTGGATTGGGAAAAGACGTTTTTTTGGGAAAATACAGTCGATTTTTGCTAGGGGAAAGTGCCGATATTCGGCGGTAAAAATAACCAAAAAAAATCACTGACAAGATATGCAATTTGTTTTTGTTTTTAACCTGATTATTCACTATTGGGCCCCAGCAGATGGAGCAAAAATATAAAAACATTATGCATCTACACAAATACACCACTAATGAACTTGAAATCTCCAAGGGTAAAAAAGGAATTAACATCACAAGCCAGAACTTGTAATAGTAAATTACTGCAAGTTACCAAAGTTGTACCCCTGTAGAGGGGCCCCTTTATGCAGGAGGTCAAAACCCGTTTTATATTATGTTGTTCCTCAAGTCCCTCAATGACCATACAAAATTAATATCTAACCATTCTCATTTGGACAAGATATGCATTTGTGTGATTTTTGACCAAATTAACGCCAAGGGGGCCCAAGTGGGCAGAGACAAAATCCAAGACCTTGCTGCACCCCCTTCACACATAAAAATAAAATAAAAATTTACTTTTTTTTTTTTTTTTTAAAAGTTAATTAGCCCCCACCAACCCAACAGTGAGATTTGAACCCATGACCCCAGGTTACCAATATAGAATATTGCATATTTAAGAAAATCAAGGGCCATAAGTCTGGTGTTACTGGTCCAATCCGGCTGTTTTTCGCACTTGTCCGAGCTTTGATATTAACAATCAGGCAAAATTTTGAATAAATGGAAGTGCTAGAGTGTTCACATGGCAGTATATGTTGTTTCTGAAAAAAAAAAGTTCTTCGAGTGGTCATAAGGCATAAAATAGCATTTTTCATCAAAACAAGGGCCATAACTCCTTTGTTACTGATCCGATCTGGTTAGTTTGCAAACCTGTCCGAGCTTTCATTTATATTAACAATCTGTGCAAGTTTGACATGATAAATGAAGGTGCTAGAGTACTCACAAGGCATAAAATGGCATATTTCAGCGAAACAATGGCCGTAACTCTGGTGTTACTGATCCGATCTGGCTGGTTTTCGAACCTGTCTGAGCTTTCATTGATATTAACAATCTGTACAAGATTGGTAAAGATCAAATAATAAATGAAGGTGCAAGAGGGTTCACAAGACAGAATATGGCATTTTTCAACAAATCATGGGCCATAACTTCAGTGAAGCTAATCCGATCTGGCTGGTTTTCGAACTTGTCAAAGCTTTCATTGATATAAAGACCCTGGCAAGGTTTGGTAAAGATCTGATTAATTATGAAGGCCCTATCGTGTTCACAAGGCAAAAGTTAACAGACAAAGACGGACAACTGGCCATCCCATAATAGCGGGGGAAATTGTCTCCCAGCGGGGAATATCACATGTATGTAAACCGGTGTAAATAAGACCATCTTGTCACATGTTCCTAAACCAACACTCCGAACAGTAGTAACCTAAGACATAAAGGTCTTAACTGTCCCCTTTATCCTCACTCGACATATGGGACATTTATTGAGCCGTGGTGCACACTGATCGCAACAAACAAGATGGCCGCATGGCAAGAAGGTCGTATTGACTGGTCTCTCCATACATATCTTACATGTCTGCATCTCTCGTAACTTTTCATTCTCTTCTTTTAGTGATTGGGTATCTGAAAGTAAAACATGAAATGTTGAAATTCCACGAAACCCAAGTTTTTCATAAGCTACCTGCAAAGTTTCGTTCCAATATTTTTTTCGTATAACCTACCTACACATCAAATTTTGTTCCAATATCTCACTCCTAACTAAAGTTTTAGCCCGGAAACCATGTTTCTATTTTTTAGTAACAGTAACCTTGACCCCCAAATGCAATCCCAAGCTTCCTTTCCATATAAGCTACCTACACACCAATTTTCATTTCAATATTTCATTCAACAGAAGTTATTGCCTGGAAACCATTTTTCTATGTTAAGTAACAGTGAAAATGACCTTGACACCAGTGACCTCATATGCGGACCTTATCTTTTTTGGCAACCTGCAACATACACACCAAGTTTCATTTCAATATCTCATTCCAAACTGAAGTTATTGTCCAGAAACTATTTTCTTATTATTAAAATCATCAATCTTGACCCCAGTGACCTCTAATGCAACCTCAAATGCAACCTCAAATGCAATCCCAAACGTCTATCCCATATAAGCTACATATACAGCAACCTTCTATCCCATATAAGCTACATATACAGCAAGTTTCGTTCCAATATCTCATCCTAACTAAAGTTATTGCCCGAAAACATTTTTCTATTTTTAGAAACAGTGACCTTGATATTGACCCCAGTGACCTCAAATGCAATACCAAGCTTCCTTTCCATTTAAGCTACATCCATAGCAAGTTTTGTTCCAATATCTCATTCCTTACTAAAGTTACTGCCTGAAAACCATTTGTCTATTTTTAGTACCAGCTACCTTTTGAACTTGAACCCAGTGACCACAGTGATCCCCTGCTACCTTTCCATAAAATCTACTGACACAACAAATTTCGTTTTTTAATATCTCATTCCAAACAAAAATTATTGAGCAGAAACCGTTTATTTTATGTCATTGTGACTCAATTGCAATCCTGTGACAAACACAGCGACGATATGCGCAAGTAGGCTTGGTACTGATCATCCCTACTAAATTTCGCTGAAATCCAGCCAGTGGTTCAGGAGAACTAGTTTGTGTATTAAAGCCGTTAAAGGCCATAACTCCGCCAAAAACCATTAACCGGAATACGGCGAGAATATGCGCAACTGAGTTTGGTACTGATCAACCTTCCCAAGTTTCGGCGAAATCCGGCTGGTGATTCAGAAGAACTAGACCGGACAAAGTTTGTGTATGAAAACCTTTAAAGAGCCATAACTCCGCCAAAAATCATTCAACCGGAACACGGCGACAATATGATATGCGCAACTAGGCTTTATACTGATCATCCCTGCAAAGTGTCATTGAAATCCGGCCAGAGGTTCAGGAGAACTAATCCGGACAAAATCTGTGACATACAGACAGACAACAGATACCAGACAGACAACACAGAAACAATATGTCTCCCCATCCAATTCTTGGGGGAGACATACTATCTCATTCCTAACTAAGTTATTTAGTGGAAACCATTCGGCAATCTAATAACCAAATGTTTTCCAAAGGAGAAGCTGGTATAACATATTTTATCACATAACATGTGGTGTGGGAGTGTAATAACACAACTAAGGTCAACTGGACGTCACATTAATGTACGTTTTCTGACTTAATGTGAGTTTATTAAACTCGTTAGCAAAAATTATATAATGCTCGGCAAGAGCCTCACATTATATCATTTTGCCAACTCGTTTAATAAATTCAATAATGAATGAGTACTCATGTTAAGATCCTCTATATGATACATTGATCTAAAGAAATATACTGAACGAAATTCCTAATTACTCACTTTTGTATCTTATCTAATTTTTTTATTTTAAATATATTTTAGAATAGTTCTGTGATAAGTATTTTGTGTTAGACCTATAGTTTGTAAAACATTTACTTTTTGTTTAAATTGCTACATCTTTTGAGAGTTAACCTCCCTTTTAATATCAGAAAACAAGAAATGAGCTGATTAAACACATAACAGGAATCGAAGTTCGCTTAAAGATATAAACTTATTAAAATTGGTATGAAATATTTTTTTTTTTTTTAAAAATTGACCCATTTATTGCAGATTATCCGTCTATAAGAAAATGAAACATGGATAATCCTAATCCTCCCTATTAACTGAAAATCATTTGAAATTCAAGTATAAACTGTAATTCAGCGTTATTAAATATTTCAAAAATTTCTTTTGCAAACACATTGTGAAAATCATTTTAGTTGGCACATTTTAGAACTTATAAACGTCGAAAGCTGCACTAATTCGAAGTACCTAACAAAATACTATATACTCAGTTGTAAACGTGTTATAAATTATTTTTAAGAAAACGCATCAACTTGAAAGCTTTAAAATATGTTCATGCAATCAGAGCAGACGAACTACATATTCTTAGGTAGGTACTTTGAATTTCGACTAATATAGTATCAAGTGGATCAGATCAATATGACAAAGGGTCTGTGATCACTGATGTAACTGTAAATCCATGAACCTGATGAAAGTGTCACGAGCCTGCATTTTATACTCTGGCAGTTGTTCTGCAAAATGTGTAATGCATATCATGTCATGGTGACCTTGACCTACTGACCCAAAAGCAATAATTCAAGGCAATGTACCTATGAAGTTTCAAGAGCTATATGATATGCCTACGGAGTTACCACACGGAAACACATCCATAGACTTCTTTCTGCGTATAACAGCATGTCAGAGAGATGTTTAGCTGTTCGAGGGCGATGATTATAAATGAATGAGATATGAACGATAAAAGGTTTTTATGAATTCACGTTGACACTAACTTTCTTTAACTTACCTTACTCCCTGCACTTGTTCATAAAGTATTTAGGGGACATAAAATCATACAAATAGAATGCAGTTTAATACTATATGCTCTCTCAAACTTTTTGGAAGCATATTAAAAATTCTCAAATTTTATAATGTAAAGAATTACTTTAATCTAGTCTCCCAACATACCTAGCTCACCAGTTTCTGAGGCCCCAATCAGTGCGGTAGCACCAGTCTTTGCACTTCCAGATTTTGTTTTCTTTCCGCGGCTCTTCTTCTTACCATTAGAGCTTTGTGACTGTGAAGTGCTTGCTATAGACAACAGAAAAACAGGAATCAAAATATTGTTACATCACCACTATCACCACTATATTATCTGCTATATGAAAAAGACACAATTACTTATGCAACCCTCTATAGGAACCAGCTACTTATGCAGTCCTTACGATAATACTACAAAGGAAGCTCATGGCCATATTTGATTGAGCCAGGACAAGGAATGTAAGATATATAGTCCTGTAAACACAGCTTACACGCAGAGCTTGATGTAGACTGGGACGCCAATGCTGATACATAAGTGATTATAAAAGCTCTTATTTTTTCGAATAGTCAAACTCAAAATCACTGCTTATAATACGTTTAACCCTTAACACACTAAGCACGACTATAATAGGCTGAATTCAGGGTTTAATTTTGGTGTTAGCTCTGGTCAAACATTCCATTTGTATACAAAATTCTTCATAAATCAGTATCATTATTCTTAATAAACCAATATGTTATATTTGTAAAAACAACCTTAGGAATTTCTGGAAGATCTAAATTCCAAGTTAATAATTTGTACCAGGGGTGTGGCAGAATAAAAATATGTGATTAATTTACCGTTCTTGTCCTCGTCAGCTGGGGTCTCACCTCGGTCAGCTCCACCTTCTGCTCCCTGAAGACTTCCAGCAACTGCAGTAGTGGACGCTGCGCTGCCAGCAGAGGTGTTGGAACTTGCACTGGTGCTGACTGCTGGTGTTGATGTTGATGTAACAGCAGTTGTGTTCATAGCTGTTGCTGGTGTGCTGGCTGTGGTGGTTGGTGTTGAGGATGTCGTGGGCGGAACCTGGCTGGACACTGCTGTAGTTGTTGTTGTCGTTGTGGTAGCTGTTGTGGTTTCTGAAGATGATATAAAAACACTATTTCCATCTACTGCCTTTTTTTTATATTTTCATATTAAGGACAACATTTCTAGAAAGTCGAGGACACTCATTCAACTCTCTAGTATAATATTTTACCTCTAGACCTTGACCTTTGACTAATGAGCCTGCATTTCATGAACAACTAATTCAGTAGTTACTGATGCCTGAAAGTTTTACAATTTTTTTTCCGTAATAACCCTGAAAGTTACTAATCGAAGTTAAAGTTAAATGTGACCATCAACTTTGATGTATGGACAGTTTGAATGTGACCATCACCTTTGATGTATGGACAGTTTGAATGTGACCATTACCTTTGATGTATGGACAGTTTGAATGTGACCATCACCTTTGATGTATGGACAGTTTGAATGTGACCATCACCTTTGATGTATGGGCAGTTTGAACGAGACCATCATCTTTTATGTCTGGACAGTTGAATGTCCCTTTGATGTATGGACAGTTGAATGTGACCATCAACTTTGATGTATGGACAGTTTGAAGTGACCATCATCTTTTATGTCTGGACAGCTGAATGTCAGCTTTGATGTATGGACAGTTGAATGTGACCATCAACTTTGATGTATGGACAGTTGACTGTGACCATCGCCTTTGATGTATGGACAGTTAAATGGGACCATCATTTTTGATGTATGGACAGTTTGAATGAGACCATCACCTTTGATGTATGGACAGTTAAATGTGACCATCACCTTTGATGTATGGACAGTTTGAATGTGACCATCGCCTTTGATGTTTGGACAGTTAAATGTGACCATCACCTTTGATGTATGGACAGTTTGAATGTGACCATCGCCTTTGATGTATGGACAGTTAAATGTGACCATCACCTTTGATGTATGAACAGTTTGAATGTGACCATCGCCTTTGATGTATGGACAGTTAAATGTGACCATCACCTTTGATGTATAGATAGTTTGAATGTTACCATCGCCTTTGATGTATGGACAGTTAAATGCGACCATCACCTTTGATGTATAGATAGTTTGAATGTGACCATCACCTTTGATGTATGGACAGTTTGAATCAGACCATCGCCTTTGATGTATGGACAGTTAAATGTGACCATCACCTTTGATGTATAGATAGTTTGAATGAGACCATCACCTTTGATGTATGGACAGTTTGAATGTGACCATCACCTTTGATGTATGGACAGTTAAATGTGACCATCACCTTTGATGTATAGATAGTTTGAATATGACCATCACCTTTGATATATGGACAGTTTGAATGTGACCATCACCTTTGATGTATGGACAGTTAAATGTGACCATCACCTTTGATGTATAGATAGTTTGAATGAGACCATCACCTTTGATGTATGGACAGTTTGAATGAGACCATCACCTTTGATGTATAGACAGTTAAATGTGACCATCATATGTGATGTATAGATAGTTTGAATGTGACCATCACCTTTGATATATGGACAGTTTGAATGTGACCATCGCCTTTGATGTATGGACAGTTAAATGTGACCATCACCTTTGATGTATGGACAGTTTGAATGTGACCATCACCTTTGATGTATGGGCAGTTAAATTTGACCATCATATTTGATGTATAGATAGTTTGAATGAGACCATCACAATTGAGGTATGGACAGTTTGAATGGAGCCATCACCTTTGATGTATGGGCAGTTTAAACGTGACCATCATCTTTTATGTCTGGACAGTTGAATGTCACCTTTGATGTATGGACAGTTGAATGTGACCATCAACTTTGATGTATGGGCAGTTTGAACATGACCATCATCTTTTATGTCTGGACAGTTGAATGTCAGCTTTGATGTATGGACAGTTGAATGTGACCATCTACTTCGATGTATGAACAGTTGAATGTGACCATCACCTTTGATGTATGGACAGTTAAATGTGACCATCAATTTTGATGTATGGACAGTTAAATGTGACCATCACCTTTGATGTATGGACAGTTGAATGTGACCATCAATTTTGATGTATGGACAGTTGAATGTGACCATCGCCTTTGATGTATGGACAGATGAATGTGACCATCATATTTGATGTATAGATAGTTTGAATGTGACCATCAATTTTGATGTATGGACAGTTGAATGTGACCATCAATTTTGATGTATGGACAGTTGAATGTGACCATCACCTTTGATGTATGGACAGTTTGAATGTGACCATCATATTTGATGTATAGATAGTTTGAATGTGACCATCGCCTTTGATGTATGGACAGTTAAATGTGACCATCATTTTTGATGTATGGACGGTTTGAATGAGACCATCACCTTTGATGTATGGACAGTTAAATGTAACCATCACCTTTGATGTATGGACATTTTGAATGTGACCATCGCCTTTGATGTATGGACAGTTAAATGTGACCATCACCTTTGATGTATAGATAGTTTGAAAGTGACCATCGCTTTTGATGTATGAACAGTTAAATGTTACCATCACCTTTGATGTATAGATAGTTTGAATGTGACCATCGCCTTTGATGTATGGACAGTTAAATGTGACCATCACCTTTGATATATGGACAGTTTGAATGTGACCATTGCCTTTGATGTATGGACAGTTAAATGTGACCATCACCTTTGATGTATGGACAGTTTGAATGTGACCATCGCCTTTGATGTATGGACAGGACAGTTAAATGTGACCATCATATTTGATGTATAGATAGTTTGAATGTGACCATCACCTTTGATGTATGGACAGTTTGAATGTGACCATCGCCTTTGATATATGGACAGTTTGAATGTGACCATCGCCTTTGATGTATGGACAGTCTGAACGTGACCATCATCTGTAATGTCTGGACAGTTGAATGTCACCTTTGATGTATGGACAGTTGAATGTGACCATCACCTTTGATATATGGACAGTTTGAATGTGACCATCGCCTTTGATGTATGGACAGTTTGAACGTGACCATCATCTTTTATGTCTGGACAGTTGAATGTCACCTTTGATGTATGGACAGTTGAATGTGACCATCAACTTTGATGTATGAACAGTTGAATGTGACCATCACCTTTGATGTATGGACAGTTGAATGTCACTTTTGATGTATGGACAATTGAATGTGACCATCAATTTTGATGTATGGACAGTTGAATGTGACCATCACCTTTGATGTATGGACAGTTGAATGTCACCATCGCCTTTTATGGGTGGACAGTTGAATGTCACTTTTGATGTATGGACAGTTGAATGTGACCATCAATTCTGATGTATGGACAGTAGAATGTGACCATCACCTTTGATGTATGGACAGTTTAAATGTGACCATCACCTTTGATGTATGGACAGTTGAATGTGACCATCACCTTTTATGGGTGGACAATTGAATGTCACTTTTGATGTATGGACAGTTGAATGTGACCATCAATTTTGATGTATGGACAGTTGAATGTGACCATCACCTTTGATGTATGGACAGTTGAATGTCACCATCGCCTTTTATGGGTGGACAGTTGAATGTCACTTTTGATGTATGGACAGTTGAATGTGACCATCAATTCTGATGTATGGACAGTAGAATGTGACCATCACCTTTGATGTATGGACAGTTTAAATGTGACCATCACCTTTGATGTATGGACAGTTGAATGTGACCATCACCTTTTATGGGTGGACAATTGAATGTCACTTTTGATGTATGGACAGTTGAATGTGACCATCAATTTTGATGTATGGACAGTTGACTGTGACCATCGCCTTTGACGTATGGACAGTAGAATGTGACCATCACCTTTGATGTATGGACAGTTTGTATGTGACCATCACCTTTGATGTATGGACAGTTGAATGTGACCATCGCCTTTGATGTATGGACAGTAGAATGTGACCATCACCTTTGATGTACTGACAGTTTAAATGTGACCATCACCTTTGATGTATGGACAGTTTGAATGTGACCATCACCTTTGATGTATGGACAGTTGAATGTGACCATCACCTTTGATGTATGGACAGTTGAATGTGACCATCACCTTTGATGTAGGGACAGTTTGAATGTGACCATCACCTTTGATGTATGGACAGCTGAATGTGACCATCAATTTTGATGTATGGACAGATGAATGTGACCATCACCTTTGATGTATGAACAGTTGAATGTGACCATCACCTTTGATGTATGGACAGTTGAATGTGACCATCAATTTTGATGTTTGGACAGTAGAATGTGACCATCACCTTTGATGTATGGACAGTTGAATGTGACCATCACCTTTGATGTATGGACAGTTGAATGTGACCATCACCTTTGATGTAGGGACAGTTTGAATGTGACCATCACCTTTGATGTATGGACAGCTGAATGTGACCATCAATTTTGATGTATGGACAGATGAATGTGACCATCACCTTTGATGTATGTATATAGTTGAATGTGACCATCACCTTTGATGTATGGACAGTTGAATGTGACCATCAATTTTGATGTTTGGACAGTAGAATGTGACCATCACCTTTGATGTATGGACAGTTTGAATGTGACCATCACCTTTGATGTATGGACAGTTGAATGTGACCATCACCTTTGATGTATGGACAGTTTGAATGTGACCATCACCTTTGATGTATGGACAGCTGAATCTGACCATCAATTTTGTTGTATGGACAGATGAATGTGACCATCACCTTTGATGTATGGATAGTTTGAATGTGACCCTCACCTTTGATGTATGGACAGTTGAATGTGACCATCACCTTTGATGTATGGACAGTTTGAATGTGACCATCACCTTTGATGTATGGACAGCTGAATCTGACCATCACCTTTGATGTATGGACAGTTGAATGTGACCATCACCTTTGATGTAGGGACAATTTGAATGTGACCATCACCTTTGATGTATGGACAGCTGAATGTGACCATCAATTTTGATGTATGGACAGATGAATGTGACCATCACCTTTGATGTATGAACAGTTGAATGTGACCATCACCTTTGATGTATGGACAGTTGAATGTGACCATCAATTTTGATGTATGGACAGTAGAATGTGACCATCACCTTTGATGTATGGACAGTTTGAATGTGACCATCACCTTTGATGTATGGACAGTTGAATGTGACCATCACCTTTGATGTATGGACAGTTTGAATGTGACCATCACCTTTGATGTATGGACAGCTGAATCTGACCATCAATTTTGTTGTATGGACAGATGAATGTCACCATCACCTTTGATGTATGGACAGTTGAATGTGACCATCACCTTTTATGGGTAGACAGTTGAATGTCACTTTTGATGTATGGACAGTTGAATGTCACCATCAATTTTGATGTATGGACAGTTGAATGTGACCATCACCTTTGATGTATGGACAGTTGAATGTGACCATCACCTTTGATGTATGAACAGTTGAATGTGACCATCACCTTTGATGTATGGACAAACAGGACACAATGTCAGAGGAGACACATCTCATTATAATGCCATAAGCTGATCTACATATATACAATTTGTATATGTAGAGATATTTTTACTACATAATAATGAGCAATGTTTATGACTTTAAAATGAGATGTGTGTCTCCTCTATGGCATTGTGTCGTGTGTCTCCTCTATGGCATTGTGTCGTGTGTCAGGGTGCATGTAGGTAAATTGTATATACTTTTTATTTATGTAAAAGAAAAAAAGAAATCATGCTTGTTAAGAGTTTACTGATAATTCTGTGTACTATGTTTGTACATAACACAATGTCACTATAATAAAATATTCTTGTCATATTTTATATATGTCTGGGACAAGTTGTTCAAAGATCGGTTATCTTAATGATTAGTTGGTGTAAACTTTTAAACATTTTCTCGTAAAAATATGTTTTGTACTGCTAAAAGTTTTTGATTTGCTTTTCTTCTTAACATAATGCTTTCACATGCTCAATTTCTGGTAGAAATATTCCTTTAACGGAAATTCAGAGTGATATGAATTTTGACTTAACGCTCGGTTGTTAACCAATCTTTGAACAACTGGGCCCTGGAATTCATAGACCCGACATTAGTATTTGTATCATTTCCAAAGCTTGATCTCTGACTAACATTCTGCTAGGAACTGAAACTAGAACTAACAATGAAGGTGATTAATACCCCCTCTGTTTGATCAGTTGTTATGTGTATATGAAGTTTGGGAACAACCCATTCAAAACTATTTGAGGAATGCAAGTAATAAAAATGTGTCAAGGGATGGGAAGAGACAGGACAAAAATGTGTTACGCGACGGGATGTTACGGACAGCGTGATTCCTATATAGCCCCACTTGACTTTGTGAAAGCCGGTATATATAATAAGAGACACAAACGATTTATAGATACAAATACCAATGTTTGATAGAAAAATCTCCACATACTGACAAAATTGCGAGTCTGACCCGACACTTTAGCAATTACAATATTACTTTTAAAACAATAATCTATTTCCTACCAGTTCCTTGACCAGGCTCTGTCCTAGTTCGCTCTTCTTCATCTAGTATCCACGATAAAGCTTGTTCTGCCAATATTGTTATATGTCCTGTGTAAAACAAAAGTGAAAAATAATTTAGCAAAGAAATTCTTGGCAGTTTTTAAGGATATAAATACATAAAACTGTTGTTACTGCGGATTTTCAGCAGTGAATATCTGAGATGCTATCAGCATATGTGTCTGGAGAAGAATGTAAGGATTCCTATTTAATCCTGCAGTTCATCTTGCACCAGACAACTGACCTTCTTAACATGGTATTTGCTAGGGGAGGTCTGAGATAAACAAGGGTCATTTTAGTTGCCCCTGAATCGCTAACCTGATGACCCTGTGCATTGTAGAATCTTGCAACAGAAGTGGCTGATAAAAGAGGTTTTGTAAGTTCAGACATTTTTTTTTAACTCTATGTAAAACCTGACCCTAGCGGCAGGGCAGAATCTGACTGACCTTCTGAGATAAAAAAATCAACTTAAGCATGTTCATGAAACTTACAAATTAAGCAATAAAAAAAACATTTTCCCAACATTTATGTCTGCCTATTAAATTATCCATCTACCCAACATGCTTGTTTACCTATCAACATACCCGGTATATCTACCAACATACCTGTCTGTCTCCTCACTGCCAATATTGCTTCGCGTACCCTCTCATTACTATAACCCATCTCTAAGAGAACTGAGGCAGCAGGACTCGTCATAGGGTCGGGATTCTGCTGATCTTGTTGTCTCCCAGCTGTAGGAAATGTAGAGAAATATACTAAATAGAAAATAACAGCATATTGTGGGGCACTACAACTAGGAATGGATTAGGACATGAGTTAGTTCATAGCGCTCAACAGTGTCGACTAATTTTTAATATTTCAATGAAGTTTGTTTGGTTTATTTGGATGGTGTTTTACATCATTTTAAGCACATTTTAGGCCATATATCATGGTCAATTTGTTTGTGGTAGAGGCAGACCATCCTATATTTCCGGGGTAGAACCAGTATTTCGATTCTTGTGAACATCTATAAAATTGCTGTAAAGCTGGTTCTGGGCGCTGTATCAGAAAGGTATCAGTGGAGGTAGGAATGACCATCAATTTTAGGGTACCACCACCAGAATTTTAATTATTTTTGAGGGACTACTTACACAACGTATTTCCCTTAACTCCCACAACCAACAAAGAAAAATAAAATTGGTAACTGCTCCTGATGCTTTTTGGAATAGCTCTCAGCTGATATTTCATTTCATACAGTTGCTCTGACACATAAAGACTTCGACTAAACTGTCGACAAGACAGACGTCTAAGAAAGTGCAGAAAAGAGTTCAGTTCCTACGACAACTTTATGTATATACCTTTAAGCATGTAGACCTCTAACCAGCGCAAACAGACAAAGCAGATATATTTTCTTTCTCATTGGTACTACACAAACAGTAATTTACAATATCCTCTATAGATATTGCAGTGAACATATTTATAGTCAAATACACAGCTGATTATTGAATCATATTCTGAAATTTACCTTCTCGTCTTTGTTCTTGAAGGCGCTGTTGTCTTTGTCTTTCTTCTAACTGTAAAAGTTATGTGTATGTAATAAAAACGATTACAAAATATAGTCTTAAATATGCCAATTTTTTTTTTTTTTTTTTTACTTATACGGAAATCTATACTATTAATCAATGCAGACATGATTGTTTCGAACGGACGAAAGAACAAATATGAACGGACAGTGTGATTACTCCGAAGGGAGAGGGCATAAAAAGATTAATGAAGAGAAATGATCTTATACAGAAAGTGCTTTTAATAGGGAAAAAAGCCCTATGGACATGAGTATTAGAATTATTGTAAGGGACTTAAAAGTTGTAGCCAAATTTTTTGTTTTTATTTTATTTTACTGATTGAGCCCTGACTGTATTATGTGACTGTGACATAGAAAAACATTAAAGCCCCACTTGGTTCAAGATTTTCTTTAAGTTTATATCTCCAAAACAATCATAGTTTGATTTGAAACATTGTATGTACATTGTCTCGGGGTAAGCCCTGACCTTCTGATCAAGCCACACCCCATTTAAAGACAAATAATTTGCATATAATTGTTTTTGCATATTATCACAACTGTTGGTTACACTGAGTCAATGATAAATTTAAAATAATGATAGAAGAACGAAGAAAAATTTAGAACTCAAAATGGAGAATTCAAAATGGTATATAATTCTATGCAAGCATGATTAAAGTCAGAATGATACTGGATTAATTAACGAAGATTGTAATTTTAACTCTTGATAAAAACTTTTAAGATTGCCATGTTTCCCTTTAAAAAACGAGATATAGTTGTCACACTGGTGTACATCCAGCATACAGATTGATGGACATAGGAAAAGGGGACATGGGAGCGACATTAACCATCTTAGGGAGTACTCACATGTTGTTGCTGGCGCCTGATCACAGCTTGTACGTATCGTTCACCTTTCAGTTGTTTCACATACTCACAGGTGGAGTACCATCTTGTATGTTCCAGGACTGGATCATCACCTAAAGTGGACAGAAATCAACAGGGCCCACCCTTCACTTTGGGGGAATGGAGCCAAGGCCCTCAGGAAGGGAAATTTTGCGTTGTTTTCATATCAAAGGGAAATTTCTAAGAAATAGTTAGTGTTTTTTTTATTATTTAAGTGGTACCAAGAATTTACCATTCCAAATTACAAATTGTATGCTGTTTTCCTGTTTTGGAGTTAAGAGGGAATTTTTCACAGGAAAAGGGCAAAATATATACATTTAGGGGAGGGGAATGGGGCCGAATTTCGGCCCAAAAACGGTCAAACGACGGCCCTGAAACAATAACATGATATGTTCATTATAACTTGAGTTCTTACTAATGATTGTGTAACCAACAAATGCGGACATGAAACAATAACATAATAAATGTATACTATGAAACTTATAACAAGAGTGCTGCAAAACTCTGCATTATATGTCCAAAAGCAACAGAGCTCCTTCACTCAATAAGGGCAATGTACCTATGAAGTTTCATGAGCCTAGGTATTATATTTCCAGAGTTATTGTGCATAATGCTTAGTTCTTCTATGCTGGTAGTTCCATTTGATGATACGGCGACCTTGACCTTTGACCTAGAGACCCCAACAGCAATAGGGTTTCTCAAATTATCCTGCAGAATGTGTTTTTCCATATTATGACACTGTGATCTTAACCTTTGACCTAATGACCGCAATAACAGTAGGGTTCCTCCTCTTACCAAGGGTAATGTACCTATAACGTTTCACGAGTATGGGTGTTATGGTTATCACGCGGTATGTGTATTTCCACAGTCATGGTGACCTTGACTTTTAACCTACTGACCCTTAAAGGGTTCCTCCACTCACCAACGTGCAATGTACCAATGAAGTTTCATGAGTGTGGATGTTGTTATTGCAAAAGGAATTTGAATATAAGGTCATGGTTAACTTTGACCTACTGACCCAAATACAATAGGGTTTCTCCTCTCACCGAGGGCAACAAACCTATGAAACAATAGAAGAGTTCCTCTTACTAAGGCCAATGTTCCTATGAAGTTTCATGAGTTTGGTTATGGATTTAAAGTTACCATGACAAATTTATATTACCATAAAAGGTCACGACCTTTGACCTACTGACCCCAAATACAATAAGTTTCTCCTCTCACCAAGGGCAATAAACCTATGATGTTTCATGACTGGGTGTTATGGTTTCCAATATTTTGTGCGCAATGTGTTTTTCTATTAGGTCATGGTGACCTAGACCTTTGGCTTACCTGGCTCCCAGTTTCGTAGCCCTCCACCACAGCAGTAGCATCTTGTAAAATCAGCAACCCCTGAAATATTTACTTTTATTTTAGAGCAATCATACAAATTTAAAGTCAGAAATGTCTACTTCACTTAGGGTACATTATCAGATTAAGCCTACATCATAAAATCATATTGATGGTCAAGGACTTTTTATGGTGTTTCAAATTATTTTTTTATAAACATCCGGTTTCAAAATTATGAAGTAACTAAATAACAATAAAATTATTCTGTGCAAAATTAATTCTTACTTGCTTCATGTTCAAAATGAATATATTAAAAAAAAATTGGAATGTTTTAAATGACAACAAGAAATGTCACCAATATGTGAAAATGTCCCCGACAATTTTGACTCATATGATCTTCGACCTCCAAGTGTGACCTTGACCTTTGAGGTATGGACCTGATTCTTGCACATGACACATCCTCCCACTGAGGTTAAACATTTGTGTGAAGTTTCATGGAAATCCCTTTAGTTCTTGCAAAGTTATGGCTGAGACATGATTGTATCGAACAAAAGGACAGAGGGACGGACAGAAAGTGCGGACCTAGTTCTTGCACATGACACAACTTCTCATTGTGGTTAACATTTATGTGAAGTTCAATGGAAATCCCTTCAGTTATGGCTGGGACTTGATTGTTTCTGACGGAAGGACGGACGGACGGATGAATTGGACGAACGGACTGTGTGATTTCTATATGCCTCTCTTCAGGGGCATAAAAACAACATACCAGCATAGAAGAACCCTGCCTCTGCCATCTGTCTTCCCGTCTGATCAAGATAACTCGGCCAGCCTTGAAATGATTCTGTCCTTCGGTCAAGATCTGCATATTCTGGGTGCTTGGGGGATTGTACCACAACCAATGCTGGATTGTTCAAACCAGGGGTTGGAGTGCCCCCAGTGCCTTGGTTTGGTGTGGGACCAGATGAGACGGCTGGTGTTGAGGGTTGTGATGCTGTTGTAGTAGTAGTAGTACCCGAAGTTACTGAAACAATGTAAAAAAGAAATTACATTTCCGATTGATGTATGGGTGTTTTAACTTGTACCAAAATGCTTTGCAATTTTCTAACATCCAAAAACTTCATATGATGGTCATGGGATTAAAGGGACACATGGCAATCCTTTTTTTTTTTTTAACACTAGCAGCGTCCCAATAGTTTTTCAACATACCTTGCATTTGTGCGATCGTTACTATTGATTGTAAGAACGGTTTAAGGCAGATTACTTTACATATTAATAACTGTTAATTATATTGCACCTGTAATCTATTTACACATATATATGCCAGAACAAGAACAAAAAAGAAAATCTAAAATTGTTATCTAATTGTATGCAATCACGTTTAGTTAAAATGATACTTTGTTTAGAACTAACACTTGACCAATAGTATTGTTTAGAACCAACACTTGACCAATAGTATTGTTTAGAACCAACACTTGACCAATAGTATTGTTTAGAACAAACACTTGACCAATAGTATTGTTTAGAACCAACACTTGACCAATAGTATTGTTTAGAACTAACACTTGACAATAGTATTGTTTAGAACCAACACTTGACCAATAGTATTGTTTAGAACCAACACTTGACCAATAGTATTGTTTAGAACCAACACTTGACCAATAGTATTGTTTAGAACAAACACTTGACCAATAGTATTGTTTAGAACCAACACTTGACCAATAGTATTGTTTAGAACTAACACTTGACAATAGTATTGTTTAGAACCAACACTTGACCAATAGTATTGTTTAGAACCAACACTTGACCAATAGTATTGTTTAGAACCAACACTTGACCAATAGTATTGTTTAGAACCAACACTTGACCAATAGTATTGTTTAGAACTGACACTCGACCAATAGTATTGTTTAGAACCAACACTTGACCAATAGTATTGTTTAGAATCAACACTTGACCAATAGTATTGTTTAGAACCAACACTTGACCAATAGTATTGTTTAGAACCAACACTTGACCAATAGTATTGTTTAGAACTAACACTTGACCAATAGTATTGTTTAGAACTAACACTTGACCAATAGTATTGTTTAGAACCAACACTTGACCAATAGTATTGTTTAGAACCAACACTTGACCAATAGTATTGTTTAGAACCAACACTTGACCAATAGTATTGTTTAGAACTAACACTTGACCAATAGTATTGTTTAGAACTAACACTTGACCAATAGTATTGTTTAGAACCAACACTTGACCAATAGTATTGTTTAGAACTAACACTTGACCAATAGTATTGTTTAGTACTAACATGACCAATAGTATTGTTTAGAACCAACACTTGACCAATAGTATAAACCTTGGATATGCTTATTACGTTTCCTTCGATTCAGAGAATATGCTACTATACATTCAGGAAGTTATTTGTGTACATTTGTGATGCAAGAAGTTATTTGTGTACATTCAGGAAGTTATTTGTGTACATTTGTGATGTCTTCAATGAAAAACAATTGTTTTGCTGATGAAGTCACCATCTTTAAGTAACAATTATGATTATGAATGTCACTTATGAATGTCACTACAGTATTTTCAAGTCCAACTTGTTCTGCATTAATTGTTTTTGTTCCTCTACCCGTACCATTCCTACATAAACTTGAAATGAATTATACTTAAAGAAATACTGTTAGGGGGTTCAGTCGCGTACCAGGGTTTGTGACAGGAGTTCCACCAGCGAAGGCCCCAGCACTAACAGGTCTACCCAGAGTAGCAGAAATACCTGTGTTTGTAGCGTTTGTAGTGGATGCCGTCACTGTCATGCTTGAGGTTGAGGCAGGCCTCTGGCCTTGAGCAATAAATGCTGTAAAATATAGTAGATTACAAATTAGGATAAGAAAGTAATAAGCTTTAATAAATCACTTTAAATGAATTGAATTTTGTAGTCGCACCAACATATAAGGTCATACGGTGACTTTCCAGCTTCCATTAGTAGAGGTAGACACTTGGCAAGTGACCCTCTGGGCAATTTTCGTGCATGGGTGGGCACCTGGGTAGAACCATCGATGTTCCACAAGCCAGCTGGATAGCTTAGTCACATAAAGATTCCTAGGCCCATGAGGGATCGAACCCCCAGTGGTGAGGGGTAAGTAATTTCAAGTCAAAACTTTAAATGAACAAACTATGATTTCTTCATCCAATCAGAAAAGTCACTTAAACCACTTTAGTTTCACAAAGGGGCTCAAATTTATATACCAAAAAATTTGCCATAAATATTCTTTCATAATTAAAATAAAAACAGCAAACATGAGTTTGTAAGCTGTTGTTGATTCTATTTCCATAGATATAGGTCCATACACTTTATAATAAGTTGAATACTTTATAAAATCTTCATACCAAAGCTAAATCTAGACTGAATTGAGATGCAAAACTGTTTATTAATTAAAGCATGAGGTGATTTCTAACTGCTGGTTTCTTTCTTATTTACTCTTAGAAGTCTGTTGATGGAATATTTTACACTGAAACCTTGTTGTTGACTTCTGCCGAGATGCTACAGAGGCCTATTTCTCCCATTTCTAGTCATGTGAGATAGATGTTTTCCTCATGTGAGATAACTCTTACATGACATGTGACTCTTACATGAAACATCATGTCACATTGGTCACGTCGCCTTATTCTAGCGTAAAATCAAAATACAGTCATTGAAACATGCATGTACTAAGCGCATAATGGGAGAAAATAATCCATCACGAGTTTATCCATGTGAGATGGGCAAATCTCACCCTCGGGATCAGAATTGAAACCAGGGACGAGGTTCTGCCGAGTTTCTGGTTGCAATTCTGATCCCGAGGGTGAGATTTACCCATCTCACATGGATACTCATGATGGATTCTTATAATCCAGCATGGGGTTTTCTATTCTGGAGGGACATAATCATTGTCTGTTTTGTCTCCAAGGTGGCATGTCCAATAACAACTTCAGTAGTTTTAGTGTAAGGCCTTGCACTTAAGAGCTATACACAGCAGACCTCTGCCTTAAGTGAGTTCAAGACCCATCGGTGGCATCTATGAAAGGAATTTTCATCTCATCTCTCCTTCTGAAGTCGCCGTTCTTATGTTACACACACCTTACGTGTTAAAGTTGAGATAAAACCCCAATTATTTCATTTGGATGCTAGCATTATTTTATCTATACACTCTCACCAATATAATTTTATTAGTCTGTAAAAAGAGATTGCAAGTGTTTGTATACACTAAAATAAATTGAAAATCATTCTTACCCGTCTCATTGGTTCTAGCCCCAGTGGCGAGGTTGTTGCGGGATGAGGAAAATTTGGGCAATTCCCCTGCTCTGGTAGGCACAAGATTTGGCCTAAAGTTGATGTTTTCTGCATCCTCAGTCGGCTGTAGTGAGAGAGTCTCCTGCAATCACAGAAGAAAAAAGTTTGTTTACAGGCTAAATAATAGTTCAGATAAAGCAGAAATAATGTGTTCAGTCAGTGCTTTTGACTTTTTTAATTATTAACCCAGCCGGGCTTTCTTCAAGAAAATTGGGAAAAGGACTAGGCTTTGTGATTTTGGGAAAAAGAAGCACGAGACTGTCCAAATTGGGGGGAAAAAAATGTATTTTCAGTGTTTCGGGGAATGATTTTATAATGGATTTTCATTAAAATGTATGTTTTAGGTATAATATCAATCAAGTTTTAGAATTGATAGTTATTTTATCATACAAATAACTAGGTCAAGTCTGTCACTTTTGTTTTAAAAATAAAATAAAAAAATAATTTAGGATTGAGATTTTTTTACCCCAGAATTGGGAAAAATAGCTTGGGTTTGGAATTGGGAAGAGGCTGAAATTTGGCCCCACTAACTTATAGGTTAAACAGGCAATGCCCAGGGGTTCATGTATATAAATGTCCATCTTGTCCAAGTTAAATTAAAGCTTTCATTCCATTTTTAAGGTCTTGGAAAAATTCCAACGAGAGCGCCATTCAATGGTTGCATTATATATATGCCCGTTTGGTAGGTTTTACTTTAAGAGTGTGGGTGTCATGATTTTAAAGTTATTGCTAGGAATGCATATTTCCATATTGTTTAGACCTTATTATAATACTCTATAATGATGTAATACTAAGTACAAGTAGCAAGCACATTGTATTTAAAAATGTCATAGTTGACAATAACCATGTTAAATTGAATGACTAACTCAATAAACTGGTGCCGTTCCTGAAGTAAATTTTTAACTCTGACCACACTATTTGATTACTGTGAAATCATTATTGTATGTGTGGGGGGGGATTAATTTTCGAGTGCATGTTTGAGTGTTTGAGGAAAATTAACAATACAGGGAAATAATACAGGAAGTAACTTGAGATTAAATTCTGATATTTTAAATTTCCTGTCACTTATCAGGCAATGTATATAGGATCTTAAATGAGTTTCCATTTCATATAAGATTTATGAAACGAGGTATGAATTATTTTTATTTTAACGAGCCTCATCTGGAATGGAGACCAGTTTAAAATCCTTTTTATCACATACCCGGTAACAGTCAAACATGTAAAAAACTTGTAGTGCCAAAACGTCATAAAATCACGTCCTATGATGCCAAAACCTTCTGTGACGTCATAATGTCATGTAATACATAATGTCGGGTATCAAAGAGTTTGTGTTTTTATATCTAAACAAAAGAGAATTTTACGCCGACTGTATAACATTAACTATTTATTTTAAGTCTTTTGGTAAATAAGAGTTCAATGACTTGGATCTGGATGAATTTATAATAAATAAAATAGTTTTAGTTAACAAAACGTGAGTAGTGTTACAGATTTAATGCATTTTATGCTCAAGAATTCAGTCATCCCAGGTTATATTGCACATGTGTACATACAATAGAATATGAAATGGGTATTCAACACTGTTAACAAGGAATGTTATTTTATTAATCAATTAAATAAAGTTCCAATTCTAATTTAAATCTTAAGTACCAACAAGTTGGCATTTGCAATTGATATTTACAATCATCATGTGATCATATGGATTTAAACAGATCAAATAAACTAATTGAAACCCCTTGTATAATGACCTACATATGAATACTAGTCGCATAATTAACTTCGAAAACTGTTGTCACAAAGTGATTGATGCCTTCTTCAAAGGCGAGACAAAAATGACCATGCTTTAATACAACTTGTAATATTTTATACTGTACCTACATCTGTACATACCTATTATTATTTCATCTATTTCTCATAGATTGATTGCCTTTCAACAAATTCATTTTTTTTTTAAAATATGAACGGTCTACACGAGTTCACTGACCTTGACCTTTGGCCTCCTGACCCAAAAAGTAATAATGTTTCTCGAGATGTACTATGAAGTTTCATCAGCATAGGTGTTAGATTGTTTGAGTTATCGCACGTAATGTTATGTTCATCTGTACATATGAATGCCCATAGCTTTACCTTTTACCTGCTGATTCCAAACAAAATAGGGTTCATCCTCTCACTAAGGGTACTGTACCTATGAATTTTCATGAGGTCGTTTTTTTATTCTTTTGACAAGGCAATTGTTTACTGATGAACGGGAATTTAGAATTACATTAAAATCCATGCTTGAGTAAAATAAACGTGATGATACAAACCACTTACATTTGACCCAATAGCTGCGTTCACTGAAGAAGCCTGGCTTTCCAAACCCGATGCTGAAACATCCGCTGCTCCACCTTCAGCCCCTTCTGCAGAGGATGCTGCTGTAGCCTCTGTTCTAGATACAGTGGCGTTAGCTGCAGTTGCTGACATATATGGTCTGCTTTCTGGGGCGTCACGGGGCGTAATGGACACATTCCCTGAAGTAGCATCATTTTGATTTACATGCGGACAGTCTGGGGATAATCTACGATGTATTGCCTCGACATCATCCAAGTCATTCCACGTTGAATGGCGTACTCCACATGCAAAGCATCTGGTTGCTGTTGCTCCTCTTGCAGTTTCATGATAAAAGCCGTTCCGAGCTAAAACAAGAGCACTCCCGTTTCCAGTGTAGGAGTTTCCAAAGGAAGTAAATCTGAACCATTCATACACCACCTGTTCTTCCAAACTGGGAGGTGGTCCTGACAGAAGTCTCTGAAAATATGACTCAAGTCCAGGAAAAGTAATAAGTTCAAAACTGCCAGGTCTGAAATAGGACCATCCTCTTGTTATAGCTTTTGATGTCTCCTTTAGTCGCTGCTCAACAAAGAAAAGCTCCAATAATGTTTTTAGCAACATTCGTCTTTCAGTGGCAATGTTGTTCTTAATTATTTCTTTATTTCTTTTATTCCGATAATCTTTAGTCTTTCTCTGCGATTTCATATGTTTCAAAGACTCTATGCTTCTTCTGGTTGATTTATATAAAGACATGCTTAAGTCTAATAATGATTCAAATTCCAGAAAGATTCTCGAGTCCTCCATTGATTCATGTAACTCTCTTCTGACGTCATCCAAGTTGTCATACCTGTTGCCAGTTAACCGTTTATTCAGAACATTTTCAGAGCTGATATTATTTTTTGTGTATGGTACCTGTGCCTCTAATCTAGGCTTCCGAAGTTTTCCATGCTTATGTCTTCCCTGACCATTACGATTTGACATCTTGGTTAATAAAGCATGATGAAGAGTGCTACGTAACTCTTTTCTGTGACCTTCATCGGAAGTTGTTGAGAATACAGCACTTGATGGATACGACTCTGAACATTCCAGAGAAGAATCACTCTTATCACTAGTTTCCGCAGACATAGCATGGGATGCACAAGCTCTATTCCTGTTACTTCTTTTTTCCAATTTCTTTTTCTTTCTTCTAGATCTGTTACTCTGAGATTCGTTAGCATGTATTTTGATGAAATCCTTTTCAATCAGACTTGCAGTTATTTCTGTATTGATCGGTTTATCATGTAAACCATTTTGCTCAATTCTGCATTCATCAACTGTTCTATAGTTGTCTTCTCCAGTTTGGACTGCTTTACTAGTATCATCCATCAATTCACTTTTCATATTATTAGGCAAACCATGCAGTACTGGAGAAGTCGCATCTTTTGTGTTTTCAATTTCTTGCTCATTGGTAACAAGATCTCTTGTACAACCTAAACTATTTTCTTCATTATTACTATTTACAATAGTTTCACTGATACCTGTATCTTTATTGCTTGTATCCCTGTAAGTAATCTCCTGTCTGCTTGGTTCAAATTCATGAGAAAATTCTTCTTGTGATGCATCCATCTCACAGTCCAATGCAGTAGCTGATGATGTGTTGCTATTTACACCATTTTCATTGAAAGTATGTTCAATTACTTTAAAATTGTCTTCATCAACATTTGGAGCATCTTTCCTTAGGCTGTCATCATTGGTACTATCTTCAACATTGTCTTCAGTTTCTTTACCGCACTCCGCTTCAGTGTCTGTTTCATGCTCTTTCTTTTCTGCGATGTTTTCACAGCAATCATGACCATTTTTGAAGCTTTCACTACTTTTCGAGGTACAGAAATATCCACTTTCAGTGTCGTTTGTGTTTTCATGGGTAGTACATTCTTCGACAACTGTTGCTGGTTTTGTGTCATTTGTTACACATTTGTTATTTAGTTGCACATGTATACTTGCCGAATTTATAGTTCCACTGACATATCCTTCATCATGGTGACTCAAACATTCAGTTACAATGTTTTCATCAAGTTGTTCTTGTCTGTCAGTTTCTCTTTGAAATAAACATGATAAAAGGGAAATCATTGTAAAATAAACTATCAACACAGTAACCATCAATAGACCTGATTCTTCATTACTGCTTTCTTTGGTCTCGCTAGCTACATGTAGTACAACCGTTGGTTTCGAGACTACAATTGGCCTGTTTTTTTCATTTTCGAAAACACCATCTCTATCAGGTGTGATAGAGGAACTTTTCAAGTGTTCATCTTCAGTTTCAAATTGTGATTCTTTTTCTTTTTCTATCAATTCTAACTTTGTGGCTGGTGGATAGGTGTCAGTTTGACAAGCCTTATTATCAGCAGTGTCCGTTTGACAAGACATATCGGCATGATTCCTAGAACTTATGCCATGCTCACCAGTTTTTACTGATTTCTCTGTGACATTATCATTGGCAGCATTGACAATCTGCCTGTCAGATTCCAAGGCAGAAACAAGTTCTTGAATAGCACGTCTCTTTTCAGTTTGATCATCCAGTGTACAGATGTAGTCTATAGCTTTGTCACGATTGAAAAACCCATTGACAGAAAAAAGGAAATTTTTACTTAAACTTTCTTTATCAATGGGTACTTTCCTCTCAGTATCATTTTCATCAAAAGCAACAACAGAACTTGTGGAATATAATGATGTTGTTCTGTTGATGTTTCCAGTTGATAAATCCGAAGTATCTGGATAGCCTGTACAGGATTCTATAAATTCAGACATACTTGAACTATCCTGTTTTGAATCAGATTCGATGCCAGACACTTGCTTGGGTCTGGTTTGATTAGCATGGTCTGGATCTGGTAAATCTAAATCTTCTTTCAGATCATCAATATGGTCTTCGTGAATATGATTTTGTTCTTTCAAGTTTCTTATTGAAGTGTCAGTGCTACTGTGCTCTAACAGCCGAGTGTTACTGGGCAATACCCCAATGGTTTCCTTGCACAATGAACTTAACTGTAAACAGTGCGAACAGTTATAACATGAAAATCCTGACCCCGAGTTTTCAAATTGATTTGCTACTTTGTCCTTTGTTTTACTCCAATTACTCAAGTGATCCAAAACTTGTATATCACTCTCATCCCAAATCTTTTGTTTTATTTTCACCTCAACATATTCCTTAATAAGCTGGAATACAGACAGTAAGCAAGTCAAATCCAGTGCGTTCTTTCCTAGATCTTCACTGTGCAGATCTGTAGGATGAATTCCAACGTGTGTGTGTCTAAGAGATCTTACTAAAGGCTCATCAGAGGAATCTAGCACAACTTGTTTACTTTTGTTGGCAGCATAGAAAGTTTCCTCTACTGGGTAGGATACCTGTTCACATACTGTTGTTTTGGTATTTATTCCCTCTCTTTTTTCTCTGTTATTGGTATCTTCCTGTTTATTCCCAAGAGAATCATTAAAATTGCTTTCTTTCCCTCTTTGTGGTTCTGACGTAACATGTCCATTTTCTTGATCAGTATAGGTCCCTTTAGTTGAAAGGTCACTCTGACAGCTCATGTACTCATCATCATCACTGCTATTTCCGTCTGATCCATCTCTTTCCATACCATATAATCCATTTTTGTTCACTTTTTCTTCTTTAAAATCCTTTTTCTCGTGATGCTCATTGGCTTTACGAGATTGATAAACATCTAATTTGCACAACTTTGAACCCATCTTTTCTTATTGATTAACCTGAAAGTAAAGATTAAAGAAATAACACCCATTAAAGAAATAACTGGATAAATAACAACAAAATTACACTACAAAACTGTGATTATCAAAACTCTTGATCCAGGTGTTAAGGTCATATAATAATGTATCTGTGCCAATTAAAAATATAGATCTATCGGGTTCTTAAAATACCCGTAACTGAATATGTAATTGAATATGCGTAAAATGAATTATGAGCTGGTTACTCTTAATTCCACGCTCCAGTTTTGGGGTTTGGCATGGCTTGGTAAAGTCGATAATATTGTGCCTGTAGAGTCTGGATTCTCAAAATATTTAAGTTATTTAAGTTATATAATATATACCTCATCGTCAGTAGGTTTAGAAACGGTGTATATACATGTATGTCTTAAAATGTGCCTGTTGTTGGCAGGATAGCTACTTTAAGTACTTTAAGTATGACTTACAAATATTGCTTATCTAGCTTAATATTTGGGCATTCTACCTATACAAAGGGTGGGTTACTAAGGTAGGTGGGTGGTTTTGGAGATTTGGGTTGCAGGTAGATTGGAGGAAGTTGGGTTTGTTAGTGGGCAGTTGGGTTTCTAAGATTTAAAAGCAAAATATAGGAATGGTTAATAAACCAAGGGCCATAACTTGTGTGTTAGTAATCAGAACTAGCTGGTTTTTTTTAACTTGTCCAAGATTTATTTATATCAACGATCTGGCCGAGTTTGGTAAAGATCAAACGAAATGGCCCTATTAACCTAAAAATGCAAAAACATAAATCATATATACTGAACTAAAGCAAGGGCCATATCTCTAAGGGTAGTATTCCGATCGATATGTATCGCTATACGGACAGACCGATGTGTGATACAATAAGCTTAAATAATTAGTGTAGCAGTAAAATGTAAATACAAAATGTGTTTTTTGCAGTGAAAAAAACATTTTTTTTATCCTTAGTGCAGAGCTCCAGATAAGGCAAATATCGGGATGTTTACATTGTTTTTACAACAAGAGGTCAATGACCTTGAAGCTCTACTGATTGATTTTGATTTCAGGAAGTAGTCGCTACATACTTGTTTTTTGAAAATCTATTTTTAACCGTGGCGGCCGACCTGAAATTTTGCTAAGATCAATAAGACATTAAGAGCAACATTCCTGTGAAGTTTCATGAAAATCCGTCAAGTAGTTTCAGAGAAGTAGTCGCTACAAGTTTTCATTATATAACTCTATGTAAACAAAAATGGCAGCCATGTTTAACGTCAAATCAAAACGATTTTCGACAAGGACCAACATCATGTCATACCGATCATTTTAGAAAAAGTCCCATATCAATATCTCTTATTGTTTTGAAGAAGTAGTCGCTACAAACTTATTTATTTTAAATCTATTTTTAGCTGTGGTGGCCATCTTGAATTTCCGGCCGACCTGAAATTTTTCTAGGATCAACTAGACATCAAGAGCAACATTCCTGTGAAGGTTCATGAACATCCGTCAAGTAGTTTCAGAGGAGTAGTCGCTACAATTTTTACTATATAACTCTATGTAACCAAAGATGGCCACTGGCAGCCATGTTTAACGTCGAATCAAAATAATTTTCCACAAGGATCTACATCATGTCATGCTGATCATTTTAGAAAAAGTCCCATATCAATATCACTTATAGTTTTCAAGAAGTAGTCTCTACAAACTTATTTTTTAAAAATCTATTTTTAGCTGTGACGGCCATCTTGAATTTCTGGCCGACCTGAAATTTTTCTAGGATCAATTAGACATCAAGAGCAACATTCCTGTGAAGTTTCATGACAATCCGCCAAGTAGTTTCAGAGGAGTAGTCGCTACAAGTTTTTACTATATAACTCTATGTAACCAAAGATGGCCACTGGCAGCCATGTTTAACGTCGAATCAAAATAATTTTCCACAAGGGTCTACATCATGTCATGATGATCATTTTAGAAAAAGTCCCATATCAATATCACTTATAGTTTTCAAGAAGTAGTCGCTACAAACTTATTTTTTAAAAATCTATTTTTAGCTGTGACGGCCATCTTGAATTTCCGGCCGACCTGAAATTTTTCTAGGATCAATTAGACATCAAGAGCAACTTTCCTGTAAAGTTTCATGACAATCCGCCAAGTAGTTTCAGAGGAGTAGTCGCTACAAGTTTTTACTATATAACTTTATGTAAACAAAGATGGCCGCTGGCAGCCATGTTTAACGTTGAATCAAAACGATTTTTGACTAGGATCAACATCATGTAATGCTGATCATTTTAGAAAAAGTCCCATAGCAATATCACTTATAGTTTTCAAGAAGTAGTCGCTACAAACTTATTTTTTAAAAATCTATTTTTAGCTGTGACGGCCATCTTGAATTCCCGGCCGACCTGAAATTTTTCTAGGATCAATTAGACATCAAGAGCAACATTCCTGTAAAGTTTCATGACAATCCGCCAAGTAGTTTCAGAGGAGTAGTCGCTACAAGTTTTTACTATATAACTCTATGTAAACAAAGATGGCCGCTGGCAGCCATGTTTAACGTTGAATCAAAACGATTTTTGACTAGGATCAACATCATGTCATGCTGATCATTTTAGAAAAAGTCCCATATCAATATCACTTATAGTTTTTAAGAAGAAGTCGCTACAAATTTGTATTTTAAAACTCTATTTTTAGCTTTGGCGGCCATCTTGGATTTCACATCAACATGAATTTTTGCTAGGATCAACTAGACTTTATGGGCAACATTTCTGTAAAGTTTCATGAATATCCATCCAGTAGTTTCAGAGGAGAAGTCGCTACAAAAAAAAGTTTACGGACAGACGGACGGACGGACGGACAGACGGACGACGGACGCCGCACCACGGCATAAGCTCTGCTGATCTCTGATCAGTAGAGCTAAAAATGCAATGAAACAGAGGTCAATGATCTTTGAGCTCCACTGATGGCTTTTGATAGGCTGATAGGCCATGGGAACCTGTGGAGTATTTTGGAAATAAGGGGAGCATGTTTAGAGAAGTAGTTGCCATAGTTTTTTTTATATAACTCTGACCTGATTTAATAAGCAGCCATCTTGGATTTCGCATCAACCTGAATATTTGCTAGGATCTACTGGACATTACTAGCAACATTACTTAGTCAGGTTTCATGGAATTCTATCCAGTAGTTTCAGAGAAGTAGTCGCTACAAACTTTTACAATATAACTCATATAAACGAAGATGGCCATTGGCAGTCATGTTTAACTACAAATCAAAATACTTTTCCTTAAGGACAAACATCATGTCATTCTGATCACTTTAGAATAGGTTCCATATTAAAATCACTTATAGTTTCCAAGAAGTAATCACCGAAGCTTTGTGGTGTAGTGGTTATAGCGTCTGCCTTCCATTCGGGAGGTCGTGGGTTCTAGTCCCCTGACCGCGTCATACCAAAGACTTTAAAAATGGAGTAGTCCCTTGTAACCCTTGCCTGACGAGCAAATAATGGGGAGTGCTACAACTGATTGACCAGTGTCAGAATAATGTGACTGGGTGGGTGGGGGTATCATGTCTACTACGGCGTGGTATTCCAGTGTGGCAGCACTATAAAGAAACTATTGAGTTCGCTGCTTCAAGAACATATCATCACATCACACAACAACACACAGATAAAAGTCCAGACATTGTGCCTATAATCGTCGGGTAGGATGCCTGTCGTAGGTGGAGGGACTATAATCCTTAGAAATACACACACACCCCAAGAAGTAATCGCTACAAAATTGTTGTTTTTTAATTAAATTTTAGCTTTGGCTGCCATCTTGGATTTCATATCAACCTGAATTTTTTTTTGCTAGGATCAACTAGATTAAGACAATACTAACAACTATGTCGAGTTTCATGGAATTCCATCTACCAGTTTCAGAGAAGTAGTCGCTACAAGTCTTTACTATATAACGCTATGTAAACAAAGATGGCCACTGGCAGCCATGTTTAATGACGAATCAAAATACTTTTCATCAAAAACCAACATCATGTCATGCTGATCATTTTAGAAAAGGTCCCATATCAATATCACTTATAGTTTCCAAGAAGTAGTTGCTACAATGTTTTTAAAAAATCTATTTTTAGCTTTAGTGGCCATCTTGGATTTTGCATCAACATACATTTTTGCTAGGATCAACTAGACATTGAGGGCAACATTCCTGTAAAATTTTATGAAAATCCATCCAGTAGTTTCAAAGGAGTAGTCGTTATCTTTGATCAGTAGAGCTAAAAATAATGTGTTTAAAAATGCATTACCAAATCATTGATATGCACTGAGAAAAATATTCCAGCACAAACAGAACCTCATGTTCAACCAATAAAGTTCATTCGTTCTTATCAGTGGACGCTTATTAAAGTAAAGGAGTACTTGGTAATACAATGTATGTAGGAAATAAATAAAACGAAAGGTAATACAATGTATGTAGGAAATAAATAAAACGAAACCTATCACTGAAGGTGACGAATACCTCTGCTTTTTTTTTATACAGCCAATGAGAATGGGTAAGATCAAAAATAATACATGTCTAAAATATTAGATAAATTTTTAATATGATTTTTTTTTTTAAGTAAAACAAAGGCCCATAATTCTGTAAAAAAAAAAAGAATTGAAAACCTTTGATGCAGCGACACACATTTGAACTGTATGCCATGCTATGTAGGCGACACAGTAACACAATTTTTTGAAAATCACATCCTCACCTAGCATTTCTATAATATCATCAAACAATTATATCAATGTTTAACATGCTTAATCTTGTCACTAAACAGAAGAAAGTTCCACGTTCCAATTAATCTGCCTAAAAAGTTTGAAGACAGTGGGTGCAGTCCTTCATGAATTATGAAGCGTTTTTTTTCTAAAGTGTTGAAGTTTATGAAAAGGAGCATAAATCTGCTTTGGATAATTGATAAAAAAGAATTGTACAAAGCTTTAATTATGACCCTATGTCAATATTTTGCCAAATTACGAGCTAGGTTAGGTTGCAAGTTAGTTTTATAAAAAGGGGCATAACTCTGCCAAAATGAGTCGGAGTTATTGGACATGAGTAACGATATTCTTTGGTTAAGATGAAGATGTGTGTGACGTTTCATGAACATAGACCAATAACTGTTCAAGTTATGGCCAGTTATGAGTTTGGTTAGATTACAGGTTAAAGTTTTATGAAATGGGGCATAACTCTGCTGAAATGAAAGTCAGAGTTATTGGTCATTGGTAACAATATCCTGTGTGGTAAGATGAATGTGTCAGGGATCAAATTTAATTCTTTAAGCCACTTGCTAAAAAAGCAAGTTTTTCTACTGGCTATTTTAATCAAGACTTGCATTAATTCATAATTTAGAGTTTGCCATTCATTGTAGCATTAATTTTTAATTAATCCTTCATTTCTTCATCTTTCGTCAGTTTTTGCACACAATATGACCTATTTATGTGTTGACGTGCCGTAAAACACCATTCATTCATTCATTGTAGCAGGAATGCTATACATGTACATGTAAATGATGACATTTTATCACTAAGCTAGATGCAACAAGGTAACAATGCATCAATATACTTACTATGCACCTATTTTCCTAAGTTTGATGAATAATTGTTTAGGGTCAAAATCAGATAAAAAGAAATAATAACATCCGTCACACTGCAATTTTCAACTTCACATTACTGTTTAGCTATAATTCCACTTGGATTAGATCAAGATTTATCTTAATTTTAGGTTTATGGCCAAAAAAAGATAGTTTATCAACCAATTAGTTTGTTTTTGACTGTAATTAATTATAGAGCGCAAAAATGTGACGGGTGTTATGTTGACAATTTTTTCCCCCATAATTCTGCTTATCCCTTTCTATATTCTGTGCAGGTAAAATCTACTTCCAAGTAGTTGACCACATCCTTTCAATTGAAGGAAAATACAATATGTGGAGAGTTTCTCTTGTCCCATGATCTTACTTGTTTTAAAGTGACGGGCGTTACTGGTTTTCAGCCCCACTTTTTTTTTTCACTTCCATGAAGACTTTTCAATACTTTTCACTCAAATTTTGCAAAACTGCAGTAATTACTTATTGAGTACATTATTACCAGGATAAAAATTTATCTTATTTGATGCAACTCTTTATCCAAAGAGAGTGGAAGTTCGGTTTGACAATTTGACAACTACAAGAAAGTGACGGTCGTTACGTGCGACATTAATTGTCTATTCATTGTCGATTTCTCAATATATAGAAAGTGACGTTCATTATGTGCGACATTAATTGTCTATTCATTGTCGATTTCTCACTATATAATGGGAGGGCTGGCGTGGCGCAGTCAGTAGCGTGGCGGATTTGTAACCGGAGGCCCCTGGTTCAATCCTCCGTGGTGCCACCAAGTTCCGTCGGTGTGTTCTTGGGCAAGACACTTTCCCTTAGCCTCGTCCGTCGAATGGGGACTAAAACAAGAGGTCAATGACCTTGAAGCTCTACTGATTGATTTTGATTTCAGGAAGTAGTCGCTACAGACTTGTTTTTTGAAAATCTATTTTTAACCGTGGCGGCCATCTTGAATTTCCGGCCGACCTGAAATTTTGCTAAGATCAATAAGACATTAAGAGCAACATTCCTGTGAAGTTTCATGAAGATCCGTCAGGTAGTTTCAAAGAAGTAGTCGCTACAAGTTTTCATTATATAACTCTATGTAAACAAAGCAGCCATGTTTAAGGTCAAATCAAAACGATTTTCGACAAGGACCAACATCATGTCATACTGATCATTTTAGAAAAAGTCCCATATCAATATCTCTTATTGTTTTGAAAAAGTAGTCGCTACAAACTTATTTATTTTAAATCTATTTTTAGCTGTGGTGGCCATCTTGAATTTCCGGCCGACCTGAACTTTTTCTAGGATCAACTAGACATCAAGAGCAACATTCCTGTGAAGTTTTATGAACATCCATCAAGTAGTTTCAGAGGAGTAGTCGCTACAAGTTTTTACTATATAACTCTATGTAACCAAAGATGGCCACTGGCAGCCATGTTTAACGTCGAATCAAAATAATTTTCCACAAGGATCTACATCATGTCATACTGATCATTTTAGAAAAAGTCCCATATCAATATCACTTATAGTTTTCAAGAAGTAGTCGCTACAAACTTATTTTTTAAAAATCTATTTTTAGCTGTGACGGCCATCTTGAATTTCCGGCCGACCTGAAATTTTGATAGGATCAATTAGACATCAAGAGCAACATTCCTGTAAAGTTTCATGACAATCCGCCAAGTAGTTTCAGAGGAGTAGTCGCTACAAGTTTTTACTATATAACTCTATGTAAACAAAGATGGCCGCTGGCAGCCATGTTTAACGTTGAATCAAAACGATTTTTGACTAGGATCAACATCATGTAATGCTGATCATTTTAGAAAAAGTCCCATATCAATATCACTTATAGTTTTCAAGAAGTAGTCGCTACAAACTTATTTTTTAAAATCTATTTTTAGATGTGACGGCCATCTTGAATTTACGGCCGACCTGAAATTTTTCTAGGATCAATTAGACATCAAGAGCAACATTCCTGTAAAGTTTCATGACAATCCGCCAAGTAGTTTCAGAGAAGTAGTCGCTACAAGTTTTTACTATATAACTCTATGTAAACAAAGATGGCTGCTGGCAGCCATGTTTAACGTTGAATCAAAACGATTTTTGACTAGGATCAACATCATGTCATGCTGATCATTTTAGAAAAAGTCCCATATCAATATCACTTATAGTTTTCAAGAAGAAGTCGCTACAAACTTGTATTTTAAAACTCTATTTTTAGCTTTGGCGGCCATCTTGGATTTCACATCAACATGAATTTTTGCTAGGATCAACTAGACTTTATGGGCAACATTTCTGTAAAGTTTCATGAATATCCATCCAGTAGTTTCAGCTGTGAAGTCGCTACAAATAAAAGTTTACGGACAGACAGACGGACAGACGGCGGACGGACGACGGACGCCGCACCACGGAATAAGCTCTGATGATCTCTGATCAGTAGAGCTAAAAAACGGGCGGTCCTGTGTATCGGTCTATCCTCCGAGCACGTTAAAGAACCATAGGAATATATTCGATAATAAGAGTAGGGCACGGTTCCCGGATACCTATGTATCTTTCCCCTCTCTCTGGGGCGGCTCTAAATAACCTATACTGTGTTGATGAGCCGTTAAACAACATTCAATTCAATTCAATATATAATGGGATCCGTTTGCATACATTTATATTTATTGTTACCTAAAAAATGTACGATCAACTGTTCAGATCAGAATTTTTGTTGGAGCTTTAATAATGCTTATTGCTTTGAACATCCCAGAGCGCGATCGGCAGTTATGTTTGAGCTTTAGAGTACTATCTCGGTCCTTCGTCAAAATGTCACTTTTGTGACAATACTGACATGGGAAAACACTGTGTGCAAAGCAGAGAATAGTCTAGACAGTACATTTTCGTTGTATTTTTTGGCAAATAGTTGGAAATTACATTCACTTTATTGGTCACCAGTACGTACATGTATATTTGATATTTTGACATCCTATCGAGTGCTTATGACGGAAGTTACGGTGAAACATTTGTTGACCGACAACTTGTACTTCCTCTTTCCTCTTTCTTGAATGTGTAAACTTGAATTAATGACGTAGTTTGCAAATAGCCTCGTTATGAATAAATACTAATATGGTAAACGTATGCGAACTTGACTGGCGTGTCTGTCAGACGATCACATACGGAGTTACGAAGTTGACGGACAAACGATCGTCACCAGCAACATTGTTTTTTTATTTAAACAAATAATCCGTGGATTCACATGTCTCGCCTAACGGGGGCTGGACTTAAAAATAAAAAGATCAATTATGCTTAAATGAAAGTTTGTAAACATTTTAGTAACTAAAAACAATCGAGTTTGCTGAGATGACACTTAAGTGCATTTGTTTAAAAACAAAATGCCATTTTATTAAAAACAAGAGGCAGTAGAGGGCCAATGGATGCTCTACTGGCTAAAACGTCTCTTATATCAAGGGTTGTCGACATAAAATTTGTATTAACATTCTAAACAAATATGGTAAAGATCAGATAAAAAGTAACTACATTTAACAAAGGAAAATACAATATAGCATTTTTCAACAAATCAAGGGCCATAACCTGTCATTACTAACTAGATCTAGCTGGTTTTCGAACTTGTCCAAAATTTCATTGATATACCATGCTTTGCACAACTAGACATCATACTGAGGCTTCCTGCCAAATTTTGTAGAAATCCAACAAGCCGTTTCTAAGGAGGAGTAGCGCCGACAAGAAATTTAAAGTAAAAACGTCAAAGTGCCATAACTCCGTCATAAATCAGCAAACTGGAACAAAAGCGCGGTATGCACAACTAGACATCTTCCCGATGCTTCCTGCCAAGTTTCGTCGAAATCCAACAAGGCGTTTAGGAGGAGTAGCGCCGACAAGATATTTAAAAATAAAAAATGCCAAGGAGCCGTAACTCCATCAAAAATCAACGAACCGGGAAAAAAAATGCAATAGGCACAGCATGCTTCCTGCTAACACGGCAGCCGTGGTGGCCATCTTGAATTTCCGGCCGACCTGAAATTTTGCTAGGATCAATTAGACATCAAGAGCAACATTCCTGTGAAGTTTCATGAAAATCCGTCAAGTAGTTTCAGAGGAGTAGTCGCTACAAGTTTTCATTATATAACTCTATGTAAACAAAGATGGCCGCTGGCAGCCATGTTTGACGTCGAATCAAAACGATTTTCGGCAAGTCCATATAATATCACTTATAGTTTTCAAGAAGTAGTCGCTACAAACTTGTTTTTTAAAAACCTATTTTTAGATTTGGCGGCCCTCTTGGTTTTCTCATCAACATGAATTTTTGCTAGGATCAACTAGACTTCATGGGCAACATTTCTGTAAAGTTTCATGAAAATCCATTCAGTGGTTTCAGAGTAGTCGCTATAAAAAAAGTTTTTGGACAGACGGACGAACGGACGCCGCACCACGGCATAAGCTCTGCTGATCTCTGATCAGTCGAGCTAAAAATTAATAAAAAAAATAATGAAATAAGAAAATTAAAAAATAAATAAAAAAAAATATAAAAAATTTAATATCTATCAAGATTTCTAAAACAATTAATTGGAATGAAAACTGACCTTACAAATTATGGGTGTATCTCATCTGGAAAAAAAAAGCCAGAAACTTTCTCGCTTTTCTTAAAAGATATCTAGGTACTTGCGTACAAATTAAAATTAACCTTCGTACAAATCTTTTTCAAATGAAATGTCAACAAAATACTGTTGAATAATCTGTTCGTTACATTTATTTTCTAGACAATCTACCCGACTGATTTTTCTTAAAGCCATTTCCAGCATATATGTGCAGTTTTACTGGTGGAGGAACACCACCAGGTTTCCTTCAGTCCATTTTCAGACACCAAACTGTACTTGGGCTAGAACCACTTATCTTCTCCAAGCAACTGCCATATTTGCATCAGAGTCTATAAATAATGTATTGGAATGACCCTGTTTGTATGTAGTTCATATGTATAATTATATAAATAAATAAAATCTATGGGTGGGTGTATTTTAGCCGTCTTAAATTCTATGGGTGGGTCTTGCAAACTCAATTTTGCATCTAATGGGTGGGTGGTCAATTTCAAAAGTGCCTTCCTGGGGTCCCATGTATGTTTTAATGGAATATCCCTCAACAAGTTTGGTAAAAATCAAATACAAAATGAAGGTGCAAAAGTGTCCACAAGTCTGAATATGGCATTTTATATATCAAGACTTCTAAAACAATTGATTGGAATGAAAACTGACCTTACAATTATGGGTGTACGTATCTCATCTGAAAAAAAAAAGCCAGAAACTTTCTCGCTTTTCTTAAAAGATATCTAGGTACTTGCGTACAAATTAAAATTAACCTTCGTACAAATCTTTTTCAAATGAAATGTCAACAAAATACTGTTGAATAATCTGTTTGTTACATTTATTTTCTAGACAATCTACCCGATTGATTTTTCTTAAAGCCATTTCCAGCATATATGTGCAGTTTTACTGGTGGAGAAACACCACCAGGTTTCCTTCAGTCCATTTTCAGACACCAAACTGTACTTAGGCTAGAACCACTTACCTTCTCCAAGCAACTGCCACATTTGCATCAGGGTCTATAAATAATGTATTGGAATGACCCTGTTTGTACGTAATTCATATGTATAATTATATAAATAAATAAAATCTATGGGTGGGCGTATGTTAGCTGACTTAAATTCTATGGGTGGGTCTTGCAAACACAATTTTGCATCTATGGGTGGGTGGTCAATTTCAAAAGTGCCTTCCTGGGGTCCCATGTATGTTTTAATGGAATATCTCTCAACAAGTTTGGTAAAAATCAAATACAAAATGAAGGTGCTAGAGTGTCCACAAGTCTGAATATGGCATTTTTCAGTAAAACAAGGGCCATTACTCTGGTGTTACTTTTACATATAGCTGGATTTAAATTTGTCTGAGCTTCATTAATATCAACAATCTGGCTGAGTATGGTAACGATCAAATACAAAATGAAGGTGCTAGAGTGTTTACAAGGCTGAATATGGCATTTTTCAAGAATTGAAGGGGCCATAACTCTGGTGTTCCTGGTCCAGCGTTTTTTTTCCACCATTTTGGAAATGAGTCCGTGGCCGGTCATATTGGGAAAAAACACGCAATTTTTCTCAAAATTTGGATAAAACGCGCGTTTTTTTCTCAGAATTGGGAAAAATTTTGTTTTTGTATTTTGTGAAATATTACATATTTATTGATGATTTACATAATAAAATATTTTCACAACTGTAATGTTTTAAGTTTTTATTGTACTTCACTTTGTTTTTACAGAATAATTTCCCTGTTTTTTTGTCCCTGAAAATGTTAACAATGCTGTTAAGTTCATTGTCATTTAGGGTTGCACCAGATTCTCTGCATATTCTCATGACCGAGGAAAGAGTTTCCTGGCCCAGACGATTTCTTTTATTCGTCCTTTATTTAGTATTAACCCATCGCTCACTGAGGCGCTTTTTACATAGTAGAATATACTAGCGGTAAAGCGTTTCGATAACATACAAGTGGTAAAGCGTTTCTCGGGTGACGAGGCTGTGTTTTGCGTTTCAATTTACACAGAAAAGCAGATGAAATGTACAACCCTGGTAAAAAACTTTATTAAGAAGATTAATCTAAAACAGAACTGGGAAGATCTATTACATCTGTGTACTGAGAATATCCCAAGAGAAAAAATGATGGAAAAACCACTTCGATTTGGGAATTTTTTAGTTGGAAATTGGGAAAAATTGTCGATTTTTTCAATTGGGAATGGGGCCGTTTATCGCACCCATTTATATAAGGTAAAAAAACGCTGCTGGTATATCTGAGTTTTGAACTTTTTGTCCAAGCTTTCATTAATATCAACATTCTGGCAAAGTTTGTTAAAGATCAAAAGAAATCGAAGGTGCTAGATTGTTCACAAGGCAGAATATGGAATGAATGAATGGTGTTTTACGGCACGTCGACACACTTAAATAGGTCATATTGTGCGCAAAAATTTATGAAAAATGAAGTATTAATTAAAAATTAATGTAAATATATAAAGATAAAACTATTAAAAAATAAGTGATGATCAGATGTAATATAAACTATGTATGTAAATCAACAAATGCCCGTCAACGGGTATATAAACAAGTAAATATATATAAGAACACATTACAATGATTTATATAGTCTGATCTCTTTCAGGAAATCTAAAACAAGACTAAAATCTACAGTATCAAATAACTCTTTCATAGTATAACCATTGTAGTACCTTTGACGCATAGGATCAAAGTCTACACATTCCAATTATATGTGTTTGACCATTAACGGTGCAAAGCAGGGTATACATTCTGGTAATTGCTCACCTTGTAATAAATATGAATGAGTATAACGTGTATGCCCTATCCTGCACCGGGCTAGGACAACTTCCTCTCGACGAATGGGTCTACTAGAAGAACGCCATTCTCCGAGTAACGGTTTAATTGGATGGAGTTTATTGTTAACTGACAAATCCCAAGCGGCTTGCCAAGAGTTACGAATATATGTGTTAATACAACTTTTAAAATCAGTAAAAGGTAATTTGGTATTAGTTATATGTAAATCTAATGCTGCCTTAGCAGCACTATAAGCTCTATCATTACCACGTATTCCTACATGGCTTGGAAGCCAGCAGAAAATAATTACATTATCAATTATAAGAGAATTGTACTTTTCTAAAAGTTGAAGCACAACTGGGTTATCATGTTTCATATTACCCAGTGCTTGAAGAGATGAAAGGGAATCAGAAAAGATTACAAAATGGTCATCATCAGATTCCTGAATATAATTTAAGGCAAGTTCAATTGCCTTAAGTTCAGCTGAAAAGATAGAGGCCTTGTCAGGCAGGCGACTCTTTATGCTGTGTTTGCTGTGTTTGTGAACAACAGCTGCTGTGGCTACCTTATCTCCATCTTTAGAGCCATCTGTGTAGATATGTTGAAAGTTACTGTATTCGATTTAATTTCATTAAATTTGCTTTGAAAGACAGTAGGGTCTGTGCTGGATTTGTTATTATTACAAAGATCAAAAATAATTGTTGGTGTTTCCAAAGTCCACGGTGTTATTTGTGGTACTTTGTACTTGGCAATCAAATTTAGGTCGATTTCAGTGTCTCTCAATTTTGGTTTAATACGAAGACCAAATGGTCGAATGGCCTTCGGTTTTCGATCAAAAAGAGGTTCACAACTAGGATTAAAAACATTATCGAAAGTTGGGTTTGAAGGGTTTGAAGAGCTAATTTGTCCCGTCTATGAGACAGTGATGGTTCATTAGCTTCAACATATAGACTTTCGGCTGGTGATGTACGAAAGGCACCTAAGGCGAGTTGTAATCCTTGATTATGTATAGGGTCGAGCATCTGCAAGTACGACTTGCGAGTCGATCCATATACTATCGAGCCGTAGTCCAGCTTGGATCTGATAAGAGATCTGTAAAGTCGCAAGAGGACTTTTCGATCTGCTCCCCAATTAGTGTTTGCAACAACTTTAAGTAAGTTAAGAGCTTTAAGGCATTTGACCTTCAAGTATTTAAGGTGTGGTATAAACGTTAATTTACGGTCGAAAATAAGACCAAGAAATTTTATCTCATCCACTACTGGTATTGGTGACCCATCCAGTGTTAGATGAGGGTCTTCATGATGTTTACGAAGTTGACAAAAGTGCATACAATTAGTTTTAGACTTAGAAAATTTAAAACCATTTTCATCAGTCCAGGTCTGAAGTTTATTTAGACATTGTTGTAATTGTCTCTCGATAGTATTCATGTTTTTTGCACGATAACATATAACAAAGTCGTCAACGTATAGCGAACAATCCACACCTGGATTGATACATTTTACTATACTGTTAATCTTTATATTAAAAAGTGTGACAGAGAATATACTGCCCTGTGGAACACCCATCTCCTGTTCATGAATATCAGAGAGGGTTGAACCCATTCGGACACGAAATTGTCTATCATCTAAGAATTTCTCTATAAAAATGGGTAATCGGCCTCTAAGACCAAGGTCATGAAGATCATTCATAATACCGTACTTCCATGCAGTATCATAAGCTTTCTCCAAGTCAAAAAATACAGCGACTAGATGTTCTTTTTTTATGAAAGCTTCCCTAATAAATGATTCAAATCGAATGAGATTGTCTGTTGTGCCTCGTTGGCGCCGGAATCCACTTTGATACTTTGTTATCAGCTTGTTGGACTCCAGGTACCAAACGAGTCTCTCATTAATCATTCGTTCCATGGTTTTACATATACAACTCGTTAAAGCAATAGGGCGATAATTTATTGGGTCCGTATGATCCTTTCCAGGTTTGGGGACTGGAATAACGATTGCTTCCCGCCAAGAATCGGGGAAATTTCCCGTCACCCAAACCTTATTAAATATATCAAGAAGGGTAGAGAGACAGGATTCAGGTAAATGTTTTAGTAATTGATAATGGATATCATCAGGACCAGCTGATGTATCATGAGCCTTTTAAAGGGACTCTCGAAGTTCTTTGAGAGTGAATAGTTTATTGTTTTTTTCCAAGTTTTTCGACTTGAAGTTTAGCTTCTTCTGTTCTTTTTGTTTCTTATTTTTCAGAGATTGGTTGACAATTTTCATCAGAAGAATTGTTTGAAAAGGTTTTTGCCAAAGTGTTTGTAATATCTTTGACAGATGTTATATCTCCATTATGTGTTTTAAGATGATTAACAGAACTAGAATTACCTTTACCACTTATTTTCCGGACCATGTCCCATGTCTTCTTAAGAGATGAGCGAGAATTCAGCCTAGAGACGTAAGATCTCCAGGATTTCCTCTTGCTATCCTTAATAGTACGACGGGCTTTCGCACGAAAAACTCTAAATTTATCTAAATTTGTTTGAGTTGGCCGCAAGTTAAAATTATTTAATGCAGCTTTACGATCGCTGACTGCCTTTTTGCAGTCATCGTCGTACCATGGTTTATGTGGGCGTTTAGGATTTGCAGAGGTTTTTGGAATGGTTTGATCAGCTATATCGTGAAGAGTTTTGGTAAAAAGAGCAGTTGCGTCTTCGACATCCTCGAAAACGGAAGGCTTTAACTGTTCCTTGCAAAGAGATTGAAACGTAGTCCAATCAGCCTTGCGAAGTTTCCATCGTTGCGTTTTTTCGAGAAGTGGAGGGCCGATATTTTTCAAGAAATATGGGGAAGTGGTCACTTCCACAGAGGTCGTCTCCAACACTCCACGAAAAATCCATCAAAAGCGTTGGATCGCATACTGTTAAATCAATGGAAGAATGAGAGCCTGTAGCAGGATGTAAGTAAGTATGTGACTTATTATTAAAAAGACACAAATTGTTTTTGGCTAAGAAATCCTCAATTTTCTTGCCTTTATCGTTTATATCTTTACAACCCCAGATGTAGTTGTGTGCATTAAAATCGCCCAAGAGTATAAAAGGTGATGGCAATTGTGCAACTAGGTGATTTAGATCTTTAGGGTCTAGTGAAGAACTAGGTGGTAAATATAAGGAACATCTTGTTATGACTCTGTGCATAGTAACACTCACCGCAATAGCTTGCAAATTTGTTTTCAACGCAACAGGTCTGTGAGGAATGTTTCGATTAACGATTATCGAATCTCCACCAGTGGCCTTGTCCCCGGTATCACAAATATGATTGTATAGTGAGTATTGTTTAAAAGATACCTTATCACTTGTCTTCAAGAATGTTTCTTGAAGACAAAAGGCAATAGGGTTGTGTTCATTTAAAATTAAGCTGATTTCATCATAATTTGGTTTCAAACCTCGACAATTCCATTGAATGATCTTATTAGTTTTACCCATTATTTAGCGCTAAGGCGATTTTTAATTTTGTTTTTATTTTTGGCCTTAGATTTAGGAGAGGTCTTAGGAGACTCAAGCAGCGACATCTCCACTGATGCATCCTCCTCCCCGGAAGAAGTCAGCTGAAGTGGCACCTCAACTAACCTTTCATGAGAGGATGGAAGTGGCAGTGCAGCTGCCGGCTCTGAAATGTCCATAAGCTGTTCGAATTTGTTATGCAGCTCAAAAGGGCCATTAGACACCTTTGGCTGCTCCTTGTGTTCCCCAGTTGGAGAAGCACTAGGCTTTCCAACTTCCTTAGTTGGAGCAGCACTAGGCTTTCCAACTTCCTTAGCCGGAGCAGCACTAGGCCTTCCAACCGAGGATGTATTAGGCTTCACGACTGGGGAACTTCTAGACTTCACAGTCTTAGAAGAACCCTCTTTCCAATTCTGAGAAATCGACATGCTCTTGACATTGCCAGAGCCTGCCGGTTTTGTGTTTCATTTAAATGTAAAAGTTTGATTAGGTGAAAAGTTTAATTTTGGTTTGTTAAGTTGTGTTTGTTGACTTTTGTTTGGATTTGATACTGAGGAAGTATTCTTTGTATTTTGAATTTCTGGCTGTGGTTCGTATTGCGTACTTGCATCCCTGCATTCTGTGTGTGTTGCTGTTGTTTTGAGAATAGATGCGTAAGAGGTCGGACTTGAAATTTTATATTTTTCTTCAATTAATTTTCTTGCTTCTGGAAAGGGAATGTTTTGTGTATATTTAACTGTTATAAATGATTTCTTTTTCTTTTTTAATTTTTCACATAATTTTGAATTTGCGTGATGTCCCAGACCGCAGTTGGTACATTTGAGGTCATTAGGACAATCTGATTCGTTATGTTTGAATGCAGAGTCGCCACATTTACCACAACGTTCTTCTTTAGTACACCTGGAGTTGTGGTGCCCAAAGGCTTGGCAGTTGTAGCAACGTTACGGGTTTGGAATGTAGGCGTCAACATGCAATTGCAGATATGCCACCTTTATTGTTTTTGGTAAGACGGGTGTTGCAAATGTGAGTAGGATAGTATTTGTACTAATACTTTTGTCATTCCTTTTGATGGTTATTCGGCGAGCTGCAGTTACCAACTGTGGCGCAAGCTCGCGAATAATTTCGTCTTCAGGTACTCCGTAGAGATCCGGGCACCTGATGACGCCTTTGGAGATATTCATAAAAAGTGTGAGCGTAACATTTGACTTTTGTGTTTAAAATTTGTGTAACTGTAAGTAAATTATCGGAGTGAGATTTTTTGTTTGTTTCAATAAGAGTTGTTTTGTTTTTTAATTTTTTAATTTGTTTTACATGTCCAGCAATGGAATGGACAGTTTTCTCGATCACGAAAGGTGACATATCTGTAATAGGACCTATTACAGATATTTATAAAATGCCTCTAAATTACTTAAAATGATTTTGATAATTTGTTTTATTTTTATATTGGTAAAACAACAAAGTCAAAAGTCATATAGGCCTATTATAGAAATAATTTTATTGGTAAATCCATTTACATACAAACATGTTCAATAACAGTGAAAAATGTTAATGAGTCGCCTCGAGTCCGCCGCGCGCATGCCGGGCTACCAAGTTCAGTTTCTGGTAGCCCAGTGGGCTACCACAGATTTTAAAGATTTGTCGGACCCTGTAGGTGTTTCCCCGTTTTCCGATTCGATAATGAGAAAACGAGGAAAAGATTGATTGATTACTGATTCCTCAGTATCAGATTCATTATCTGTTTTTTTCCGTTTATTAGTAGTTTGTGCGTTTTGTGATGCCATAATGTGGCGTTAAGAATTCATCTTCCACGCTTCTCACCCACCTTGGAGTCCAACAAGGGGACATTTGCTGTGGATATCCAACAGCAAAATGCCAAGAATACGTAGAAGGTATACTCATATAAAGCTAACGCATCAGACCCCCCATACCACCCAGCGGACATAACCCCTTAACTAAAAAGTCAAAGAGCCGCACTTATGTTCCGCTTAAAAAGTGGCACGAGTATAGCCATATAGCGTTTTGAAATACATGATTAGCCCGTGCGCCACCGCCATAAAAGACCCTATCTATATAATGTTTAAAGTAGAACAATATAAAAAGTAAGTAAGATACAGTGAACTTGTACTGTCTGAATAATAAGGTCGGATCTCTTATAGCTGGCCTGACAAACCGATTGATCAGATCGGGCCAAATCTGACCGCCCGTCTAGTTGAAGTCCGGACCAAAGTGGTGTGTTGCAACGTGGAAATCTCCACGCCACTCAACCACCAGGACTCCCTTCTCCAAAGACACGGGTCGCCACCCACGGTCAACAGGTGGGTTACATTTCGGGGGGGTTCTACCCCTCTGCTAAGTAACGAGCAGTCGGTTGATTCTTAGCACCCCACCACCGACTGGGGGGGCAGAATATGGACGGACAATGACGTGACATACGAACTCCATTGTTACCACGGCTATTGGTCTGGTTTTCGAACTTGCGGGGCACTCCTCAGTTTCGCATGAATGTCCATGGTGTAAATCAGAAAGAAATCAACTAAGCATCTTTAAGGTCCATGGATGGTATTTATAATAATTATGAAGCATATGTTTCATGTTTTTTTTCTCAGTTTTGAGTACTTCTAAGTTTATTTTGGTGTATTGGAATATGCATTCTTTGGTTTTTTTTGGAGGCTATAAATAGAAAAATGTGAACCTTTCAAAAACTTCCAAAAAGTAGGTAAAATGGCTGATTTTGACTCACAGGGTGATCAGCAAGGAATAACTTTTTAGAACGCCGGAGTAGGTATGTAAAATTTAGCATTTCCTGATATGCAAGAGCATTATGAGTGCAGACATCACCCTGATATGCGTAGGAATTTTTTTATTTTTTTATTTATTGACATTTGAAATATTGCTAAAATTGCTTTTTTAAGCATGTTTTGAGGCGTGTGGTAATCTTAAAGAAATGGGACTAAAGTTGTACAGAAAATGCTTTTTGATCAATACTTTTATTTGGTATGGAAACATGGGTAATTTTATTGTCTTCTAAGAAATGTATGACACATTGATGATGTGATTTATTTTTGCTCAAGGATTCATGCTAAGGGCTTGTCATGGGTTTGATGATTGAGAAATGTACATTAAACTGTGGAGTGCCCCCATGACCAAGTTTCATCAAGATTGAAAAACAAATATTCAAGTTATTGAGCGGACATCGTCAAAATTGTCAATTTTCAATAATTAAAGGGCCATAACTCCGTTGTTACCGGGAAGATCTGGCTGGTTTCCAAACTTGACCTAGATATTATGCCCATTAACATTATTCAAAAGTTTCATAAATATTAAACAACTCCATTGTTACGGGCGATTTTCAATAATTAAAGGGCCACAATTCTGTTGTTACCAGGGCAATGGGCTGGTTTTCGAACTTAACCGAGCAGGCCTATAAAATTCCACTCATCCGCTCGTCATAACGAGTGACTTGTCAGGCCGGGCGAGTGGATATTTCCTTCTGGTCGTCGTTACGGACGAGTGACTTTTGACATTAGTAACAAAATAAATCAAGTCTTTATTGTTTTCCTTTTATTCTGGCGAAGAAATTCCACAAAGTGTTTGCTTAAACCAAATAAATGCCGATAAATTACACTCAAATATATATACCGAAAGTAAACATGACAATATTGGGTACCTATGGTTACTTTGGTGATAGGATATAAAGCCGAGATATCCGAAGTTCATAGACTGTGTCATGATCGAATTATGCAATACTAAACTAGTAGTTTTTTATCAATAAAATACTGTAACCGGACCATTATACTTGATATGATGACATTTTCCCGTAAAAATGTCGAAAAAAATAGACATGTCTATATCTAATGTTTTTGGAGTAGAGTTGGTGGAGATGACGAAATAATACAAATAGAGAAAGTGAATAGACAATTGCATAAATTAAAACTGCAATAAAAGTATGACAGTACCAAATGCTAGCATGTTTTGCAGGAGAAAAGACTGGAGGATACACAGTTGTATTATCACAGTGACTTACATAAACAGTTGCTTTTGAAATGTTAAAATGATGTCATATTTTATTGTAAGTGCCTTTCATAATTATTAAGTTTTCAAGCTAGTCATAACATTATTTCCAAGTTTCATAAGGATTGGATAATATTTGTTTGAGTTAGAGAGCAGACATCGTTAAAATTGACAAATTTCAATAATTAAATGGTCACAACTCAGTTGTTACTGGGGCGATTGGGCTGGTTTTCGAAATTGAGATATTATGCCCATAAACATTATCTCCAAGTTTCATAGTGATTGGATAATATTTGTTTGAGTTAGCGAGCGGACATCGTTAAAATTGTTAATTTTCAATAATGGAGATATTATGCCCATAAACATTATTTTCAGTTTCATAATGATTGGATAATATTTGTTTGAGTTAGAGAGCGGACATCGCAAAACTTTACAGACAGACAGATGGACGGACGAACGGACAGACGCCAAAACATAATTTGAGTTTGTTTTGGATTTTGGAGTACACCTTCTCTCACCATGCCAAACTCAGTCATAGTCTGGATAATATTAGGCCTGAAAGCAGAGGAATTGTGATCACAAACTTGCTTTAGTCTAATTAGTGACTGCCATTACGGATTTTACCAATTTTACCAACAAGACCTCAGCTTAAGTTTCATAATGACAATCTGAGCTCATTCAAACACTATGATAACAGGAATGGAATACTAAATGTGTTAGCATACAATAAACTCTTACCTTTAAGTTGAAGTATTTCTTTGTTGGAAGGATGTACAGAATAGGCGCACTGATAAACACCTGCATCAGATAGTTGAGTGTCCAGAATATACAATGTAAAACTTTCAATTGTTGAGCTGCCATTGTATTTCCCTGTAGAATTGGCTTCACCTGCCTGAGAATAGATCAAAACTCCATCTTTTTCCCACGAAAAGCCTTTTTTTTGCAAAGAATCCTGGTTGATCGCATTTTAATAATGTAGTGGCTCCATAATTTGCAGCATATAATGTTGGTACAGACAAGTGTGGATTACCTGGAAAATTAGAACACAGTCTTTAATAGAGGTGAACAACATAATTTAATATACAGGCATGGAAACAACTGGTAACAACAGACTAACAAGAGGCCCTAAATGGCCTATATATATCACTCTACTGGCTGTACAAATTTAGTGGAAAATAAGTGAAAAATAAAGCTTCTATGTTCTAAACTAGTAATGGGTCCATAGGACAAGGATGCCCCCAATATTGATTCACATATAATTATTAATAATGAAATTGTCTTTCGGACATTATAGTTTTGTGGGTTTTTTTACTACCCATACATGTGATACCTCACGGCGTGAGACGAAATCTCATGGAATTCTAACCCTCCTCCCGGCCCCACGGAAATGAGTGAAAAACTCCCGTAAAATTGACAAAATCAATTTTTTTTTGAAAATCATCGGTCCATTTCCTTTGTTTGGTATAATTATGTTTGATGTTATTGTCTCGCGACTCGCGAGATCGTCACGTGACATACCTGGATTTGACCTGGATCAATAGCCTGGGGGGAAAGTGGGTGAAACAGTTATTTGCAAACAGTTTATTGGCTTAATTGATCTTATCAAAAGATAAGCAGCACACTGATGAAGACTTTAATGATGTCTGTAATTAAATCGATACAAATTGCCGGTGTCATTTATTTAGAAGTGGAAAATGAATGTTTGTAAAAGGTGACGCAGTAATTATCGGATAGCGAAAACGAAAGTAGACATTGTCGGCGTGAATTTGGTGAGTATGTATGATTTAATTAAAAGAATTAATGAATTTTATAAAGATTTTACTTCAAAAGGAGTTCCGTGATTGACGTACGTTGCTTTAGTTCGATGTTTGTGTGTTTGATTTCAGATTTTACTTTTTAAAAAAAAGGGTTGGTTGATGTTGGGGTTTTTTTTGTTCCATGTTTGTACATTGTCTTTGACAAAAATAAAAGTTGGAAATGTTCTTTGTTTTGTGTTTTTATTTCTGGAATGTACTTATTTATTTGGAAGTGTAAAGGTGTGTGCAACTAAGTTCAGGACAGTTAGTGGAAGTTCACTGTGTTAAAGTTAGGGCTGTGAGTGTGTTCAAGAGATGACACTTATATTTATAATAGTGTTAAATGACCTTACATGTTTATCATTGGTTATTAAATAAAATATTGTTTAAAAATTATTTTTATTCATTCTTGTTATCTCCCCCGACATCAATGAAGAAACTTGTTTAAAAGTGGATTTTTAGGTATTCGTTTACGGAATTTGGGTAAAAAAAACTGCTCGCGGCTACAAAAACCTCCCAGATTTTTGAATGAATCTCCCTTAAAAAACCCACTAAACTCCCAGATTGAGGTCCTGACAGTATCACATGTATGACTACCCCAAGGAGCATAACTCTGGAATAACTGAGGCAATGGGGCTGATTATCAGACATTGTGCCCATATACAATTTAACCAAGTCTGGGGGAAAATTACTCAAGTTAGAGTGCAAAAAATATTAATTTTGTGTCATATATGCCATCTAAGGATAATTCATGTGAAGTTTGGTCAAGGTCAAACTTGACCAAGCGTTTTTTTGAGATTTTTAAAAACATTTCCCTAAATAAGTCTATGCAAAACATATAACCCATGGGGCGTGGCCCAAATGGAACCCCAGCATCACCATTTGAAAAAGCTTGGTAGAGGACCATAAGCTTATAGTAAATGCAAATATTCAACCTCTGGTGCTTGTAGTTTCAGAAGATTTTTTAAGTATTTCCCTATACAAGTCTACAAGTCTATGTAAAACATGTGACTCCTGGGGTGGGGCCAAATGTGACCCCAGGGTCACCACCAGGTCACCATTTGAATAACCTTGGTAAATGCCCATAAGCTTATTGCAAATGCAAAATATTAAACATAGATGGCTCTAGTAATTTCAGAGAAGAGGATTTTTTAAGTTTTTCCCTATATGAGTCTATGTAAAACATGTGACCCTGGGGTGGGCAAGATCACCATTTGAACAAACTTGGTATAGGACCATAAGCTGATTCTATATATAATACAGGAGAGCTCTGTGCCTTGTGGTTTCAAAGAAGATTTTTTTTCTTGTATATATCTATGAAAAATATGCAAAATCTACATACATGTACAAACTTTTGACCACCAGGGGCCATTTTTGACCCCGGGGACTTCATTTGAACTAATTTGATAGTCTAGGCCTTGGTGATCATTTTAAAAGAAAAACTGTCGAAATCTGTCCTGCGATTCTTGAGGTTTTTTTATATATGGTAATGGTGGCCATCTTGGATTTGACGTGGACCAAATTTTAACAAATCTAAAAGGTATTCATCTATTTATCATGTGAAGTTTCACCAAAACTGGCCAAGTGGTTTCTGAGGAGTTGTTTGAAGCTGTGGCTAATGGCCAACAGGTCACAATAGATCACCTTGAGCCTTCGAGTCAGGTGATCTAAAAAAAAGTTGTTTATTAAGTCAACAATTGTGTACCAACAAAATCAGAAGATCTTGCTTTTATGTACATTGTATACATGTATAAACAAGAGGGCCAAGATGGCCCTGAAATGTATATATGGTCTGTTCTTGCCCAGTAAGTGTTAGGTATATGGTAATACAAGGTTGATTTTGATGTCTGATCGATATGCACATCTTGATAGCATAGGCAAGCATCCTGTAAAGTTTCGAAACCATCAGTAGGACACTATGGGAGAAGATAGATACACAAACTTTTTGAGATGGACGGACGGATGGACATACAACCCGTGCTATACTTTTGTGACTTTCGGCTTATGTGGTTATATTTTGTGACCTTTGGTGATTCAGTGTGACCTTTGATGATCTTCTGTGACCTTTTGAGTCATATAAACTTGACTTCTGTGGCGTACCCCAACATGATTGAGCTTAGAATAGGAAGAGTAAAACATATGATCAGTTACAACATATTAGATGTTTATCTAAACAAAATTATTGTACATTTCACAGGCTATGTTAAGTTTGACTCTACCGGCACCCAGAAAGCCCATGATTCATCTGCACCTACATGTTTTTTACATTCTATAACAGGGGCCAACATTCGACTTCTTTGATATGATCCCAATTCAAAATTGGTCATTTCACAATTAAAATAAACAAGAAATGTGGAAAGTTCATGAAACCCAGGTTTCCCATAAGCTTAATTTTAGTACAAAGTTTTATTGCATATTTATTTCCATATAACCTACCTACACTTCAATATCCCACTCCAAGCTTTCCTTTCCACAATGTTTTGTTTACCTTTTTTGCCATGCAACCAATCAAAAAGTCACGTGGTTTCACCACCCTGTTTCCATATAAACTACCTAACAGCTCTAAAATTTAATGAGCACATTGTTCGCAGTTTATTTCCTGACTGGTACGATCACGCTGCACTGATATGATGTTATAAAAACATGCTACACGGAATTTTAAATTATAAATGGTCAAACTGTATAAAGAAGAGGCCCAAAAGGGCATGTGAACGCTCTACTTGCTAACATGGCTCTTATAACATCACTAAAGCGAGTGACTATCGTCTTGAAAGAGGCAAAATATAACATTTTTAACTAAATTAAGAGCCATAACTCTGCTGTTACTGGTCCGCTCTGGCTGGTTTTCTAACTTGGCCAGTAGAGCTAATAATAAAAAAATAAATAAAAAAAAATAAGATATATATATGTTATAATGCGCAAAATGAGAATATAGACAATTCCGGAATTGCTCTGCGCAAAGTAAGAATTCTTAAAAATGTGCGGCATTATCGGAATTCTCATAATGCGCGGTTCAATTCCGTGCGCAAAGTAGGAATTGGGACAAAGTAAGAATATTTTCGTTAATCATATTTGCGAGTATACACTTTGATTTTTGTTTGCTTCATTCAAATAGTCAACATATCAGCAGTATATTAGTATAAGAAATTCTAAAGTAAAATATCTATTAAATCCAGAAAATATGATGCATACATCAGTAGGTTAATCTAAAGAAGCTAAAACAATTTTATTTTGAATCATGGGTACGTATAGTTGAAATCACATACTGTAAATCACATACTGTGATGTAGTTTGCTAAATGCGTTTGACAAAAGTGCATACAAATACTTAAATGTGTGTGTTTATTTTAAGCCGACAACCATGGGTGTTCTTACATACCGATTGGGATATCCGCGTTTACATTCCAGACAGGTATTTTCTTGCATTCGGGATAAGGCTTTCCGCGTTTTGCTTTGAATTGAGTTTTAAGGCGCACCAACACATGAAAGGTTATACGACGCCTAACAGGAATGAAAATGCCAGGCTCATCCTCCACTTACATCAAGATAAAATATGTAGAATGGGCCTGGAACCTTCTTACCTGCAGAACAGCAGAGTTGCTGCCATTTACGATGAAGCCACGTTTCCACGTTTGCGTACGCGGTGTCATGACCTTGAATGAGCATGGTAAAAAATTAAAAATTAAAATGAATGTGGGGTGGGGGTGGTCCTACCTCTGCATGTGATGGTGTGTTTTCATGTTGGATGGATGCAAGAATATTCATAATCGCTAAATATTAAATGAATAACTAACTCAGAACACAATAATAACTAACGTTGCGACATAATAACTAACATTGCGACGTTGAGTGATGGCGTCAGTAAACTGACTTAAAATGTAATAAATAGATTAACTGCCCGAATCAATTATTGGATCCTTCACTCGATGGTAGACGTTTTTTGTTTTTTTTCACTCACTCTCATACGCACGTTCGTGAAAAGAACCACATGTCTTTACCACTCTTGAAGGATTTCCCTATAATCCATCCCAGCATTTAAATAATATAATATATCATTGGTCTAGAATTATAACGTCGTAAGTGAAAAATCATAGTTTTCGGGAGAGTGAAAAAAACTGACCGACAGTAACAACTGTGTGAATTCTATTTACAATCTCATATGCCATAAGCTGTAGTTTGCTTTCTCATAAAACAAAGTATTTGTTATTTCAAAAAAAATAATTTGACTTTGTAATGTGAGCAATTGCACGATCTTATGTTATTATAAATATTCGGAAAGGGAGATGTTCATAAAAATGTTGTATCTGGCAGTTAGACCTTTTAAAATATGGTAAAAGCGATTATTAAACCACTGTTAGTGTCTTATAAAAGTTTGCTAGTTTGCTACACTGTTGGTCGAAATGTAGAATGCATATGGGAACATGCGTGTGATGACAACATTACAATATATCTATTAGAAAATGTTCTATTTTTAAAGTTAAATCAAACGGATATAAAAAAACATGCTCTTATTATTATAAATTTAATTAAATAGTAATGGTCACTTAACATAAATAGTATTAATTGAATTAGATAGTAATGGTAACATAACATACAAATAGAGACACGAATTATGTTTCAAATTAATTGTTGTAACAATTATAACATTTAATAACAGAGAACTGGGAGTTCACTAATGAAAAGAAAACTAATCAATCACGAACAAATGCTAACAAATGGTCCTATACCCTCTGTAGTCTACAATGTTACATTGTATTTCACGTACCCTTTATATCCTTACATATTAGGTCCCCATACCATATATATTCGTATATACTATGTTCCCTTGTCCTATTTATCTTGACATAGTGTGTCTCCGCAACCTATGTATGTTACATTGTATTTCCCCGTACCCTCTGTATCCCTACACATTATGACCACATAGCCTATATGTCCTTACATATTATGTTCCCATATCCTATATATCCTTACATATTATGTTCCCATAACCGCTATATTCTTACATTGTATGTCCCCGTACTCTCTATAACCTTACATATTATGTCCCCATTATCTCTATATTCAGTCAAAGCTCTAACCTTAAACAGTTACGTTTTTCATAACCTGTGACTGTTGTTAAAAAAACAACTAAAACTGGGATGGTAACCAGAAGCAGTTACTACCACAAAATCATTCAAGTTTAGATGCATTCTATCTTCTGTACAGGAATTTTCCCTGTATATATATAATTTTCTCCAGGTAGGGTGATTATTCAACTTTACAACCATGCAATAAAATTCTATGAGCATCTATGAAAATCCAATGCGCAAAGCCTCTCAAGTTACCTACTGTTATGCAATAAAATTCATTAAAAATCATTTTGTAGGCACCAACATGACAATTAGTGAACAACAGCCAATTGGATCTTGATGAAGATGTATTTATCCTTAATAATAAGTATTCAGACATAAACAAACACTGCACATTTGGCAACTATTTCGATTTATTAGCAAACGATCTTGGTAACTGATTCAGGTTACAAATGGTTATTAGGGGAAAATATCTGCTACTCTAAACCAAAGTTAGATAATAATTTGGCATTTTAATAACTTCCAGCAGTTATAAAACTTGTAACTGTTTAAGGTTAGAGCTCTGACTGATATTCTTACATTGTATGTCCCCGTACTCTCTATAACCTTACATATTATGTCCCCATACCCTATATACTAGTATTCTTATATAGTATGTCCTCATACCCTATATATCTTTAAATATTATGTCCCAATACTCTATATATTTTTACATATTAGTCCCCATACCCTCTATATCATTACATACTATGTCACCATACCCTATATTATATCCTTACATATTATGTCCCCATACCCTCTATATCTTTACATATTAGGGGGGGGGGGGGGGGGGGGGGGGGGGGGCTTGTGATGAGGGGGCAACATATATGTGTAAGAATTGACAAAAGCAACACAGAAATATGTGGAAAAAAAGTTTCAAGTGGGGGTGGGGGGTGGGGGAGAGGCGGGAGTGGGGTGGGGGCTGGGGGAGGGGGCAAAATATATGTGTAAGAATTGACTAAAACAACACAGAAATATTAATAAAAAAAAATTCAAGTGTGGGGCGTGGTGGGTGGGGTGATGGGGTGAGAGGCGGGGGGTGGGGGGGTGGCAGGGGTTGACAGGGAGGGTTGCAACATATTTGTGTAAGAATTGACAAAAGCTCACAGAAATACGTAAAAAAAAAAGAAAAAAGTTTCAAGTCTGGGGCGGGGTGGGTTGGGGGGGGGAGGTGATGGGGTGAGAGGCGTGGGGGGTGGTGGCTGCGGAGAGGGTTGCAACATATATTTGTAAGAATTGCAAACCTAGATCTGCATTTATTGCACATTTTATGGGCCATCATAATTTGGGTTCCATGGGAGCCCAGAATTTGCAGAAGACAAAATTACTTATCCAACCCTTTACAACATACTATAAGGAAACCAATTCCAAAATTTAGTTCAGCTAGGACAAAAAATGTAAAAGATATAGACCTGTAAACGCAGCTTACACACAAAATTTGATGTGAAACAGACATATTTTAAGGGCTATCAGAATTTGGGTTCCATGGGAGCCCAGGGGTTACAGGAACCAAAATTACTTAAGCAGCCCTTACGATAATGCTACAAGGAAGCCCATGAACAAATTTGGTTGTGGTAGGGCTAATAACTAATAACATCACATCTGAAACAACAGCGTGTTGGCAAAACATTGTTTGTTTGGAATTTTACATATCCAGACCATAAATAATTCGAAAGGCATGTGTTCTTTTTAAAGATCTGTGCGCCCCACCCCCACGCCCCCTGAATGACAAATATTGATCGTAACTCAGTCAACTGTTTTCCTAAGAGTATATGTAAAAGTTGATGCAAGTTAGCAGTGATTTTTTTACCTCTGCGTCCTGCGTCCAGGACGCACAAATATTTCCGTGGACGCAAATTGTCAGAACATGTGCGTTCTCGGGACGCACATAAATTGCAAGTAAAGAGTTCCGTTATTCATATTTCCCCTGTAAGAATTCAATCCGTCGCTTTTTTCTCCGCGTTCCCCTGTAAGAATTCAATCCGTCGCTTTTTTCTCCGCGTCTACTGCCATATTTGACTATTCGATGAAGGTTAAGTTTACCCTCGCGCCGTTCCGCGTAATTTTGTAACGTCGATTATAATTGGATAATGGTCATACGATTAGCCAATGGAATCAGCCGTGAGTTAAAACACGAAACGGTGCGGATATAAACATTCCACGAGTTGGCGATGCATCGTCTGCAAAATGGGGCCAAAGAGAAAACTAAACAATGACTCAAAGCAACAAACACTCTCGAGTTTCATTCAAAAGGCCAGTACATGTTTGTTCAGATCAGTATTTGGTATGTTCTAGTCATTCAGATTGCAATTAATCACCTTTCTTTTCATAGTAATATTTTGCAAATTCTAGTCATTGATGTTAACAGTTTAGTTAGTTCTAATTAAAGATTATTACTACTTCTCTTAAAGAAAGGGGGATGTTGATAGACTAAGAATGATGCAGTGTTCTCACGACTGCGATTGTTATGCTCTCACCGTATGTATGCCTGATTAAAGTTATCAACACCATGTTATAAAATAGTGCTTGAATTTGAAATAAATTACTACTAAAACCTTGGACTCACTCCTTTAGTTTTGGGACTCATAGATTTTTGGCCCAGCGAGTCCTAGGACTCGTACAAGTGAAATTGTAAAAAAATCACTGAGTTAGGTAAGTAACACCATAATTAAGACATTGTAGTAAGCTGCGACTAAATGGAGATGGATAGACAAAAACACATACAGACGTTCTCATGGTTGAATGTTCGGATGAATGGATGGACAGACATGTATACATGCTTCTTATTTAACACTTAAATAGTAATAATTTTTTACCAAATTTATATGAACAGCCTGTCGCAACGGGTTTACAATATCAACATCGTACACAATGGGTGTATTTCATTCATAGTGAATTTTAAAACAAGGCTGTAAATTCGTTTATAGACAGAACATAAACCGCTTGATATGTTCAATGACGTGATAAATACTAAACTGTAAACTATATCAGCTGTTTATGTTCTTAAAACATTAAGATTGAAAATAAATAAGCCTTATTACAAATGTCTAATCCCGAATGTGTACGGCAAAAACGTATGTAATCATAACATCTCCAAATATATCACAATTATTAAAATGTGATATAATAGTTAACTAAAACAGAGCTTTATTTCAACTAGTTCATAACGCAACCTCCACTGAGGAAGAGAAATGCCTACTATTCAAACTGCGTAGATGAAATATTGTAAAATATCAATTTACCGACTATCTTTTGAAAATGTTAAACTATTCAATTCGTAACCAGACATTTACTGGCTTTAAATTAGCAGAGCGACATTAATAATGCGTATCTTTTAGTGCATTTTGAAAGCCCCATTGTGAAAAGATCTGGGTGCAATAGATTGTATTACCATCAAAATAATGACACAGTTAAAATATCTACAAAAGCAAACACTTGTCACTTTAACGAGTATCATAAATATTTTCAGTTTATTTATGATATGTATGTACATATTGTTCATGTTCTATGTTTTTCACTTTTTTTCAAATATTTCATACATCACCTACTTTAATATGCATTGTTTGCACCGTCATAATATTATATTATGTAATCTCTGTAATGGAGGAAATAAAATGAATAAATAAATAATATCGTATAACATATCATAATTATATTCAACATTAATATCATTACGTGGCCGGAAATTAACTGTCATATCCCGTCTAACACGGGGTATGATATAAAACCTTAATTTTGGTTTAAAAACCTGCATATTGTAAAATTAAAACATTTAACTTATAATTTTAAACAGGTTATCAATTTTTGTTACAATAAAACATGTTTTATGTATGTTTTTATTGTCGAAAAATATACATCGTAAAACTGACTAATATAAGCTTCCCCATCGCTTAAAGGAATTAATGCATGACCATGTAATGTAATAATAGTTAAATACAACGTTCGATTAACAGTCCTTTTGTCAATTTATATATGACTGGTATATAATGGACCAAATTAAACAAAACTTCACACTGTTAAGAGAGTATGTGTGTAATGTTGTTCAAAGGTGTGATTTAGGAGCCCACGCGCCGCTCCGTCACGCTTCCAATTACTTGTGGCCCTGAGACATGTTGGTCAATCATATTGTTTAAATGCAATGAGATACGCCCTTTTATTTAATTAGCCAATCACAAAATGAAATGAAATGTGTTTAAATCAAATATATTTATTTCGCCATAATTTATTGACGTATACTAACATATTGGAATCGGTGAAAGTTAAATATTTAACTAGCTGGACGAAATGTTAAATAAATTTTATCATATTAGAAGTTGTGTGCTTTTTTCATACTTAATGACGACAATATATGCGTATTTCGAAATATTGAATTTATAGTTGGAAATGCTAAAACATCTTAGTTTGTGGTGTGTTTTTTTTGTTTTGTTTTTTTTACATATTTGCAAATTATTATTATTAATTATTATAATGTTAACCTACAACAACGCTAAAGAATAAAACACAACTGTAATAAAGCGAAAAGAAGTTCAATTAATTGTTCAATATACAGGCCTTTTAAACTATTTCATACCCCAGCCAACCCCGTTTTCGCTTCTTGGAGAACCTTTGGGAAACGAAGGCCTAGCCTAAATTAAAACAGATATTTCCACAATAAAAACATATTTCAAAACATGTTTTACTGGGGAAAAAAAATGATTACATGTTTAAAACTATCACTTAAATCTATTTTTTTCTTTTTTCTTTCTTTTTTTTTATATCAGATTAACGCATGAAAAGGACACACAATGTGTGGTTTATAAAAAGGACGACAGCAACACGTTGATTATATCTATACCAGTTTGTTTTTTTCATGAAAAGCCAATGAAAGAGTGATTTTCGATTCAACAGATAGAACCGTCTTACTTAATTATTCCAACATATTAGGTAGTATTACATAGTTTTCTTTGATAAGCAGAAACTTTAACCATGCTCACGGCCTGTGAAGGCGAAATGTAATTAAATGGGCAAATAATGTACTTTTAATAAAGTGCATTGTCATTCAACCTCGTTTGAAATAATTAAAAATAGTTCAATTGAATTTTCTTACCAAATATTATGGAACCTGGAAAGTATTGTTGAAGTTAAGGACTTCAAATTGTTTTGTAAATAATTAAGTTTATGTTAATCATATGCGATACTGTAAATTATCTGTTCGTCGCAGATGGGTGAAGCAAAATAAGCATATTAAAATGAAATATAAGTAGGTTTAAAATTAGCATCTTCCTATACACATCTTAACACAAATTCTTACTTTGCGAAAAATATTCTCAAATTGTGCAGACACTTAAGGCGTGGTTTATATATTTAACCCCTTGTGCAAATCTGGAACAGTCCTGCGCAATTCCAGAATCGTTGCGCATTTTAAGAATTCTTACTTTGCGCAGAGCAATTCCGGAATCGTCCATATTCTTACTTTGTGTAGAACATAAAATTATATATAAAATAAAATAAGAGGCCCAAGAGGGCCTGTAGATGCTCTACTGTGTGAAGATGTCACATTTAGCCTTTTCCTATATAAACTTTGGGTCGCCACAGCAGCCATTTTGATTATTGCAAGAAAACAAAAAACACAAACTTAATAGACGCCAACCATTGTGATAAAATTTCAACAAAATCCTTCAAAAGGTTTCAGAAGGTTTCATATTTAACCTTTTCCTATATAACTCTATGTAAAGAAATATAAAAAGATCGGACAGGGAAAGTAGCATTCAAGGAGGACAGTCAACCACAAAACACAGAAACAAACACACAAACAGACAACCAAGAAGGCAAAAGTAGTATTAAATGCAAACAACATCACAAACACAAAAGGTTTGACAATAGGGCTACAGCCTTGGAACGGCCAGTGGCAAAGTAGGCCACTGGGGGTTTAAACCGGTTCTAGGGTCCACCAAACCTCACACTTACCCTACCAACATCCCATTAAAACAGGACAGTGTAAATAAAGAAATCCCTGCAATGATCTAATCTCTAACCAACAAGGCAGCATCAATAGTATGTAAACCTTGGGTCACTATGGCAACCATTTTGATTATTCAATGATAACAAAAAACAAAAATTTGATAGAGGCCGCCCCAAGGAACATGTTTATGATATTTCACTGGAATGGATTAAGTGGTTTCATCAGAGATGTCGTTTGAAATTTCCTTAAATTTGACATAGTTTTAGCCATGGTGGCAATCTTGGACAACTGGCGGCCGCGAAAAACATAAATCTGAGGAGGACTATCCCAAAGATCACTGTGATTAAGTTTCATCAAAATCTTTCAACCAGTTTCAGAGAAGATGTCATTTTTAGCCTTTTCCTATAAAAATCTTACAGCCGGTGATGATATGCACAACTTGGCTTGGTACTCAGATCATCCCTGCAAAGTTTCAGTGAAATTCGGCCAGGCTGTGGGGTTCAGGAGAACTAGTCCGGTCAAAGTGTGTGTACTAAAATCTTTAAGGGCCATAACTCTGCCAAAATCATTCAACCGGAACACGATGATGATATGCACAGCTAGGCTTGATACTGATTTTCCTTTCATTGAAATCTGGCCAAATGAAGGTCCTATCGTCTTGAAGAGGCATAAAACAGCATTTTAACTAAACCAAGGGTCATAACTCCGGTGTTAATAGTCCTATATCGCTGTGTTTTCGATCCTGTACGAGATTTTGTTGATATTAACAATCAGTGCAAGTTTGGTGAAGATCAAATAATAAATGAAGGTGCTAGAGTGGTCACTAAATGCCCAATGGCAACATGTCGAGCACCAGTTTACAGATATACATTGCGAGGAGACTAGGGTTAAACAGGTTAGACATTGCTGAAAGCAGCAGTGGAAGCTTAGAACATGGAAACGTAAAATAAAATGTGTGCAGTGGTTAAGTTTGAGTTCTGACTATACATGTACAAAATATGGTACTAATATCTGAAATCATTAATATTGTGCCAAGTAATTTCAAAATTCCTCTATGCATAAAAAATGGTTTACGATGTTTACCGAAATATTTTTAGAAACTGCTAACAAAAAATATTCCTTTAAAATCCTTTCCCATTTAGAGATCTCTCTTTAATGATATTCATGTATGGCTCCCTATAGGGCTTGTTGAACTTCACGGTCTGCAGCACCAATTTTCACCGTCAGTTTCTTCCAATCTATGTCAGGGCAGTTAAAGTCACCAGCCAGTAAGATGTGTCTGCTTCTGCCGTTGTCGGTCAGCTTGTGTAGTGACTCATCTAGTTTCTTGATGTTATTCAGGTTGCGGTAGGGCATGTAAAATGATGAGATGAATAGGTCCTTTTTGTTCTTCAGTTTTATCTTGGACCAGGCTATTTCGCATTCAGTTACGAGATCCGGCTGCTCGTGGACCACTATGCCTTCTCTGGTAGCTGTAAAGACGCCTCCACCCAGGACAGATGTCCTGTCATTACGATGGATGGTGTACACCTCAGGGAAAACTTCACTGGTCTTGATGGCACTAGGTGCTGGATCCTTCCCTGGTTTTACACCTTTAAGCCAGGATTCTGTCCCGCATATAATTTGAATTTCCTTTTTCTTTATATATATATAGTGTGTCCAGTTTAAATTTTTTGTCAAACCATTTAAGTACCGTAATACCATAGAACACCATGCTACACCATTCATATTTAAACTGTTCTTTAAGTTTTTCCTTAACAATACAATACAAATTTTTACTATACAATAATTTAACAGGTATATATCTAGGTAGTTTAACACAAAATAAACGATAGACACACAACACCCGTTATCAATTCAATTCTTTATTACGAAAAACTGATTACATATGATAAGAGTACAGTTGTGATCCTAGAACAGAAGAATACATATATATAAACAATAAAATATTTAAAATGATTATGAATAAATATACATTGCAGTATAGTTTAACTTATATAAATTGTCTCTATGAATTATCAAACTTCCATGTATTAATTAGAGACTATTGTTAACAAACATTTAGAAATAAATGCACATACATTTTCACATTCTTGTTTTGACTGGGTTAAGTATTATTTTTGCTATAGTATATGCATATCATCATGCTTGTTTAACTGAAGAGAATTTATTAGGGTGAAATTGTCTCCATTTTGATTAAACGTATAGCAATGTAACAGAAAGTGTAATTTATCCTCAACCATGTTGCAGTTGTTACAAAGTCTGTCTTCGCGTTTAGTTTTTGGTCTTGTAGATTTCTTAATCGTGTAAGTTATTTAACTTTTGCTTTTTGGAGTATTACATTTTTTTAAATATTTTTTCAAACCATCTTGGCTTATTATAAGCCAAGAATAAGCCAAAATCTTGAATTATTCTTGGCTTATAATAAGCCAAGATTTTGGTTTGAATCTTGGCTTATTATTGGCTTATAATAAGCCAAGATTTTGGTTTGAAAAAATATTTAAAAACATTATTTATTGACCACCATTTTGCATAATGGCGGTCAATAAATAATTCTCTTTCTTTTTGTAAAAGAAGGCATTTTCACTAATTTCAAGTGTTTTTTTTTGGTTTATATCACATTGTTGATCTATTTGTTACAAGATTCATGGTTATGAATCTATAAATTTAATCTACGGATCATAATTGACAATACAGACCTCTCATTGCAGAAATCTTACCCTTTTTTCCATAGATGACTCTTTATAATCTACCATAATGTAATAATGGAGGCCGGTGCTGCGTGAGAATAACACGACACTTAAGGTATGAAAGCACTAATTATTTTCCCCATGGACACCAATGTTAAAGTGTCACATATTAATGATTTGCTGCAAATTCAACTCAAGTATGGATAATGCAGCAGTGTAATGTTCATATAGAAAACTATTTTTCCACTTGAAAAATCACCAGAAAACGTGGGGTCACAAGACATGTAAGAAAGTTCTTGTTTGTTTACTAAACAGGTCAAGGGTACAGCTGTTTTTATTGATCGACTGTTTTCATTGCTCACAAAGTGTAAGCATAGAGTCGAAATTTCGAAAATGTTCATCAGTGGTCCAGTAAAACCTATTAATACGCTTCTTATACATATAACCACAAAATCGAATAGAAATGGGCAGTTTTCCCCTAACGCCCATTTCCATCAAAAAAGGAGGGATTACTTTTTATTATAGGTTTACATGTAATTAGTGGTGGTAAACCTTAACGGTATTAGAAACCACAAACTTAATAACACCAGGAATTACCCTATTATAAAATAATATGTCTGTGTACAAACTCTTGAAAGATGCTGTAAATATATTTTTATTGGCTTATTAAAATTAGATGAATGAATATTGTAAAATATATATGAAATATATGGTATGCTGACTGTTTCAAATTTAAGTTGTAACCTAGAATAGTTAATTTCGGCATAGATCTACATACACTGGATTTGAAACATGTCGCAAATCCAATTTATCCGCCGAATAATAATTACCCATGAATACTTGCGCGTACAGGTAAGGTATTATGGCGCATGCGCATTGCGCTAAGTTACCCACCGTCTTACGAATTGATCAAATGTAAGAAAACCTAGTATACATATCGTTGTTAATTTATTTGTTTTGGGAAAATTATTTACGATAGCCGGCTATTTCAAAGACGAGTTGAAAGATAATTCTTTATTCTATACAGTGATGTTGGTTTTTTGCTTTACTAAAAACGAACTAAATAACAAAAATTACGTTCGTTTGACCGTATGTGAAACTGCGACAGTGACGTGACTCGGCAATTTTAAAATATATATATTTACATATCGTTGCTGATTTGTTTATTTTGGGAAAAGTATTTAAGCTAGCTGGCTACTAATTCAAATACGAGATGAAGGATAATTATATATTCTATACAGTGATGTCTGTTTTAGCTTTGACTAAAAAAGAACTTGATAAGAACAATTACGTTCGTTTGACCGTATGTGAAACTGCGACAGTGACGTGACTCGGCAAATTAAAAAAAAATATATATATACATATTGTTGCTGATTTGTTTATTTTGGGAAACGTATTTAAGCTAGCTGGCTAATTCAAATACGAGCTGAAAGATAATTCTTTATTCTATGCAGTGATGTCTGTTTAAGCTTTACTAAAAACGGACTAAATAAGAACAATTACGTTCGTTTGACTGTATGTGAAACTGCGACAGTGACGTGACTCGACAAATTAAATATATATATATATCGTTGCTGTATTATTTCTTCTGGGAAAAGTATTTAAACTAGCTGGCTAATTCAAATATAAGCTGAGAGATTATTATTCATTCTATAAAGTGACTTCTGTTTTAACTTTAATAAACAAAATAAATAATATGACCGTAGGTGAAACTGCGACAATGATCATATGACTCTGCAAATTGTAAATATACATGCATAATGATACATGTAAGTACATAAGTTCGCTGGCTCATTAGGTAATTCGACTTGATTTTGGCTTCAGTTGCCGCCTTGTTTAATTAAACTATGATGGATTTAGTGGTCTATTGTTCCATATTGCACATCTGGCGCCTTCTAATTAACACCGTTCGATACCGAATATACAGTGCGGTCGACGTGTCTGTTTTTATTACACCCTTCCACCCCTAAGTCAGAGGTGTCATGTATACCGAATATACAGGGTGATCGTGCGCGATATTTCGGCATATTGTCCCCTTAGAAGGGCGGTAACAGATGTAATTCAAAGGGTTGTTTTGTGTTCCAAATAACAGGATGTTGGTGATCGATATAATATTTCTGTTTTATTGCACGCAAGTACCCCAAAAGTCAAACGTGTCATACCGAATACACAGGTATCGCATCGTAATACTATTTTTTAACCAACTTAAACAGCAAATCATTCAAATCTACACAATAATGGCAATACAAAGGAATACTTATTTTGAATATCGAACCATAAATAAAACAGGAGTTTCACTTAAAATGTTTATACATTTACGAAAAATAAAGGCGATTTTATAGATGAATTTTCAACCAAATTCAACTGCGTAATTTGCGAACAAAACAAAAGCTATACAGAAATCCAAGGCCGTCAAGCAACTCTACATAATAATGGCATTACGAAGGAATAATTACTTTGAATATCGTAACGTAAATGAAAGAGAAGTTAAAATTTCAAAAAATGTACATTCTCGATTTCAAGCCGCAAATGGCGAAACCTAGAAAAAGAATTTATGAATTTTCAACCAAATTCAACTGCGTAATTTGCGAACAAAACAAAGGTTATACAGAAATCCAAGACCGCCAAGCAATTCTACACAATAATGGCATTACGAAGGAATAATTACTAATATCGTAACGTAAATGAAAGAGATGTTAAATTTCAAAAAATGTACATTCTCGCTTTCAAGCCGCAAATGGCGAAAACTGTAGAAAAAAGAAAATCAACACAGCTATCGAGCGTATTTTCGCCGCTAAAACCCAAGTTATAGTATGAATTCCATAATTTCTTTCAATAAATTAAAAGCAATACATGCAGATTTAAATAACTTACCTCGATATTTGAAATAGATCGTGAAGTAGTATGTTCATAATTCAGCTTTATGTCAGCATCAACTCATTTCAGGATAATCGATCGCGTCAAAAATAGCCACCGCACACCTGTTACCCTGGCAGGTACCCTGTTGTTTACCGCAGAATAATCAGGGAACCAGCTTATTGACCATTCGGCGGATAAATCAGGAATTAACAAGGGGCGTATAGTTAGTTTCAAATCCAGTGTACATATATATCCATGATTTGTTAATAATTTTTTTTTTTGCTGTCACATTTAATACGCATATCATTATCGGAGAGTTTAATTTGAATGCTATTAACAGCCGTTGACATAGGAAACGAATAGTCCTAAACTAATACATTTAGTACTAAAATGAGTTTAAAGTAATTTCTGTTGCGAACATGCACGCATGCCATTTCAAAGCAAAATATGCTATTATGGTGAAATGTCTTGGAGCCATATTTGACCTACCATTCAAATCAGTACATGCTGCATTAACTGATTTTATAATAATTTCTGTTGCTTGTCATGTCAGTTCCAACCTTGCATTATGTATCTGGTATGAGGTGCCATACATGGCCCCAGTGTATAACGCTTTAACAATTATGAATGTTTGTAGCGTGAATCTGGCATGATATCCCAAACATGGCCGCAGAATATATCACTTAAACCTAGACGAAAATGTGTAGTATGTATCTGGCATGAGGTGCTATTAATGGCCACAGTGTATTCCAGTTTAACAATGAAAAACACTTGCAATATGGACATGGAATGATGTACATGGCCACAGTGTATTCCATTTTAACAATGACCAATACTTGCGGTATGGACGTGGCATGTGTGCAATATATGGCCACAGTGTATTCCACTCTAACAATGACGAATATGTGTGGTATGAACCTGATATATATGGCCACAGTGTATTCCACTTTAACATTGATGAATATGTGTAGAATGGATCTGAAATGGGGTGCCATACATGCCATGATGGCCGCAGTCTATTCCACTTTAATAATGACGAATATGTGTAGTATAAATCTCCTATGATATGCCATACATGGCCGCAGTGTATTCTACTTTAATAATGACGAATATGTGTAGTATGGATCTGGAATAGGGTACATGACCACAGTATATTCCAGTTTAATAATGACAAATACTTGCAGTATGGACATGGCATGATGTACATGGCCACAGTGTATTCCAGTTTAACAATGACCAATACTTGCAGTATGGACGTGGCATGATGTGCAATGTATGGTCACAGTGTATTCCACTCTAACAATGACGAATATGTGTGGTATGAACCTGATATGACGCGTCATACATGGTCGCAGTGTATTCCAGTTTAACAATGACAAATACTTCTAGAATGAATCTGACAATAGGTGCCATACATGGCCACATTGTATTCCAGTTTAACAATGACAAATACTTGCAGTGTAGACAGGCATGATGTCCCATACATGGCCGCAGTGTATTCCACTTCAACATTGACGAAAACGTCTAGTATGAATCTGGCATGATGTGCCATACATGGCTACAGTGTATTCCACTTTAGTAATGACCAATATGTGCAGTTTGAACCTGGTAAGAGGTGCCATACATGGCCGCTGTATATTTCAGTTTAACATTGACGAAAACTTCTAGTATGAATCTGGCATGATGTGCCATACATGACCACAGTGTATTCCACTTTAGTAATGACGAATGTATGTAGTACGAACCTGGTATGAGGTGCCATACATGGCCACAGTGTATTCCACTTTAACAATGATGAATATGTGAAGTATGGATCTGGAATGGGGTGCCATACATGGCCAAAGTGTACTGCACTTTAATAATGACGATTATGTGTAGTATAAATCTCCTATGATATGCCATACATGGCCGCAGTCTATTCAACTTCAACAATGATGAATATGTGTAGTATGGATCTGGAATGGGGTGTCATACATTGCCGCAGTGTATTCCACTTTAATAATGACGATTATGTGTAGTATACATCTCCTATGATACGCCATACATGGCCGCAGTGTATTCAACTTCAGCAATGACGAATACTTCTGAAATAAATCTGACACGAGGTGCCATACATGGCCAGAGTGTATTCCACTTTAGTAATGACGAATGTATGTAGTACGAAACTGGTATGAGGTGCGATACATGGCCGTAGTGTATTCCACTTTAACAATGATGAATATGTGTAGTATGGATCTGGAATGGGGTGCCATACATGGCCGCAATGTATTGCACTTTAACAATGACGAATATGTGTAGAATGAATCTGAAATGATGTGCCATGCATGGCCGCAATGTATTCCACTTTAACAATGACGAATATGTGTAGTATGGATCTGGAATGATGTGCCATACATGGCCGCAATGTATTCCACTTTAACAATGATGAATATGTGTAGTATGGATTTGGAATGGGGTACCATACATGGCCGCAGTGTATTCCACTTTAAACTTGACGAAAACGTCTAGTATGAATCTGGCATGATGTGTCATACATGGCCACAGTGTATTTCACTTTAGTAATGACGAGTGTATGTAGTACGAACCTGGTATGAGGTGCCATACATGGCCGCAGTGTATTCCACTTTAACAATGATGAATATGTGTAGTATGGATCTGGAATGGGGTGCCATACATGGCCGTAGTGTATTCCACTTTAATAATGACGAATATGTTATGTATGAACCTGGTAATATGGCCGCAGTGTATTCCAGTTTAACAATGACAAATAATTGCAGTATGGACAGGCATGATGTCCCATACATGGCCGCAGTGTATTCCACTTTAACCTAGACGAAAACTTCTAGTATGAATCTGACATGATGTGCCATACATGGCCACAGTGGAATCCACTTTAACATTGACGAATATGTGTGGTATGAACTTTGTATGACGTGCCATACATGGCCGCAGTGGATTCCACTTTAACATTGACGAATATGTGTTGTATGAACTTTGTATGACGTGCCATACATGGCCACAGTGGATTCCACTTTAACATTGACGAATATCTGTAGTATTAACCTTGTATGACGTGCCATACATGGCCATAGTGGATTCCACTTCAACATTGACGAATATGTCTAGTATGACCCTGGTATGATGTGCCATACATGACCGCACTGTATTCCACTTTAACAACAAGAGGCCCAAGAGGGCCTGTATCGCAACTTGGTAGAGGATCCAAAAGCTGATAATAAATAACAAATATTAAACTTTTTATCTCTTTAGTTTCAGAGAAGAAGAGTTTTGAAGTTCTTCCCTAAACTGATCCAACAAGGGTCCCTAAGCTCCCAATACCAAGGTTTCTTATGAGAAAAAAATAATATATATAACAAACAATATAAAAAAAATATATAAAAAAAATAACCAAAAAAAAGATAAAATAATAATAAAATAAATAAATAAAATAATAATAAAATTAAAAAATATATATATATATTTATTGTATCCTTTCATATTGTCCCGTTTAGTTTGCATTGAGCTAAGTGTGCAATATTCTACGATATTGCATTGATATTGCACCGAAACTTTTTCTCGTGCTTGCTAAGAGCCGCGAAATAGAAATAAGGAACTATTTTCAAATAAAATAACGGAATCCTTCCTATAGTGTCAACAAAAAAATACGTGTTTTTTTTCAACCTTTTATGGCCGAAATTTATTAAATAATTGAAATGGTCACTCACCCACTGTTTTTAACGCTATCGAATGGTAAACAAACTTTAGAAAATCGCTTGATGTTTTTAACGACGTCATCCGACGTCGACGTCGTTTTCGCGCAAAATAATCTAAGGTGTCCGGATGGGGATAGATACAATGTCGCATTGTCGTGGACGACAATGCAACGCCCGACAACGCGACATCGCGATACGACAGTGTGACATTGCGATACGACAACTCGACAATGTGATACGACATCGCGACATTGCGATAGGACATCGCGACAATTATATTGTGATGTCATGTCGCAATAGTATCGCAATGTCGCATTGTCGGGCATCGCATTGTCGCCCACGACAATGAGACATTCTTTCATTCTTTCGCGACACTTTTGCTTATAATGTCGTCCGTCGCGCACGACATTGTCGCCGGCGATGCACGACATTTTGCTTATAATGTTGCGATGTCGCGTTGCCGGAACTACTTTTTCTTATAATGTCGCTTCGTCGCCGGCGACGTACGACATTTTGCTTATAATGCGTCGTAATGTCGTGCGCGACAATGCGACGCCAACAACGTGACATTGCGATATGACATCGCGATACAACATCACGACATTGCGATACGACATCACGACATAATTGTCGCGATGTCGTGTCGCATTGTCGTGTTGCGATGTATGGACATTGCATCTGGCCCCAACCGGAGACTGTAATAATCATCCACACCAAATGAAACTGAATGACAAGATAGGAATTCCATCAAAAGCTATAAAAATAACACAAATACAATGAAAAGTAATAGTCATACAATTAAAATTGATCAAAAACAATAAGAAACAACTCATTCCAAGTAATATTTAGCCATACAAATTCAATAACCTATAATATTTAAAAAGAATTAACAAATTGAACCCATCAACCAAGGTTTCGTATGAAAAAATAATATATTTATGCCTCCAATGAGATTTGAACCCACGACCTCTTGAATTTGCTGTGTACATTACCAAATATTGAAAAAAGGCCTTAACTCCGGTGTTACTAGTTCGATCTGGCTGGTTCTCAAACTCTTTAGAGCTTTCATTGACATCAACAATCTGGCCAAGTTTGGGAAAGATCGAATACAAAATGAACGCGCTGGAGTGTTCACAAGGTTGAAAATGGCATATTTCAATAATTCAAGGGCAAATAACGGTGGTGTTCTAAATCCGATATAGCTGGTATTCGAACATGTCCGAGCTTTCATTGATATAAACAATCTCTTAAAGTTTGGTAAAGATCGGATGAAAAATAAAGGCCCTATCGTCTTAACGGGGCAAAATATAGCATTTTAAACAAAATCAAGGGCCATAACTCCGCTGTTATTTGTTCAACCTAGCTGATTTTCGAATTTTCAAGAGCTTTCATTGATATTAACAATCTGGTAAAGTTTCGTAAAGACCGGATTAAAAATGAAGGGCCTATCGTCTTCACGAGGCAAAATATAGCATTTGTAATTAAATCAAGGGCCATAACTCCGCAGTTACTAGTCCGATCTGGCTGGTTTTCAAACTTTCCGAGATTTCACCAATATTAACAATCTGGTAGAGTTTGGTAAAGATAGAATGAAGAATGAATGCCCTATCGTCTTAACGAGGCAAAATATAGCATTTTAACTAAATCAAGGGCCATGACGTCGCTGTTACTGGTCCGATCTGGCCGGTTTTCGAACTTTTCCGAGCTTTCATTGATATTAACAATCTGGTAAAGTTTGGTAAAGATCGGATGAAAAATGAAGGCCCTATCGTCTTAACGAGACAAAAGTTAACGACGGATGGAAAGGCGACGGACAACTCGGCATCCCAGAAGAGCTAAAAACGAATGCTTGCAGTAAGGACATGGCATGATGTGCCATACATGGCCACAGAATATACCTTTTTAGCAATGACGAATCTGTGTAGAATGAACCAGGTATGAGGTGCTATATATGGTATTTGTGTATTCCAGTTTAACAATGACAAATACCTACAGTACGGTCATGGTTTGATGTGCAATAAATGAGCACAGTGTATTCGTATTTAAAAAATACAAATACTTGCAGTATGGAATGACATGATGTGCCATACATTGTCACAGTGTATTCCAGTTAAAACGAATACTTTTAGAATTTATCTGAAACGAGGTGCCACACATGGGAACAGTGTATTGACAAATACTTGCATTATGGAATTGGCATGATGTGCCATACATGGCCGCAGTGTATTCCACTTTAACAATGACGAATACTTCTAGATGTCACGGACGGCTTCAGCCGGTGTAGAGATCTTGTACTAGTTATTGTACTAGTTATGCTGTACGTTTCATTACTTCATATATGTGGCAACGTATATTTTTGGTCGGTGGTTCAAATCGGGTTTGGGACTGGATACACTGAAACAATATGTATATCTTAGATATATAGTTCATATTTCATTCACATATAAATACTCTTGGCCACACGTGTCAACGTGCCCATCGTCATTTTATAAATATATAAATAATGAACACATAGCATACATTGATAGCATGATGGAATGAGTTGTAAAATACTTGGTTATTAACTTATTCATAATTATCTTTTAAACTAATACATTATTTCAGAGTACAAGCTTAAACATAAATATGACACTAACTTGAAACAATATGTATATCTAAATGGAATCCACTGCGGTCATGTATGGCACGTCGTACAACGTTCATACTACAGATATTCGTCAATGTTAGAAGTGGAATCCACTGCGGCCAGGTATGGCACGTCATACAAGGTTCATACAATACAACGCATGCGTCAATGTTAAAGTGGAATCCACTGTGGCCATGTGTGGCACGTCATACAAGGTTCATATTACACATATTCGTCAATGTTAAAGTGGAATACACTGTGGCTATGTATGGTACGTCATACAAGGTTCACACTACACATATTCGTCAATGTTAAAGTGGAATCCACTGTGGCCATGTATGGCACGTCATACAAGGTTCATATCACACAATTTGTCATTGCTAAAGTAAACTACACTGTGGCCATGTATGGCTCATCGCACAATGTTCATACTACAGATACTCGTCAATGTTAAAGTGGAATCCACTGTGGCAATGTATGGAACGTCATACAAGGTTCATACCACGCATATTCGTCAATGTTAAAGTGGAATCCACTGCGGTCATGTATGACACGTCATACAAGGTTCATACTCGTCAATGTTAAAGTGGAATACACTGTGGCCATATATGGCTCGTCGTACAATGTTCATACTACATATATTCGTCAATGTTAAAGTGGAATCCACTGTGGCCATGTATGGCACGTCATACAAGGTTTATACTACAGATATTCGTCAATGTTAAAGTGAAATTCACTGTGGCCATGTATGGTCGTCGTACAATGTTCATACTACTGATATTCGTCAATGTTAAAGTGAAATCCACTGTGGCAATGCATGGCACGTCATACAAGGTTCATACTACACATATTCGTCAATGTTAAAGTGGAATACACTGTGGCCATGTATGGAAAGTCATACAAGGTTCATACTACACATATTCGTCAATGTTAAAGTGGAATCCACTGTGCCCATGTATGGCACGTCATGCAAGGTTCGTATCACACACTTTGTCATTGTTAAAGTGGAATACACTGTGGCCATGTATGACTCGTCGTACAATGTTCAAACTACAGATATTCGCCAATGTTAAAGTGGAACCCACTGTGGCCATGTATGACACGTCATATAAGGTTAAAACTACAGATATTCGTCAATGTTAAAGTGGAATCCACTGTGGCCATGTATGACACGTCATACAAAGTTCATATCACAGATATTAGTCAGTGTTGAAGTGGAATCCACAGTGGCCATGTATGGTACGTCATACAAGGTTCATACCACACATATTCGTCAATGTTAAAGTGGAATCCACTGCGGCCATGTATGGCACGTCATACAAGGTTAATACTATAGATATTCGTCAATGTTAAAGTGGAATCCACTGCGGCCATGTATGGCACGTCATGGCACGTCGTACAAGGTTCATGCTACAGATATTTGTCAATGTTAAAGTGGAATCCACTGCGGCCATGTATGGCACGTCAGGGCACGTCATACAAGGTTCATACTACAGATATTCGTCAATGTTAAAGTGGAATCCACTGTGGCCATGTATGTCCGGTCGTAAAAGGTTCATACTACACATATTCGTCAATGTTAAAGTGGAATCAAGTCCTTACTGCAAGCATCTGTCATAGTAAACGCGGAATTCACTGTAGCCATGTATGGTACCTCAATGCAGATAATACAACACATATTCGTCATTGATGAGGTGGAATACACTGTGGCCATGTATGACACATCATGCCTCGTGCATACTGCAAGTATTTGTCATTGTTTAAGTGGATTATACTTTGGCCATGTATGGCACATCATGGCGTGTCCATAGTGCGCGTTGTTATCAATTTTAAACTGAAATACACTGTTGCCATGTATGACACATCATGTCATGTCCATACTGCAAGTATTTGTCATTGTTAAAGTGGAATACACTGTGGCCATGTATGGCATATAATGTCATGTGCATACTGCAAGTATTTGTCATTGTTAAAGTGGAATGCATTGTGGCCATGTATGACACATCATGCCACGTGCATGCTGCAAGTATTTGTCATTGCTAAAGTGGTATACACTGTGGCCATGAATGGCACAACATGCCACGTGCAGACTGCTAGTATTTGTCATTATATAATACACTGTGGTCATGCATGGCAAATCAAGCCACGTGCATACTGTCGAAAATGCAATCGAATGCACCACACTGCGCCGGAAACACTGTATTTAAAATTTGAGGAGGATGGCATGCCCCCCCCCCCCCCCCCCCCCACCCCGGCTCCGATACAGTGCTCAGAAATGGCCCCTTCAAAAAGGCCAGCTACGCCCCTTCATACTACACATATTCGTAGGATGCCCCAGCCCCTGCATCCTACAATTCGTCGTTTTTAAAGTGGTAGCTACGCCCCTGCATACTACAAATATTTGTCGTTTTTAAAGTGATAATGACTCATCATACAAGACCCATATTTAATAACCCAAACTGATCCTGTCAACTGTCCATTGAGAGAAATTAACAGTGTTTGAGTGTTAAAACAGTAAACATCAATGTATTCCTTTATATCGGCTTTGAAATGTGAGCACTGAAAAAGATTATGAAATGTATCACCAACAACTTTTCGTTACAAAGGGAACATGTCCTAAAATATACCCAAACAATGAGGCGAATCAAGGGGAGTAACTGTGCATTTTAACCACTACACCGGTGAAAAGCAATCTATGGAAATAAGTGAAAACCCATAAACCGAATAGCCTATGCAGGCTATGGTTAGGTCGTCATCTTTGGGAAACCAACACTCTAAAAACAGGGGCGTAGCCAGAGACTTTTGAAGAATACGCCCTGGGGGACGGTGCAGAAAGGAGTTTTGAAACAATTTTGAAATTTGAGTGAAATTTCGGAGGTTCGTGGCTTCATTTGAGCGTGGCTATATATATACGATCCAGAATCTGTATTTTTCCAACCAGATGATGATATTTTATATTTTAATAATAGAATGTTAAACAATGAACTACAAATAATGTTTGACGAACTTAATATTGAAATCAGTCAAGCAGAAATTCATAAAGCTTGTAAAGAGTTAAACAACAACCGCTCAGGCGGATCGGATTATGTCATAAATGAAATGTTCAAATATGGTTGCATGTATTTAGATTCATACTTAGCGAACGTTTTTAATAAGATTTTTGATATGGGTTATTTCCCTTCTCACTGGACGGAAGGCTATATTGTACCACTGTTTAAAAAAGGAGATATAAACCAACCAGAAAACTATAGGGGGATAACATTACTGAGTACATTCGGTAAATTATTCACAAGAATTTTAAACAACAGGTTAACTACATGGGCTGAGGATTATTATATTTATATTGAAGCACAGGCTGGTTTTCGAAAACATATGGGAACTATTGATAACCTATTCGTTCTCCATGGTTTGATAAATCATATATTGAATGAAAAAAAAAAGTTATATGTAACTTTCATAGATTTCACTAAAGCTTTTGATTTGTTGGTTAGACAAAACATATTCTATAAACTTATGCAATATGGAGTGAGAGGTAAAATCCTTAATATTATTAAATCATTGTATACGAACATAAAATCAAGAGTAAAGTATCAAAACCAGCTTAGTGACAGTTTTAGCTGTTTTCTTGGAGCGCCGCAGGGCGATTGTTTGTCACCTTTTATATTTTCTATGTATGTAAATGATTTAGAAGAATATTTTACACTAAATGGTTTTAAAGGTATCGATACTGGAATGTTAAAGTTGCTGTTACTATTATACGCTGATGACATAGTGATATTTTCGGATACTGAAAAGGGGCTACAAGATGGGTTAGATATACTGTACAGTTATTGCCAGAAATGGAAATTGGTCGTAAATGAAAATAAAACGAAAGTCATGCTTTTTAAAAAAGGCGGTCAGATAAAAAGGAACCTATTGTTCACATATAATAATACTGTAATTGAAATTGTAAATAAGTTTACCTATTTGGGAATTGTCTTTACCACAGGTGTTCTTTTGATCAAACGTTCGAATCATTAAGTGGCCAGGCATTAAAGGCAATCTTCAAAATGAAGTCGTATATAAATCAATTTACTGACTTATCGGTCAGTCACACTTTAGACATTTTTGACAAACTCATTTTGCCAATATTAAATTATGGCGCAGAGATATGGGGATTCTCAAATGCGGAAAAGTTAGAGAAAGTACACCTTCAATTTTGTAAACAACTTTTATGTGTTAAAACACAAACTCAAAACAATTTCATATATGGAGAACTCGGGAGAGTCCCTTTAAAAATTCAACGTATGGCCTATATTATCCGGTTCTGGTTAAAAATTACACGTACGAGTGATCGCAAATATATAAAAAATATGTATAATGTTATGTTAGATGATCTGATCGTAAACCCAAATAAATTAAACTGGGCATCTCAAGTTAAAGGGTTATTGGAACGAACAGGATTTAATGAAGTTTGGAATTCTCAAGGAGTAGAAAACATAACGTATTTCATTAATATATTTAAACAACGAATTAAAGATATGTTTATACAAAATTGGAATGCTGAATTATCGGATTCCACTAGAGCTAGTACATACAGAATAATATCAGATTTCAGGTTTAAGTATTATCTAGATGTACTAAATATAAAGAAATTTAGAGCTTTTTTTACAAAACTAAGAGTCTCTAGTCACAGGTTAGAAATAGAAACTGGTCGATGGCATAGACCAAATAAAACACCAAGATCCGAAAGAAAATGCCAGCTATGTAATATACTAGAAGACGAATTTCACTTTGTATTGGAGTGTTCACTATATCAAGATAAAAGAAAAGAATATGTTAACAAATATTTTTGGAAACGGCCAAACATACCAAAATTTATTGAACTTATAACAACAGAAAACAAGAGTTTATTAAAGAAACTGTCCGTTTTCATTTGTAAAAGTTTTAAAAGAAGAGACGACATGTTTTATAAATAAATATCACTTTTCTCCATTTTTGTCCACATATATAAATGTGTTTTGATCAGTACTTAGGAATATTAATTTAAAAATATATATTAAACACTCATATACTTAATAGTTGTCAAATACTTTTTAACTAGTAACATATACAGATGATCTTGAAACTCACCTATGAAATTATACAAATTGTTATTAACTGGAAAATATTGTGTGTATTTCATATACATGTTTATATGTATGTACTATTTGCATGTGAACTGTTGGGCGTAATGCCTTATGTTTGAATAAAATATCTATCTATGTATTTTGGGGTTTCTGCAGTAATTTTTTTTACCTCAAATTACAGCAGTGAAGATTGCAAGTTTAATTTTTTTTAATAGTTATCAAAATTACAAACATATTGCTTTTTTTTGTAATAATTATAAAATGTTTATTTAATACAAAATAAATTTGTTTTACTAAAAAATCAAATTTCTATATGTCTCAGTCTAATACATTCAACAATGTATGGCTTTACTACTTCCCAGTATCTATGTCTTAATCTAACTATATGAGCACCACAACCAACACAAATTTGATATTTTGCACTTGTGCCTTTTTCACATTTTAGACACGGTAAAACTTTACTTTGCTTTAATCTGAATTTATGTAAACTGCAGTAGTTTGAATCTTTTGTTGGTTTATTTTTTACAAGGTTCGTGATTTCCAACTTTGAGAAATTGGCAAATGTTTTCAATTTTCTTAGTGTTTTCCATTTTCTTTTTCTTGTTATAATAAATATTTTTTTATATTAAGAAAAGAAAAATAATATGATATATATTACAAAAATGAGTACAGACGTGAATTACATTTTACAATTACACCGGGAAGGAGTAATTAATGATGATCAGCTTAGAAAGGGGCTAGATGCTCTTAAAGAAGTTCCAAAGGAAACTCCAAAAGAGGTTAATTTTCAAACATTAGAAAATTTACTCAAGAGACGACGTGCTAAAAAACAACGTAAACGAGAAAAGCAGAAATATGATAAATTACAAGAAAATGTTATAAATGAACTAAAACAAGTTTTTCAAGATAGAAAATTAAAACTGGTTGACAAACCAATGTGTGGCTATTTCAAAGCATACGAGATATCTGCCGAGAAATACAAAGACCCTCAAAAACTATTTCGTGATAAGAAATCCATTATCACAAAACAAATAAGCAAAGAGCTGACAAAGATGAATGGATTAAAGTTTCAATTAGGTCTCACTGTAAATCTATTCAAAGACGATGGTGCTACCAAAAAATACACCACAGCAGTATTACACAGCGAACAAAATGCAATTTTGAACTCTGAAAAAATAAATGAGTTTTACGATGAATCATCTGCATTTATACAAGAAAGCTTAGAAAGCTTAACAAACACAGCATCTGGATTGGAAATTGACCACTGTGTTAAGTTTTATTTGAATATTGCAAAGTATGAACCATTAAAAGGTTCTTCATATATTCCTTTACCTAAAGCATTAGCTGACAAGAAAGCAATAATTACTGTCAAGAATGAAGATAACAAGTGCTCGGAAGTGTCATTGGTGTCTGCTTTGTGGCCTGATAAAAATAATCCAAATAGGATGTCTAGTTATAAGAAACACATGGGTAAGTTGAATATGGATAGTATTGACTTTCCCACTCCAATTTCTCAAATTCCCAAAGTAGAAAAACAAAACAACCTTGCTATCAACGTTTATGGATATATCATAACAGGAAAAAATAAAAAGGTAACTGTTTTCCCATATCACATATCAGAACAACCAAAAAATATTGAGCGAATTAATCTGCTTTTAATATCTGAAGACGTTGAGGTTGAAAAAGAATCAGAGAATGATCCAAATAATGAAGAAGGAATTATAGATGACAACTATGACCCTGATGATTATCCCGACAAACCAACAAAAATAACAAAATATCACTATTGCTGGATTAAAAATCTGAATAGACTACTCTGGGACCAAAACAAACACCATGGTCAAACTTACTTCTGCGATCGTTGCATTCACGGCTATTCTGGAAAAGGACTACTTACCAAACACAAAGAAGACTGTGATGGTATCAACAAAAATTCTTGCAGAATAGAAATGCCGCAAGAAGGTAAAAATCACACACAATTTAAAAATCAGATGCCTGTGCCTTATGCAATATATGGTGATTTTGAGAGTATAATCAAACCGCAATCAATCAAATTTGGAAATAAATCTGAAATTCAAAATGTACACGAAGCTTGTGGTTTGGGATACCAGGTTGTCAGATATGATGGCAAAGCTGAAGAACCTGTTATTTATAGAGGTGAAGATACTGTTGAAGTGTTTTTAAATCGCCTAGAATGTGAGGTGAGCAACATTAATAATATATTTGCTCACCCAAAACCATTAATAATGACGCAGCAAAATGCGGAAGATTATGAAAAAGCAACACAATGTTGGATATGCGAGAATGAAATAGGTAGAAAATGTGGTAAAAACGGCAACGTAAGAGACCACTGTCATTTTACAGGTGAATACAGAGGCGCAGCACATAAAAACTGTAACTTAAAACTGAAAATAAGACCAAATAAAACAATCATCCCTGTTGTATTTCACAACCTTAAAGGATATGATAGTCATTTGATTATGCAAAAAATACATAAAATGAAAGGTAATATAACATGCATCCCAAATAATGCTGAAAAATACATATCATTTAGTGTCGGCCAGCTTAGAATTTTAGACAGTTTCCAATTTATGGCTTCGTCTCTGGAAAAATTGGTTAAAGCAACAGACAAATCTGATTTCAAAATTACCAAAAACCATGGATGGAATCATACATAAATCTAAACACAGAACTTAGAAAACAAGCTAAATCACCCTTTGAAAAAGATTTTCACAAACTTGCGAACAACTCTGTGTTTGGCAAAACAATGGAAAATCTACGCAAGCGGACTGATATAAAACTAGTCAGAACTGACGGCTCCGAAAATGAAAAAATAAGAAAAATACTTGCCAAACCCAACTTTAACATTCGTATAAAATTTTCAGATGAATTGTCAGCAATACATGTAAACAAAACAAAATTAACATTAACCAAACCAATCTATGTTGGGATGGCAGTATTGGATTTATCAAAGTACATGATGTATGATTGGTACTATAATACTCTAAAAAAAAGGTACGGAGATAAATGTACTTTATTATACACAGACACTGACAGCTTGCTGGTAGAAATCAAAACAGAAGATGTGTACAAAGACATGGCTGAAATGAAAGATGAGTATGACTTGAGTGATTATCCGCAAAACCATCCACTGCACGATAATACAAATAAAAAAGTAATAGGTAAAATGAAAGATGAATGTGCTGGTGTTGCTATAGCTGAGTATGTTGGATTAAGACCCAAGCTATATTCTATTTTGAGAGCGGATGAACAACTCATTAAAAAAGCAAAGGGTGTAAAAAAATACGTAATCGAAAAAAATATCAACTTTGAAAACTACAAGGATGCATTGTTTAACAAGAAAAAATACACCCAGGATATGAATTTGATGCGCTCGATGAAGCATCAAATATACGGCATAACAGTAAACAAAGTAACACTGTCACCATTTTACACTAAAAGATACATTCGAGAAGATGGAATTACAACTGATGCATATGGATTTTATAAAAACTTATAATTTGTATCAGCAGGAACAATAAGTAATTCTTCTTTGACAAATCCTCTTTGAGGCGCTGGTGATTTCAAATAATATACTCTTATACCTTGCGTCACCATATAATTTTTAATCTTGTGAATATCTACACTCCACATTGGATCAGTTGCTCTGCGTTTTCCACCCTCTTGTTCCCCAGGTTGATATAAATATCTTACACTGGCATTCATACAGATAGGATCTTCTTTTAATGTTTTTGTTTCAACAGGAGAGGGATTATTTGTCTCCACATTTATTGCTTTGACAACTTCTGGTAATCTCTTTACCCACTCTCTATTACGTTTTTGTGAATCTATTTCCTTAGCATACTGATAACCAAACAATCTTTCAGCTAATGTTCTGTTAAATCTTTCCACTATAGCTTGGTCTCTGTGTATTTCTGTTCTGCCTCTTCTGATATTTACTTTGTGTTTTGCCATCAACTGCGATACTGCACCCATGAATTCTCTGCCTGGATCCACTTGTAATAATTTTGGATATTTCAAATGCCGACTGTATATTTTCTCAAATGCTTTGGCAACTTCTTTACTATCCTTGGAAGTCAGTGGCTCTGCTTATTTGTATCTACTCGCAATATCAACCACAGTCAATGCATATTTATAAGTCTTGCGGCCACGACCAAAGCCGAAAGTATCATGCGGTAAAAATAACAAATCAGCTTGATGCACTCCATTCTTAGCAGAAACATCAAACATTGGTCTAACTATTTTGTTTGGAGCAGGTAAATAAATCTGCCACACAGCTTGTTTTTTTAAAAATTCTAATGCCTGTTTTTCACTAACACCAGCCTCTTTTGCCAATTTTTTAACTGCTGAGTAACCTCTCCAAAATCCTAAACCACCATATTATATTCGACCACTTGGATTGAAACCATGTAAAAACAACAGAAAAAAATATGTATCATGTATATGACTTAGTCTTTCCAAAGTAGTCATTTTAAAAGTAATTATATTTTTTTTTATGAACTCAATTTGTACGCCACAAATTCAGTTGCAGCCATGCCCACCACAATAAACGTAATTTCTCTATTCTGTTGATCCGAAGATGGTGTATAAAAATCACTCAACTTGGGCTCCGGTTCCAAAAGCAAATGTTTGCCAGTTGTATAATAATACTGTTTCATAGCTTGGTCCACATTATCAAATGTCTGCTCTGCATGATGCTCCTTCTGCAGTTTCTCATTAATAAAATCTGATCTCTCTGTTCTTTTGTTATTCCACTCCGCTTGTGCTGCGTTCAATTGTTCCACTGCTTTGTCATGCCTTTGTCTTTCCTCATCTGAATGACTTCCCATTTTTGAAAAGAAATAATTTGAACCGCTAAACGCCAATGCATTTGTTAATGCGCCACCTATCATCATTGCTACTGCACTTGCCATTTTTTATATATATTTTTTTAAATTATTTTATAATATCCGCAGGAATAATACATTGCTTAATCAGCATATCCTTTGTAGCCATTGCTAACATTATATCCACAGACAGCATCCCAACATCTGTCATATTAAAATCTACTTTAGGTCTTTTTAGTAGTTTTCTGCCAATCTCAGAATATCCAACAGTTAAAAGTGTTTCCACCCCAGCGTGATACACCATATTTACAATTTGTTTTCCGTCAATACGTGTTGCCATTTTTTTTTATATGATTATTTTTTTAAAATAAATTATTAAAAATAATCAAACGGGTCTTTTGGTGCAACCGCAGGAACAGGTTGCACAGCTACAGGTTGCGTAGTAGATTTCTTGTTATAAATATACAAACCCAACCCAGCAATGCCTACTAATAAAACCAGACACGGTGGAATATAATTTTTGTATACGTTTATTTTGATTTCTAGTTCCTCTACATCTATTGTTATTTTTGTTATTTCATCTTGCTTTGCAGCATCTTGCTTTGCAGCATCTTGATTTGCAGCATTTTGTGCATCCTGACGCTTTGCCTTTCTTGCCGCTGCTCCTTTTTCCCCAGCCTCTATTCGTTTTGGATTTTTTACTTTTTGTACAGGTATAACTTCACTCTCTTGGTTCTCCATCATTTATATTATCTATATTTTTATTTTTATTAAAATCAATATGTCTAACAGTTGTCAGTATTGCTGTAAATGGTGCTAAGCACATCCCATACCTGTAATACAACTCACAACATGCACCTGTCAAAGCATGATTAATAAATGGGTCTTCCTCCAAATCTTCTGTCAGTTTTGGTGGATTGGTTACATTAAAATATTTTGATACTCCCATCACATACAAGTTAATAAAAGAATTGCCTAAAGTCTTAGTCATGCTTGCCCCAAGCCTTGCTTCATATCTGCAGTAAAGTTTGTTAATTTCATCCGGGGGCATGCTATCAATATTTGTGAGTTGTATGTCTTTACCCAAATATTGACGACTACCACCGCCAGCCACTATGGCTGATAATCTTTCTTTTTTTTTTTGTTGCTTTGATTCATCTGGTTCCGTCTGTTCCGATATATTTTGTAATAGTTCTTCCGCATTCATTTTTATATTATTAATCTTATTTTTTATCTTGAAATAAATATAAAATACAAAACAACCAGCTGCGATATTCATGCAACTAGTAATTGTTAGTATTGTTAATAGCATTGCTATTAACATTGCTATTTTTTTTATTAACATTATTAATTTGCTGCAAGCATTGCTATTAACATTGCTACTTTGCTGTGAGCAATGCTATAAGCATTACTATATTCATGTCAGTATTGCTATTAACATTGCTACTTTGCTGTTAGTATTACTATTAGCAACAGTTGTAAAAAAAAAAGGAAATATTTGACGGTATTATACCTGCGGATATTATGAAATAAATATATTTTGTAATAATAAAAAAATATTATATATATAAAAATGGATTTGAAAATATCAGACGATAAGATTAGTGATTATGACAAAAATAAAATAGCACAGGAAATTATGACAAAGGATGACGTAATATGTTGTTATATGTGTTTGAGAAAGTAATTTTTTACAAACAAACGCAAAAGGTACACAGGAAACGCCTGTAATTTCTGTGACAAAGGATGGCGTAGAATATTTTATATGTGAGCCAAGAAGGTATGTTTTACAAGCCCCGATACAACGTTAAAAGAAAAACATGGATAGTGCTGTTGTACCGGTATTTGTTGGTGCATTGAGTGCATTGGTTGCATTGGCACTCTAGTTTTTTATTTCTGGAAAAAATTATTCAACCCAATAACCAGTTGGTTGGTCAGTCCTCAAAATTAACTTGGAATATTTAGTTTTTGCTAAAGCTTGTCTTATTCTGGTTCTCTCTTCCAGCGTCGGAATAACATCATTTTCTCTCAAACAATTTTCATAACTATCTCTGTCCTTGGTGTAAAACATACACAACCATTTTGCTTGCTCTCTCAAATCTTTCAATACAGAATTATATCTCTGTGAAATGACCCACACTGATTGTTTGGCGTGACGACCAAAGAATGCCAACTCTGATAACATATCTTTTTTCTTTGTTAATTCTTTTGTGGCGGAGCAATCATCAATGATGTATAGTGTGGGCTTGCCAGCATATTGTTTGAAAAATAAACGCAACAGTTCTTGTAGCATTTCTTTACCGTTGCTAACGGGATTGACAATTTTTTTTTTTTTTATCTTTTGGGTGTCTTACATCTCCTATCCAGGATCTATTTTTATAAGCCTCGTTCCACTCTATGGTTGGACACAATATACTTATATGTTCAAAAACTCCAACATGCTCTTGTTCAAGTATGTCAAGAACAAACTCTGTTTTGCCGCAGCCTGTCTGACCGCAGATAATGGCACTGTGGGGATATTTAGGATATTTAGTATCGTACTTCTTTGAATCTTCCATCTTCGAAATTGATTTGCGCATCTAGTATTATATATAGATAAATATTTAAAGGTTGATCTGCATCTGCTTTTTTTATTATATTATGCCTTCACTGCCGTTTTCTATTTTTCTTCCATTGCCATATAATAAATTGTCATCACATGTTCTAAGGTCAAGCCACAAAGCATATGATTTTGTTAGATAGGTCTCAAGAGAAACATTGGTAAAGTTATAGTCCCTCGCTACTATTTCTGTCTCTTTGTTTCTTTTTGATGTCAAGGCAAAATATTTGTTGAATTCATCCCAATGTTGATATGCCTTCATGCCCTGACTATACAACTGATTTGGTACGCCCTCTATTGTCATTTCAACCTTTTCAATCTTTGGGTTGTAAAAAGATTCCGTGTTTGTTCTTTCTGGGTCTTCAAACAGCATTAAAATACCTTTCATGCTTCGTGCTGGTACATTAATGTTGATATTCCAAAGGGTTTCAGATTTGTTTGCTATTATTTTTCTATGTCGCAAGATACGATCATACATAAATACTATCTTACCATTGATTTGCTGTCTTATTTGTCTGGCTAATTCAACATCACTAACCATATCAAATTCCAAGCAGATATTATTTATTACATAAGATGCATCAGCATCACTGCTTTTGATAACTTTGTTATAATCGTTAAACGTTAATTCATATTCTAACCTATCACCAAGCCCCGCTTGATAAAATGGCATATGACTTTCTAACATTTAAAAGTCCAATGGAATACAAAATATATTTTTATAAGCTGCTGCTATAGCTTCATCTTCGGTGTCTGAGGAAGCATCTCCCGCACCAATTCTATGTTTTAACATGTTTGCTTTACCAATACCTTGGTAAGCTATGTTTACTCGTTCGGTAGGGCTTTTCCATAAATCTACATAACAATGATATATATCACTGTCATCTATTGACATGACTTCATTGCCACTTATTCTTATTGACATTTTTTTCACAATTGCTCTGCCCAGATTCTGGTATATAGTAGCGTTGGCGTCTGTTCTGCTTTTAAGTTCTATTTCGAAGGCAAGACGAGCAGTACGAGGAACTATTACATCATTAGTACTTAGATTTGGAAATCTCACAAGCAGTTGCTGGTTTTGGTCTATTGTTGATGGATTATTAGTTATTACTACACTTGTGCGGATGCCTTTGGCACCATGAGGCTCTCTTAGTTTTCTATGAGGGTTGAGTTTGTTTCCGTAAGCTGACATTGTTTTTATTTTTTAAATATATTTTTTAAAATTAAATAAAATAAACAATGGCTGAAGGAGGATTTGAATATGAAAATCTTGCGTACGATCCAGATGATTATGATGAATACTTTGAGGATGATTTACCTATGGTTCCAGATGAGCCTGTTCAAAGACGTTTTCTTAATGAAAGCGATCATCTTGCTGACTTTGGAGGGAGGCTGAGAGAATCCAAACTTGAAGCACACAAAAAAAATCTTGTAAAATACTTTTATGGTGAAATAGAAAAACGATATAAAATGACACCGGACAAAATGGATTATGACCAGTTTAAAGTATCATCTGATGGTAAAACATTATACTGGTGGTTGTTTGGTGATAAAGAAATAAGAATAACTTCCAAGCAAGGTTCTTTTACATTTCTTGCTCTTGGTTCTTTGGTAATTGAATATAACAGGGTTATTGGCTCTGGGGAAACAATGGCGGTAAGACAATTTTTGAATTTGTCGGAGTATGACAGTAAAACAAAATTATCACAAAAAGCTCGGCAAGCATTGGAGAGCACACGAAACGATTTACCAGATAATATGGATGCTATTCCATTACAAGATTGTTCACATGTTATTGATAACACAGCACAGTCAATGGAAAGTGCTCTTTATGACTGGGATGTGGATGAGCGTCCTGATGCTGAAACACAAACAAATATAGACAAGCGTGAAATGGATGGAATAGTAAAAGCGATGACAACTGTCAAGGAAGAACTCACCAATAACTTAGCAAAACTCACACAACTTGATAAAGACATAACAAGAGAAAAACAAAAGTTAGAACAAGCTAAGACTGACGATGATGAATTCCAGATAAAAAGAATTAGCGATCGCATCAAAGACCTTGAAGTTGAGAGAGGTGCAAGGATGGATGTCATCAATGAGAACAGAGAAGCTTTTTGTAACCAAGTAAGCAGGATACAAGAGACAATAAACAAAATGTTAAACGAGGATACAACTCTTGGTGAGAGGATCAAAACCTTGTTTAGGGAGCAAGGTATTACTATTGTTAGTATTTTAACTGCATTTGGTATGATTCTTGGGGTGATAATTAATTCTATTATTCCCACATCAAGTGCTGCGCCAACTCCAACTCCAAAACCTGATCCATCAAGTGTCAAGGACTGGATAAAAAAACAACTAAGTAATCTTGGTAAACTTCTTGCCAACCTAGCTGGTAAAGCTGCTGCAGCACTTCCAGGAGTTATTGGTGCAATAGTATCATGGCTTTTATCTGCAACAGGTAATGTTATTAATTGGCTTGGTAACAATCTATGGGCTTTGCTTATGTTTGTTTCCGGGTTGTTGTTTGTGGCAGCCAAAGAGTGGTTTAGTAAATCTCGTAAATAAGTAATGCAGCAATACCTATTAGTATAGTACCAACAATTATAGTTGTTTTATTATCTTCGTGTTCAATCGCTATTTTTTGTATTTCTGGTGGGTTATGCTCCACAGTTTTATGTATTGATTTATCAAAGTCAGAATGTTCCGGTAAAAAATTCTTTGTTGTGGTGCCTTGAAAAGGTTGAATATATTTTGGTGGCACTGGTTTTACATTTACATCATTATTCAATCCTAATGTTTGTGCATCAATTGCTATTACAATTTCATTATTGTAGTCTTGTATTATTCCGATTCTTAATTCCATGTCACTCGGAGACATGTATAATCCACTTCCATAGACACAATTTACTTTACTTCTTGCATATTTTAGGATGGCTCATATCTTGAAATTTGACTGGGCAAGTCGATGGGGCTATTTATTGCGTCCTCTACATTTGCTAAAAATTGTTTTTGAGCATCAAATGCCGTTCCAGTTCCAAGTATATCAGTTCTTGTTTGTGATTGTGAACCAAGTATTGCCCAGCAGTATGCTCTTATGCTGTCATTGATTCTTTCTGCTCCAGCTCTTGTGAAACCCGCAGAATTATCTAGTATAAAAGTAGACTAGCTGTTGTCTGCTTCAGATCCTTGTGCAATGTAAATAATGTGGTATGTTTTATCACTCTCATAGACTGTAAAACTCATCGTTTTGTTGTCGTATACAGTATTTATCAAAGGATGATAACCAATATTTGTCCAGTAATTATAAATTGTTCCTAGCCCATCATTATAGCTTTGTTTCTGTCTCCAGTCCGAATTTAAGTCAACGTATATTCTCTCGTATGCGTTTCGGTTATATGTGTTATTAAACGCATTCCAATTTGAGTCTTGCGGCATTGCTACACTCATTTCAAATAATATTCTTCTGACTTGGTAATAGACATGAAATCGAAATAACGAAGCAACCAGGGCATCAGCTTTTAGATGGTTGTTGAAATCAATGCCACATCCAGTTGTCGCACACCAAATAGCAAAGTTCAACTGATTCTGCCAAAATAACATACAATCTGTTCCCCAGCTTTGGACTATAACATCTGATTTGACGCATGGGAGTTTGTATTTTTCAAAGACATTGGGAAATGATGCTTTAAAGTCTTTACCGTTTGATGTAATGACTATGTTTTGATTTATTATATCTATCACTTTTTTGCTAAAAGTATTTAAATATTGAGCATCCGGGTTATATTTGAGTTCTTTAGAAATCATTTTTATTTGTGTTTTTATATATATATATTAAAAAAAATGTTTCATACAATTTCAAACATAGACAACTCTATTAACTTACAACAGTATATTGATAATAGAGATGAAACTAAGCGCGTTGGATTAAAGAGTTTTACATACACTATCATAAAGACAAGAAACCCAGATAAAATAGAACATTTAGCAGGTGGACTCTATAACTTTCAAGACTTGGCAGAAAGGTTTAAATTGCTAAATGAAAATATTATCCTGGACATTATTGTCCAAATTGGCTTCAGCATTATAAATACGCCAATAGAGACACGAATATCAAGCGGTCTTTCAAAAATGCTTGGATTCAAGGACAGAAAATGGTTGACAGGTACTAATTTGGGAGATTACCCAATTGATTTAGCTCCTTATAAACAGCTATATGTTCATCTGGAACAAGTTAATACGAGTAGTAATTATTTCAATGGCGCACCAAGCACTATTATAGGGGTTGTACCTGTAGTAAATAAGCAGTATGGAGATATTGTATATACACATTTTTATCCTCAATATCACTGTCTTACGAATGGTGCAATTTCTGAATTAAAAATAGAAGTCAGAGATGAGTATGGCAACAAAATAGATAATCACGGTTTGCCTATGAGTTGTGTTTTAGAAATTATTTAAAAAATATATTTTTATAAAAAAACAATGAGTATATTTGGACCAACAAGACCTAAAAAAACAGAAGACTTAGAGGCTTTGATAAATAATGTTCAAGATTTATATAGGCGAGTTGTGCCTTTTGTTAACCAGTTTAATCATTTGAAAAATAGAGTTGATAATCTTAAATATGGGATTATAACAATATTTGCGGAGGCTAAGGGCCCACTTGTATTGAATAGAATACTCTCATTTGGTAACGGTGGAGCAGAAACAAATGTGGGACATGTAATGACACGCCGTGGACGGATTATGGGAATAGGTTTGGCAAGTGACCGATTAGTTGGTGACGTATCTGTAATAGTTTCTGTCAATGGTGCTGAACAACCAAATTATGGCATAACGCTTCACATCATCCCACGCAATCATGATAACTTTGATAGACCGTTAGATATTGGTGCTGGTTCTGTTGTTAACTTTGTATGCAAGGTTGCTAACGCTACCGCTGTAAATACGGTGGCATCATTATTAATTGAATTAATCTAATTTTTTATTAATAAATAAAAAAATGAAGCAACCGACAGCACCAAGTTTATATCCTGAGTTGCCAGTGGAAGACGGACAAAATTATAGATTACAAAAGATTTCAGAGATTGAACGAAAGGTAATTACAGAACGAGATATACGTCAGTCACTTTATAAAAAATATAAACGTGGTATTAATATTACAGATGGAATTGACACTACCTTAATATCTGCAGGTGTTATTATGGCTGGGGTTGGATTTGTTGTTCCAGTTTTGTTACCTTTGGAAATAGCAGCAATAGTATGTGGAGCTACAGGTGTTTGTATTACTTTTATCAGACGCAAGCTTAATGTTAAAGCTCAAAAACATCATGAAATAAAAACTTTGGCAGAGTCTAAGTTAAATAGTATAAAACAGTTAATATCAAAAGAGTTGAATGATGCACAAATATCTGAGCAAGAGTTCAAGATGGTTCTGGATGAACTGGAGAGATATTATAATTTGAAACAGGACATCAAACAAAAAAAACTTGAAATTAGTGAAGTTCAAAAAAAGAACTAGTGGAGCAGGGAAGAAAGGAAGCAATGGCAACCTTACAAAAAAGTCTAAAAAGTGTGTGATTTATTGTTTTAGTAGTGTATTTGAGTATGATCCACCACCTTTGTATTCAAGGTCGGAAAATTGTTAAATTGAATGTAATTGTCTGTTTGCGTGTTTGTTTCTGTGTTTTGTGGTTTACTGTCCTCCTTGAATGCTACTTTCCCTGTCCGATCTTTTTATATTTTTTTTTGATAAATTTAAAAAAAAATTAAACTTGCAATCTTCACTACCCCTATTTTAAAAAAGTTTTAATAAATCAAGTAAATCACCATTTTATGGTGATTTATTATCTATGTATTTTTAGTCGTTCTGCTGTAATTTGAGGTAAAAAAAATTACAGCAGAAACCCCAAAATACATATATATTGACTTCATTTGAGCGAGATTTTGGAGGCTCTTGCCTCCATTCATAAAGTGTGTTTTTACAAAAAGTTGCCTCACCCACTACCTACCTTCAATTTTTCTTGCTGATTTTAAAAAAATAAGCACTTTTATTTTTTCACATTCGATTTTCTAGAGTACGCCCGGGCGTACATGAGTATGCCTGGCTACGCCCCTGAAAAATATATGGACTGGTACACAGCCGTCAATAAAATTAGCTGTTTGACAATCGGAACTGCCTCAACCATTTTTTTTCATTATTTCCGATGATCTACGGAAATGAGGGAGTTTGCACGATTGGCTGTTTGAGTGAAACGTTGGGACATGCGCCGTGAAGCAGTCTATAAATATGGCGATCTTGCAGAGGTTATTTCCCATACATATGATAAATCAAAGTACTAAAAGTACTGAGAATGCAAGGACTGTATGAATATTTGCACGATTTCTGGACATTTCAAATTTCCATAAAGTTTACATAGTTTTAGTCAACTTGGCGATCTTGGGCCTACCAAAATCTTAGAGGGTCAATCCATTCCAAATATATTATGATCAATTGTCATTAAACTGTTTCAAATCGAGACTAGAATATTATTTTATGAAATTGCTGATGGATAGACAGATTTGTGTTTTATGGCCAAACTGTCACTCAAGATGACCTCTATGTCTAAAATTATGTCATTTACAGAGTGGCGTGTATTAAGCAGTCTTCCGGTAACAAGATGCACAAGAGGGCCTGTATCACTCTACTGGCTTGAATAGTCTAAGGCCTACCGGAAAACAGTTTTTTAAAAAATCAAAGGCTATAACTTTGATTTGTCTAGTCTGATGCAACTGGTTTTAAACTTGTGTCCAAGTTCAGTGGCGTAACCTAGAAAACGTATTCTGCTGCAGGGACAAATAACTTAACAAGAGGCACTACCCGTTAATTCAACTTCCCTATGTCTTTCCCACACATTGAAAACAAACTTTACTGTAGTATTTACTAAAAAAATAAAATGCAGATTTATTGGTGGAAAGAATAATTGAAATTGACTATAAATAAATACATGGGTAAAAGTGACCATAATTTTGATAAATAAACAACAACAACAAGAAACAGAACAGAACCTAGCTGGACGAAGTAGGTTAACATGCTGTAGCCATGTGCAGTTTCAAACGATGTCCGGTTGGGACCAGATACAATGTTGCATTGTCGTCTGGTTTTGGTAGGTCGCCCAAGATCGCCAAGTTCGCTAAAACTATGTAAAATTTATGGAAATTTGATCGTGCAAATATTCATACAGTCTTTGCTATCAAACCTTGCATTCTCAGTACTTTTAGTACTTTGATTTAATAAGGCCAGTAATTATGTAGGGGAAATAACCCTGCAAGTGATGTGGCAAATATCGCCGCCAGATGTCGCACCGTTTCACTTTGCACGTAATGAAATCAGTTTCTGTTGAACGGATTGCGTTTGCATTGCATCGACTTTGTTTTCGCCCGATCATTGTACTTATCACCAGACTAAATGTGTTTGCGTTAAACGGATTCATATTGCATCATGCTGATTTACGTTCTGTATCACTTCAAATTTTTCGATGAATCGTTTAAGTTTTCATCGTACCGACTTGTATTTTATTGTATTGCATTAGTTTTTTTGTCAAATGGTTTGTCACTGCACTGAATGATTTCTATTTGCGTCGTATGGTTTGAAATTTTACACCGTATCATTTCACTTCGAACCGTATCAATTCACTTTGTAAAGAATGAACAGAGTTTACACGTCGCATCGAATCAATATGTACATCATAAAATGACTTCATGTTGAATTAAATGGCATATCATTGAATGGTTTGTAAATATCCACATTTTGACGGTTATGGCTTCCCATATTATAAATATAAAGATAAAAGGGTAGCACACCCATTGCAACATCATTCTATACATAAATCGACTACGTCACAACTGACGATAGGCCTCTATAGGTATGAAAGCTAATTATTTTCCCCATAGCTACCAATGTTAAAGTGTCACATATTAATGATTTGCTGCAAATTCAACTCAAGTATGGATAATGCAGCAGTGTAATGTTCATATAGAAAACTATTTTTCCACTTGAAAAATCACCAGAAAACGTGGGGTCACAAGACATGTAAGAAAGTTCTTGTTTGTTTACTAAACAGGTCAAGGGTATAGCTGTTTTTATTGATCGACTGTTTTCATTGCTCACAAAGTGTAAGCATAGAGTCGAAATTTCGAAAATGTTCATCAGTGATCCAGTAAAACCTATTAATACGCTTCTTATACAAATAATCACAAAATTGAATAGAAATGGGCAGTTTTCCCCTACTTATAACGCCCATTTCCATCAAAAAAGGAGCGATTACTATTTATTATAGGAACTACATTCGACTACACCTCGGAGGTTTACTATCTATCTGTCTATCTGTGTATACTGCAATTCTCCCCTCGCGGGTATTTTAAGCAGGAAAAATTGCGTTTGTCGGTGAGAATAGTGAGAAAAGTTAAAAGTATATATATAGATAGATAATACTATCTAAGTGAAAAAATGCAGTAAAGGAGTGTTAATAGAAGAAATAAAAAAAGAGTGTAAAAACAACAACTTCCGGATCTCAATGGTGATTCAACTGGCTGACTGACTGACTAAACAGATCTATGTTTGGCAGGACAGCAATACTAAGAGGAAGCGAATTCCATAGTGCGACTGTGTGGCGGAAAAAAAGAAAATTTGTAGAAGTTTGCATTTGTATGAATTTGTATGAGAGAATTCGGGTGCATGTGCCTGGTGATTCTGATAGGGTGTTGGAGATAAGGAGGCATTGGAATTTCAACCTGGTGATGGAATATTTTATAAAACATTAACAATTTTGAGTCAGTTCTTCTGTCTTTTAGTGTTCTCCAGCCAATATTTGTTTGCATATCTGTTACACTGTGATATGGTGAATAGTTGTTTTTTACCCATCTGACTGCGCGGCGTTGTATAATTTCTACTTTATTTATGTTAGTGAGAGTGTATGGTGACCAGACTGTGGATGCGTATTCCAGTTGTGGTCTCACGAGAGTGGTATATGCAAGTTCGCGTACTTCTTCGTGTTTTGTGGGTATGTTTCTTTTTAGGAAGCCTAAAGTTCTGTTTGCTGTTGTTGTGATGCGATTAATATGTGTGTTCCAGGATAAATCATGAGATATGTCCACGCCTAGATATTTTGCATCCGACAGCGCTTCTAGTGTTTGACCATGAAGTTTTTATTGGTATTTTAGGGAGTTTTTATTTCTAGTTATATGGAGAACTTGACATTTACTGGGATTGAACTCCATGTCCCACTTGGACTCCCATTTCTCAAGAAGAAGATCAGATTGTAGGGTTTGACAGTCAGACGGGTTATTTATAGTCATGTAGACTGCTGTGTCATCTGCAAATAATCTCACTTGTGAGGCTATAGAGTCAGGGAGATCATTTATGTAAAGAAGAAAGAGAAGGGGTCTGAGAACACAGCCTTTCTTAGAGAAGATACATGACCCCCATTTTTCTGTGGATCTTTCTGGAAGCATATGTTATGTGTCATTTGAGATCAGAATGTAAGTTATTCATTTTTAATTTGGGCCTAGATATGAATGACAACATGGCATTTAAATGTTAATTCCCACATAACTCAATGCAACAATCAATGGGCGTGTTACACATAAACCCTCGAACATCCGGACAATCTATTGGATAGGTTTACTTGTTGGCCCACTGCTATATTTATGGTTATAAAAAAAAGGACAACCTGTCCCCCAGAATATTTTTTGAGTATTTTATAGATCTTATAATATTATATATCATTGGAAAGCTCAGAATATGCACTTTCCAAAACAGTAAAGATATATAGGTAGTCCTTGTTTTACTATAAATATAGCAAGGGGCCAAGAAGTAAACTCCTCTGGTATATTCGCTGAATGCAAATATAGAACATTTTTCTTGTCGGGGTAAAGTTATTGCATGTGGTGATTTTACCGGAAGAATCGGAGAATATAAAGACAGTGTAGATGCAGGAGACAATAGATATTTACCATTACCTAATAACAATATTCAATATCATTTCTTATCGAGTGGTAAGTGTCTACGCTGATTAATACAGATGCATATATAAATGAACCATGGACTTAGTTTATTTCCAACTCCAGTAGAATCCACATACACACAGTATAGTAGACAACCCCACGTTATATAACTTACCCATGGTGTAACATCTTTTTTTTTTTATGCCCCCCGAAATTTCGGGGGCATATAGTAATCGCACCGTCCGTCTGTCTGTCTGTCTGTCCGGATTCTGTCTGTCTGTCCGGATTCCGTCATTCCGCAGTTCGTGTCCTGACTGTACCTTCAAAACTCCTGCATGGAATTTTGATTAACTTGGCACAAGTGATCACCATAACAAGACGATGTGTCGCGCGCAAAATCCAGGTCCGTACCTCAAAGGTCAAGGTCACACTTGAAGTTCATAGGTCAAAAACAGGTACGCAATTTCGTGTCCGGACCGTAACGTCACAACCCCTGCAGGGATTTTAATTAACTTGGCACAAGTGATCGCCATAACAAGACGATGTGTCGCGCGCAAAATCCAGGTCCGTACCTCAAAAGGTCAAGGTCACACTTGAAGTTCATAGGTCAAAAACAGGTACGCAATTTCGTGTCCGGACCGTAACGTCACAACCCCTGCAGAGATTTTTAAATGACTTGGCACAAGTGATCACCATAACAAGACGATATGTCGCGCGCAAAACCCAGGTCCGTACCTCAAAGATAAAGGTCACACTTGAAGTTCATAGGTCAAAAACAGGTACGCAATTTCGTGTCCAGACCGTAACGTCACAACCCCTGCAGGGATTTTTAAATAATTTGGCACAAGTGATCACCATAACAAGATGATACGTCGCGCGCAAGACCCATATCCGTACCTCAAAGGTCAAGGTTACACTTGAAGTTTATAGGTAAAAAAAAGATACGTAATTTCGTGTCCGGAACGTAACGTCACAACCCCTGCAGAGATTTTTAAATTACTTGGCACACGTGATCACCATAACAAGACGATGTGTCGCGCGCAAAACCCAGGTCCGTACCTCAAAGGTCAAGGTCATACTTGCAGTTCATAGGTCAAAAACAGGTGCCGCAATTTCGTGTCCGGACCGTAACGTCACAACCCCTGCAGGGATTTTTAAATAACTTGGCACAAGTGATTACCATAACAAGACAATGTGTCGCGCACAAAACCCAGGTCTTCAAGGTCAAGGTCATAATTGGAGGTCAAAAGTCAAATTGTGTCCGGTCAATAACTCTGGCATTCATGGACGGATTTTTAAATAACTTGGCACAAGTGCTCACCACAACAAGACGATGTGTCGCGCACAAAATCCAGGTCTGTGGCCCCAAGGTCAAGGTCACATTTAGAGGTAAAGGTCAAATCGTGTCCGGTCAATAACTTTTGCATGCCTGGACGGATTTTCAAATAACTTGGCACAAGTGCTCACCACAACCAAACGACGTGTCGTGCACAAAATTCAGGTCTATGGCTCCAAGGTCAAGGTCATACTTAGAGGTCAAAGGACACTTAAGGGGCATTTATCACTTACAGTGATATTTCTTATTTCATTAATATATACATCTGTATTAATCATCGTAGACACGATACAAAAAACGATACACTTAATTCCATAAATTGGTAAGTCAATGTATAAAGCTGTGTTGTGTAAGTGTTACACCAATGTATATGTTATCATGTTTTATCATGTTCCTGTAAATACTGATTGCATGAGTAAATCAAGAACTTATACGCTATTTAAGAAATAATTTGTTTTTGAACCACACTTAAATATAATATGTGATACAAATATAAGAAAATTGTTATCGGCATTTAGGATCAGTGCACATGAACTTGAAATTGATAAAAGGTAGATATAACGGTAAACATATCAATGATATATTATGTAACTTATGCCAGATTATAGAAGATGAAATTCATTTTATGTGCAATTGTAAAAAATATGCCAAAGAGAGAATTCTGCTTTATTTAAAATTGAACAAATGTGGATTATCAATTTGTAATAATCCTGAATAAATACCATAGCTGACGTCAGCTATGCGCCGACCCAAAATTGGTGAGAAAAACGCTGATCTTATTAATTATTCACTTATTAAAGATAATTAAACACTTTTTTGAGTATATCTAAGTAAAATAACACATATTTGAATATATATATCAACATATATATGGCATGGAGGTCAAGGTCACGTGACGGAGGATTATATCGTGTTTACTTCAGGAGGATGAAAATTTAGTTTTTGGTTGTTTTCTCCTCATTAATCTATCAAGCTTCCACATCGTACATGAGTTGTTTCCCAAGCCTAATATCACATATACATCGCAAATTTTGTCGGAATATGAGACTAAACAACACACTGGACATTTTCTCGACCAACAGACCCTCCCTTATCAACAGATGCGTCACAATACCAGGATTGGGTGACCATGACATTGTCTTAGAGGATACTGATGTCATCCCATGCAGACGTAAACCTGTTAACATGGGTACAGAGCTATCGAACTTCGCTTCTGAATTTGTATCTCTTAACACAAGATCCACTCCTGTAGACACAATTTGGACGACTTTCAAACATGCTTGCATCAAAGCTATAAACAAGCATGCTCCCTGTAAGATGTCTTCCACCAGATTCAGCCATGACTAGAGCTATCCGTAGACTTGCACGTAGGAAGCATAGGGCTTACAGGAAGGCAAGAAAGACCAAAGAATAAACTGACCGGGATAGGTACAAACACATACAGAAAAAAAGCCAACATGAATGCAGGAAAGCCTATAATGAACATGTCAGAGGACTAGTCAGTGATGACAAGAATACCAAGAAGCTCTATGCCTTTATTAAAAGCTAGAAATGTGATGGTTCTGGCGTGGCCCCGCTGAAGAAGGATGTTTTTTCCCATGCAGACCCCAAAGCCAAAGCTGAGATACTAAACCAGCAATTCTCCTCTGTTTTCTCTAAGGAAGATACAACAGAATATCCAGACATGGGACCCAGCTCTATCCTAGCAGCACCGGATCTGAACATACATCAGAATGGAGTCTACAAAGTCATGCATGGATTATATCCCCACAAAGCTTCTGGCCCCGACCAGTTACCTTCCCGATTAATGAAGGAAATGGCATCACCCCTCTCCCCAGCTTTGAATTTGATCTAATTTGAATTTCAATCAAGTGATTAGAAAACAGCAAAAGTTTTCAAGAAAGGAGATAAATCGAAACCATCAAATTATCGTCCCATTTTCCTCACATCAATATGCTGCGAAATCATGGAAAATATCATAAATAGCCATTACATGAAATTCTTTGATTCAAACAACAGCCTCTCAGACAGATAACATGGCTTCAGAAAAAGAAGATCTTGCGAGAGCCAACTGTTACTTACGATCCATGACCTACTTGAGTTTAGCAAGGCGATTGACAAGGTCGCCCACGAGAGATTGGCCATTAAACTCGACTACTACGGAGTCCGAGGAAGCACACTGCAGGGGATCAAGAACTTCCTAGCATCTAGAAGTCAGCAGGTAGTGTTGGATGGCGAAACCTCAACAACAGCTCCAGTCACCTCCGGCGTACATCAGGGCACGGTAATGGGTCTTTTGCTGTTCCTCATTTACATCAATGACATCCCTTCCAGATTCAATGAATCGGTAAAATTGTTTGCAGACGACTGTCTGCTCTACCGCAACATCGAAACAGCAGTTGACACATTGTCCCTCCAAAATGTGAGCACATATGCATTACCAACAAGAGGAATGTCATAAACTCACATTACACCATCCATGACCAAGTGCTTAAACAGATAAACAAATCGAAGTATCTAGGAGTCACCATAGATAGCTCCCTGACTTGGAATAGCCATATTGACACCCTTACCAAGAAAGCAAACAGAACTACTGCCTTCCTAAGTAGGAACCTCTCATCATTTTGTTGACACAGAATTCAGTTAAATGGGCTATCGTCCATCAACTCGCCAGGTTTAGGATTTTAAATCATTGTTTGGAAATTGAAAACAGACGTTTTTCAACTAAAAGAAACAATGGAAAATATCATAATAGCACAGTATCCGAAAGAATTCGATTCAGTATTGATACCCCTCCTCAATGAGTATTGATACCCACTTCCGATTGAGTATGGATACCCCTCCCGACTGAGTTTTGATACACCCTCCCCATTGATACTCCATCGCTATTGAGTATTGATACCCCTCCCCATTCAGTATTGATACCCGCACCACATTAAGTATTGATACCCCCTCTACATTGAGTACCTATAAAATCTCTCCATCGAATATTGATACCCCTTCAATACTCAATGCGGAGGGGGTAATTGTATCACTATTCAATGGAGAGGTATTATATAGATACTCAATGTGGAAGTGGGTATCAATACTAAATGGGGAAGGGTATTAGTACTAAATGGGGAGGGGTTATCAACTCTATACTCAATATAAGGGTATCAATACTCAACTGGGAGGTTTTATATATTCTAGATGTGGAGGGCGTATCGATACTCAGTTTGGAGTGGTAACACTAGCAAAAGTGGCAAATTATCTCGTTCGCACTTAATTAATATTACTTCGAACGCATGAAATATTTGTTCACCCATGCCCTTCAACGCTTCCATAGATAATAGTATGTATACATGTACTCATACATGCACAAATGTGCATGTACATATGACCAATATTTCTAACTTTTAAGCGTCACGTGTTTAGAGATTATCTTATTAAAGGGGTTGATGATCTATTTTCAAAATTATTCGAGATATGACCTATTGAAAATTATCAAAGAACATAAATGGTGGCGGCCATATTGGATCGATGACGTCATCACGTCTTTTTACCATATATGGCATATTGACACAATACATTTGGAAGCAAAGAAAATCACTGCAAATTGATTAAAAGTAAATATACAGATGTAACATGCATAAATTGTATGTTTATTTTTCATTTGCAGTGATTTTCTTTGCTTTAAAAGACATTTTCTCAATATGCCAAGTTAAGAATAAGTTAATCGCTGGATAAGTGACGCTAACTCGAACTAACAGCCCATGTGTTTTCAGGCCAGATCAGGAACTGCTCGATATAAGTGTCAATATCGTCCTTATATTCTTCAAGCTTTGGTCATAATCACTTTCATACAATCTTTATTAAACTTGTTAAAATGTTTATCAAAAGAGGTTATAATCCTATCATTTTGCAACGTACTGCATGTTTAGTGGTTGACCCATTTACAGTTCGCCACTATGCATTCCTCTTTGATTGACTGTGAACCCTATGATGACGTCTACCTAAATCCTTATAGGACGGTAGCGTTTGATGTTTGTCTTTAATCTTGTCTTGTCGTACCCTTAACGGTTTGTTCTCTTGTTCTTCTGGCTTTCTGGGATTTTTTTATATTATATATACATGATCATTTATATTGCCTATTAATGCTGCCTTGTTTGTTAGAGAGTATAACATGGCGGATATATCTGTATTTACACTGTCCCGTTTATTGGCATGACAATAGGGTAAGAGTGAGGTTTGGTGCATCCTAGAAGCGGATGTTTTGCCACTGACTATTCCAATGCGGTAGCCCTGTTGTTAACCCCTTTGTGTTTGTGATGTCTTATCTTGCCTTTTATTCATCTTTAAAGTCGTTCTTTGTTACTGTGTGTGTTTGTGGTTGACAGTCGTCCTTGAATGCTACTTTTCCTGTTCGACTTTTATATCGACTATTGGTATCAGCAACCCACTCCTTGATTTGAGATCGCCTTTGGTATACAGTTCAGCGCCTTCAAACCGAGGATCTCCAGCTCCCGTGCATGTTGCTCGCACTGCAGTTCGACTTCTAGGTCACGCTGTTCGGGCTTATCCTACCTCAATTCGGCATCACGTTCTCGTCGTAAGGACCTCGCGTTTAAGCTGCTCCTACCACAGTTTGGCATCGCGTTCATGCTGTTGCCTCTTGAGATCGGTCTCGCGGTCAGCTAATTCTTCCTGAGTTCGGCTTCAAGTTCTAATCTCTGACGTTCGAACTCCCGTTTATGTTCTTCCTATTGCCTGTTTACTTCGGCTTTTCTATCACAGTACACGTCTAACAGAAAAATAGCTTTCACAGAACACAGTCAACCAAAAACACACATTGAAACGAAAACAAAATACAATGTTAATACGAAACAAGGCAAATGACAAAGAAATACACAAACGGGTTGACATTATGGATACTGCCTTGGAACGGTCAGTGGCAGAAGGGCCGATAGAGTTTAAAGCAGGTACTAGGGTGCCCCAAACCTCACTCTTACCCTATTGCCATCCCAATAAAAGGGACAGTGTAAATAAAGGTATCACCGGAATGTTATATTCTCTAACAAACAAGGCAGCATTAATAGGCAATATAAGTATAACACACATATGATCACGTATACGTTAATATTAAAAACAAAAACACATAAAGTCACAAAGCAAGTATTCACTGACTTGGCAGAATCCAGAGAAATAAGAGAGCAAATCATTATGGCTAGGACAAGACAATATCTAATACAAACATAAAACGCTACCGGCCTTTGAGGATTTAGGTAGACGTCATAATAGGGTCCACAATCTGTCCGGTCATTGCACAATCAAAGAGGAAAGCATAGTGACGAACTGAAACTAGGTCAAACACTAAACATGCAGTGCGTTGCAAAATGAAAGGTTCCTAACCTCTTTTGATAAACGTTTTAACAAGTTTAATGAAGATTGTAGGAAAATGATTATGACCAAGGATCTTACGAAGTTTGTAAATCACATCACCATAGAAGTCGTCAGGTTGTCTTAGTCCTGGTCGCAGAAACGTTCTTAAAATACGTTTAAAGTTTAACACTAGATCAGAATTACATTACATTAATACATTTTGCAAATATTTTTCGAAGTAGTTTTTTGTCGCAGTCTTTGCTGAATATCGCTCGAAATATTGTTCCTTTATGTCAATGTCGTCTACTAGCTCCGGGTCTTTCATACCCATACGCTCTCCCATAGCCATCCACTTGTCGTAGTCCATCTCAACGTCTAACTCCAAACTTCAGCTTATGAACCTCCTTTTTATCGTATCTCGGACGAGCCCCACACTTGTCAAGAGCTTGGCTGAACCTACTCTCTGGTGACTGTTGAACCATATTTGTTTTAACATTTTTTAAGGATCGACAGTGAGACAGCAATGTCTTTTTGAGTACAAGAAGACCCAGCCTACGCTCGTCTCAACTTTTCTTCTCTCGTACTGGCTTTCGACCGACCACTTTTCACACCAATGTCCCAACTGCTTTCACCTGGTTTGGGAAACGCAATGCTTCGGAGACCATACAGGAATTTCGAAAAAAATCTCTATGACATGTAGAATTTCGGACTGGTAAACCGAGTTTATATATTTAACATCTGACGTACGAACTCCCGTTTCTGTTCTTCTTCCTGCCTCTTTACTTCGGCTTCTATCACAATAGGTATACAGGTCGAACAGGAAAAGTAGTTTTCACAGAACCAGTCAACAAAATACACGCATTAAACAAGAATTACAATGTTAACAGGAAACAAGGCAAATTACATTACAGACACAAACGGGTTTAAGGCTACAAGGTACACGAAACCTCGCTCTCTTTTGATAGAAATATCAAAGCAAATTGATAGCATAACTTGATTCTTGACATCATTTTAGTATCGAAGAATATTTGATGGGTCATCCTTAAAAACTAATATTTGTTTACTGTTTCCCGATCCAGGATTTCATGAATGGTTAGGTAGGTTGGTGATTTGTTTTGCCAAGGACAGTAAACACGTTGAGAAATTAAAGAAAATATATTGAAAATAGCAACAACAAAAAATAACGTTAAAGAATTGCTAAAACAAGTTTTGGGTAGGCCCTTGTTTCGTGGATGGGTAGGGAAACAGGAAAACAAAAACATTTAATGGTCGGCCTAGTCTCATAGTAAAACCAAAACTTATGAAAATATATTTTAATCTACGCAGGTGGAGCTCCTTTACAACTTCATCGTTGTGCAGAGATTATATTCGAATTAAATGACTGAAAATGAGCCATCTATGCTATATTGCTTCGAATTTGAATATAGATCTTATAATTCGGTGGAATTGGCTAAAAGCAAACGGTTTCAGTTTGCACTATGATCTTGGTTCTATCATAGTTAATCACACGTATATTCCTCATGTTGAGGAGATACATATAGCTTCAGTTGCTAGGCTACAACATAGAATAAAGATAGTACCACAAAATTCGCACACTAATAATCCTGCAAGATATATAGACATACATAATTACATGAAAACGAGGTACTAGTATATGAAATTACTCCCACTTAAGCTGGTATTGACAAAAAAGGCCGCTGGGGTTTAAACCAGGTTCTAGGGTGCACCAAACCTCACACTTACCCTAATGTCATCCCAATAAAACGTGACAATATAAATAAAGAAGTCCCCTCCAAGAACTATTCTCTAACAAACAAGGCAGAATTAATATGATTGCATCTTCTGGGACCCTGGGAGGGAGGGAGATTGGATGAAATTTCGTGTCATGGGTATTTGATCGTACCCTATATTGGTTTTCATTTGACAGCGGCTGCAGTGTTTCTTCGGTACGATCGGTTTCACGACAGAGAAATATAAACAAAGCTCTCCATTATGGTAGGGTGTTTCGTCATTACTTTCTTATCATTTAACGAATTTTGTTCATATAAAGCGCACATACTCTTGCGATGTGAGCCCTTTCCTCTGCCATATTTTTTATGTACGATGATGAAGCATGGCTAATACATTGAATACTGTAATATAATCGTTGGCATTGTCAGCAACTATAATATATGCCTAAGTCGTTGGTGTTAAAATGCAAGATTTTATTTGTAGAACTAAGAGATTGGAGAACATAAATATGTAAACATGACATGTACTTAAGAAATAACAACACGGTACCCCTGGCAAGGATCCTCAATATATGTTCGCCATGTATCTTATATGGTAAATCATAGTATTAATGAGTTCTACCATTTAGTTTAATAAGTTAAATTACGAAACAAGTTCTTGCAACTTATATTAATCACTCTCGATGGCTCCCTAGGTAGAATCAGTTCTAGGCAATGTGGATTAATTATCTTGCTCAGGGATAAATAACATGGCCACGGCGAGAACCGAACCCACGACCTTTCGATCTGGAGTCCGATGCTCTACCATTAGGCCACGAACTCCACTATAGTTTGCAATACTTCGTAATTTTACTTGCCTTACATAGATTTGACCACTAATTGCTTGTTCAAAATTTGTCACAACATCGCAAAAAGCTGGGGCTTCAGTAATACTTATAATTTAACTTGCCTATTTTTTAAAGCAATGTGTGATTAAACAATGGGAATTCTACATGCAATCATGCATTATATGAGAGCTCAAAGCCTTGGGATTTCAGAGAATAGATACCTCAAGATCTTGAAGTTTTAGATTAGAATATTTGGTAAAGACTTCACTTTACAACTCTATATAGAACTTAGTCCGAATATAACCTAACGTGATGTGTCAGCGAGAAACCTCCATTTCATTTCATATCTAATAAAAATGTGATCCCGGGACAGGGCCAAATATAACCACAAACTTGCTAGAGGACTATGAGCTCATTATACTTGCAGTGTATGTCTCGTTTTGCCTCAGAAAATATGTTTTCCACGTTTTTCTCTAGTTCAAATTGTGACCTCTAAGGATAGGCCAAATTTGACCTAAGGGTCAACATTTCAACACATTTGTTAGAGCACAATAAGTTAAAGCTTCAAGCAATATATGACAGCTTTGTGGTTTAGCGAAAATATTGAATTACGTTTATCATATAAACGTGTGATCCCTGGGCCGGACTAAATATTTACACCACGGTAACCATTGAACAAAATGGTAGTGGATCGCACGGTTATGCTACATGCAAACTATTATACTCTATCTCTACCTATAGCTATTGTAGTTTTATAAAAGAATAGTTTTAAAAATATGTTCCTACATAAATTTATGTAAAACTGTGAATCGTTAGGGGCGAAGTTTTAACCGGTGATGCATGCAGGCGCGAGCTGCCAACCGGTCGGCCACCACAACTGTTTTCGGACTTTGTCATTTTTTCAACACAATGCGGACATTTTTTGAACCATTTGAACACTATTGGTAAAGGATCATAATCTTATGCAACAGGCAATATATGAGAGCTATGTGCTTTGCGGTTGTAGAAATAAAAATCCCTATATAATACGTGTGTAATTTCAGTATACAAATTTTCGACCCACTGATAGTGTATAATATAACCTACTGATCATTTCTAAACAAAAACTGTCAAAATATGTTTAGCGGTTATTGGGAACTATTAGGTTAAGGTTTTTGCTAGTAACGTTCATTTTGGACATTGACTTGACCTAATTTTAACAAACTTGAAATCCATTGGTCTAATGATCATCTATGTGAAATGTGATTAATATCGGCCAATAGGAGAAGTCGTTTAAATCAAACTTTTACGACAAGCCACGGACGACAGTCGAGCGACGGATGAAAGAAGAGTGATTACAATAGTTCAACGTTGAGCCATAGGCTCAGATGGGCTAAATACTAAATAATCACATTTTATACTATATTTGGTTTTATTTATATTACAAATGATAGAAAAAACACTTACCTTTCCTTCTTCTTTCTTTTAATATATATATATATCAAACGTTGCCTTAAGTTTAGTTCAGCCTTTAGTTTAAAAAAATGAATGTATTAAATATAAATGTACAGTTACTTGTTTTACTGTCGTTTTTCACGTCAAATCAAGACTTAAGTGTCACACTTTAAGTGAAAGGTTACATACATGTATTAGATTATTATTTTATTCATATAACGATTTATCTATACTAGTTATCCGTATCATTTAATAAAGTTGATAAACATGATACGGACTGTCATGTACTATATGGTTGACATTGCTCATGCGTAAACTTTGCATTTGGTTGAACATTTCACTTGGCCATTTCCTAACCATTTTTTTAAAGATGCTGAACCAATAGTCCTTAATTAACTTAAAATAAAGATATAGCAACAGATAACATTTATTCTACGCTCGAAATCACAAGCAATGTTTTATAGGTGTTACTGATCGGGGCTTTATTTATCCTACCTTCTTCAAATCTAAAACCACTCTTTCTGGTCAGAATGGTTAATAATATCTATCCTAATCAACTTCAACTCAGCAAAGCTAACATTTCTGTCGCTTCTTTCTTGATTTACATCTCTATTGAAAATGGCGAAATATTAGTAAAATCTATGACAAAACAGATGATTTTAATTTTGATATTGTTAATTATCTGGATACCGATAAATTAACAAAGCTGCCATTGTTCTAAATGATCAAATAAAATTATGTTGAATCAAAAAACTTAAAGGGACACACACGACACTTTTGAAGTTTTTATCTGCTAATGAATTCTCTTGGTTGTGTTTGTTGCTTCCAAAGGATCTCCTTTATCAGTATTTATGAACATTCACAGCGTTCGTTTAGTGCAGTGTGGCGGCTGTAAAAATTATCCGCGTACTGTTATGTTTACTGGTCCTTTGGGCTCAACAACGAGCCCAAATTAGGTAGATTTGAATTAAAATATCGCCTTAAGCCGATGCTAGGTGCATCAGAGGTGTTGCTTCTTACATAACCTCTCATGGACAGACTCAGTAAAACCGAGTCTGCTACTTTTTCTCTTGGTTGTATTTGTTGCTTCCAAAGGATCACCTTTATCAGTATTTAGTGTTTATAAATAATTCAAGGGCCATAAATCTGGTGTTTTAATTCCAACATGGCTAGTTTTGAATTGTTCCACACTGTCTCCTACGACCAAGATAACTTCATGAAATAACATATTTCCAGAAAAAAGGCGAGGGGCGGGTGTGTTTTGTGTCTCATAGGAAGTGAGTCAGATATGGCTGTTTTTCAAACGTATCCAAGCTTTTATTGATATGTACATAGCCACAAAGTGTTAGCAAAACAAAGTTAAGCATTTTTAAATAAATGAAGGACCACAACTCAGCTGTTTGTAGTCTGACATGGCTAGATTCTTTTAATTTGCCCACGCTTCTTCTTAAAATAAAATGTTTTTAAAAAGTAGGCTGTGGGCTAGTGGTGCAAAATGTGTGTGCCTTTTGGGCTAGGGGATGGGTGTGAGTCAGAATATGGCTGTTTTTCATTCAAACTTGTCCTAGGTTTTATAGATATTAACATTAACAAGCATGAAGAGTTGCAGGGCAATCCATAGTCCACCACCGGCCCAGACAAACATTTGCCAGACATTTTCTATGATGGAGGTCAAAGATCACGGTCAAGGTCACAATGACTTTATTTTGGTACGCGACACACCGCTATCCCAAGACGTATTCACATACCAAGGTTGGTAACTCTAAGTGTTATAGTATTGAAAATAGGGTCAGGACAAGCATTTTCTATGACATAGGTCAAGGTCACAATGACCTTATTTTGGTACGCAACACACCGCTATCCCAAGATGTATCCACATACCAAGTTTGGTATCTCTAAGTGTTATAATATTGAAAATACGGTCCAGACAAGCATTTTCTATGACAGAGGTCACAGGTCAAGTCAAGGTGACAATGACCTTATTTTGGTACGCGACACATCGCTATCCCAAGATGTATCCACATACCAAGTTTGTTATCTCTAAGTGTTATGGTATTCAAAATACGGTCCGGACACGCATTTTCTATGCATTTTCTATGACAGAGGTCACAGGTCAAGGTCAAGGTCACAATGACCTTATTTTGGTATGCGACACACCTCTATCCCAAGATGTATTCACATTCCAAATTTGGTATCTCTAAGTGTTACAGTATTGAAAATACGGTCTGGACAAGCATTTTCTATGACAGAGTTCACAGGTCAAGGTCAAGGTCACAGTGACCTTTTTTGGTACGCGACACACCGCTATCCCAAGATGTACCCACATACCGAGCTTGGTATCTCAAAGTCTTATAGTATTGAAAATAAGGCCCGGACAAACATTCGGAAGGACGGACGGAAGGACGGACGGCATGACGAGGTGCAAACCTATAGTCCCACCCGTGGGGGGGGGGGGGGGGGGGGGGGGGGGGGGGTTGAGGGGGGGAATAAAAAAGTGTTTGGTATATATCGGATTAAAACAAAAATTACAGTGTGAACAAAACATAGCACGTTTCAAGGACCACAACTCCGCTGTTTCTGATCATATCTGGTTGGTTATTGACCTTGTTCAAGCTGTCATTAATATACATACTATAAGTTTGAAAAGGATCAAATGAAAAATGCATTTTTGTTTTATTTGTACAACAAAAGTAGAAGCATGCCGTTAACAAAATAATATGTTTTTAGTTGTCCAATAAGAATAGCACCAAGAATGTGTTATTACCTTTAGAGCATAGTGGTGTTACCTTGAGGGTAGGTAAAATATCGTGTTACCTTTAGCGCGGCTGTTTTTACAATTTTTGTTCCCTTTAGTGAAGATTGTTACCTTTAGTCCCTAAAGTGTAACCTTTAGGGTTGCAACAATCGTTCAAATAATGTCGCATAGATATTGTAGAATAAATGCATTATAGTTTTCTCTATGACCGAGCTATACTTTCAATTCAATTTGCTGAGTTTATCATAAGGAGAGATATGGAGCTACAGGATCTATTTATGTTTTTTCTACATCATTGAAGAGTATCGTACGTCTTCTGTTAGATGTTACTTTTTCGTGTTTGAATATTTCAGTTTTTGAAACTAACTACAGAAATATATGTCAAAGTACAAATAAATTAAGGTATACATTTAGAAAACAAGTGATTTTTGGTGATTGCGAAATAAACGTGCGATCAGGTTATAGATACAAAACATATGTGTTTCTAAAACAGAGTTTAAAATAAATTGGTTTGGCAAATATTTATAATTCTTGAGATTAATGCATTAATAATGGATTGAAATATAAAATAAAGAATTATAAATCTGAATGCTAAATTTCAAATATTTGCACCCCCAATCCACCACCACCACCCCAAACAACACCTCACCCACCCCCAAACATATACAATGTTCAATATAAGTAAGTTTAAAATACCGTCATTATCCGAAGTATATCAGATTGTTTTTGAGTTCAACGAAATAATACAAAATAATGCGTTACAATCCAAATGAAATAACAAGTCACTTGCCATCAGTCTCTTTACGACTAATATAGTATTGGCATTCAGACTGGCTTTAATGTATAAGTGTACTAATGTGTAATGTCGTATATTGCATTGTTTCGGTGACTTTAATTAAGGTGCATTAAACTGCGATACATCGATATATATAAAAGAGAGTGAAGGCGATCAACAATTTGAAAAGTTTGTTCTATTTATTTATGCATTTTAATTCATGCAATGCTCAAACTACATACTAAGTGGAGATTCGACATTCCAGCTATCGCTATCGAAGTGTTTTCATCTTTTTAGTCGCAAAACACAAACTTTGCGTGGTCTTAATACTCATATGGATCAAATTTGTAAGATGTGTATAACAAAACATCGCCGAGTCATTGAAATGTCATACCTAATTATTTCCTGAACAACAATAAAACCTGACAAAAATGAGGCCCAAATAGTGCATTGCAATTTGAATATGAAACTGAAACACATAAAAAACTAATTAAAAAAGCAAGTCTAAGTTATATGTGACTTTGTTTGACTTTTGATTATATGCGTCCCAAATGCTGTTTGCGAACACATAAAAATCCCAGTTATACATGTAAATGTGATGCAGCACTTAAGATATCATCAGGCAATCGTATTTAAATAAAGTTTAAGGACATTTACATTTTATTTATATTCTTTCCTATAAACAACATTCTTTTAAGATTTGGTGTTCATGTCAGTAGAAGAGGCAGCGGTTTGGCGCCACGACTGCGCATGTTCGGCGCCATTTTGTTTTCTAAAATAGAACGTGTCAGGTCACTTACGGCCTCATTTGCGCATTAATGTATTGTGGGTATTAGTGACAGGATGTTCGGACAAAGGATATTGCATCAGTCTCCTTAATCCTTTAGCGTACTCACGCGATAGGATGAGTGCCATAGGTTAATCCTTTTATTCAATCGACACTATTGAGAGACAGGATGTTTGTGTTCCTTTTGTTTAAAAACCGCAGAGAGGATTAGTGACAGGATGTTCGTACAAAAGGTATCGACATTAAGATTTAATATGTGCACATTATACAGACAGGATGTCTGATTTCCTTTTTTATAAAACCACAGTGAGGATTAGTGACAGGATGTTCGACAAATGGTATTGACACGGTGAATTGACATCCGACCGCAATAGAAAACATGTACCAAGGACCGGAAACACTCTTTTATACCAACAATTTGAACACAAGATTTGACATGCTTAGGACTCGTTCTTCTATAAATAGACTTAACGTTGATTTCTATAAATAGAAAAATAATCAAACTAATGGCAGTGTGTTGTTATAATTTTACCTTACCCGTACAGTAACCTCACAGTACCCTGATAGAACCCTCACAGTACCCTCACAATACCTTCACAGTACCCCCACAGTAACATCACAGTACCCTGACAGTACCCCCATAGTACCCAGACAGTACTTCACAGTATATCACAGAACCCTGACAGTACCCCACAGTACCCTTACAGTACCAGATAATACACTAACAACTCCTCCTCCTCAATCCTCTTTCTCCTCAAACCTCCTAAATCCTCCTCCTCAATCCTCATCCCCAATCCTCCTCCTTCTCAGTCCTCTTCCTCCTCAATCATCCTCCTACTCTTCCTCCTCCTCCTCAATACTCCTCCTTATCCTTCTCCTCCTCACATATGAATGGTCCTTGGAATTTCTACAATCTCATTTGTCAGATAGTACTTAATCGTCATTGCTATTTATAGAATCCAAACGCCCTAGTTATTTATATACATGTAAATGTAATGTCATATTTATTTAACTTGTTTCAAACCCTTATGCTCTGCTATTGATCGAATAGTAACTATTTATAGAAATAAGCATTCCGGTTTTGGTCTACAATCAAATAGCGCTTGAAAATACATTTAAATGAAATGATTCGGTCCAATAATGAGATAGTTATGGGTATTTAAAGTTTGGACCAATCAGGTTCTAACATTATGTCACTTGACCCCTAAATAGTAATATCACCGTAACTATAAGAGATAGGTAAACAAAAGTTACATTTTTAGAATCAGCGTGAACAGATCTATCAAATGGTACCAGAATTCTAAAAGTACGCGAGTACCCTATGTTTATTCAAAAGGTCTTTGTGAGATGTATTAGAAAATGGAAATAAAATTGAACATCAAACATTAAATAACCCTACTGCTATAAAACTAATTTTAAGTTATTGTACTAATCAAAAGTTTCACATTTGTTTATACCATCAGATAGCGCGTGAAATCCCGAACATTTTGGTATATAATTATATGTAAATAGAAAAATGTTGAAAATATACGGATATAATTTTTATAACGCATAAACATGACTCTATAATTATTGGTAACATTTTCGATTTAATCCCCTAATGGTCAAAGGTTAATCAGTTACCTAGGCGACTTAATATTTAGAGTAAATACATGATCAGCCTTGTATAAAAATGGTTACAATGACCTTTTAATCCTAGTTCAAATCACAATCTCTGGTCAATACATGTTATTACATGTATAATACTTGTAATGAAGAATATGACTTCTATTAAAGATAGAGTACATTTCATAATTGACCGTGGATGTGTTTAGAAATGTCAGTGGGTGTTGGATGTGTTGTTGTTGCTGTTGGTGATTGTGGTGTGGTTAATTGTTGGTAGTAGTGACGTTGTTGTTTGTATTGCTGTTGTTGTAGTCTTTGTTGTTGCTGATCTTGTTGTTGTTTTCGCCGTTGTTGGGTTTGGTGGTGCTGTTGTTCTTGATTGTACTTTTGGTGGTAATGATGCGATTGGATATTCGAGTTTTATTAAGTCAGTACAAAATTACTCCATGGTTTGATTCAACTACAAAATGATCATTGGGAAGATATTTTATACATGTATAAAGAAATATAAAAAGATCGGACACTTGTGAATTAACTGCCAATAAATAATTCAAATTATGAACGTCTGCAGTCGAGTCCTTACATGTGAAATCGTGTGTTCAAAGTGTTGGTATAATAGAGTGTTTCCGGTTCTTTGAGATGATTTTCTGGCGGTAGTATTGGGAGTGTATTGTATCATTCGCTCCACATGAGAGACTAATGCCCGCTTCAAATAAGATAAACGAGCTTGTGCACTGAGGCCGTGCACTTGAAACAGATGATTAGCCATTGAATAACATCAGGTCGTTGACATATTGGGCACACCCGTTTATATTTGTAAGGCATGTTTTCTAAAGATTTCTAAAGTTTTACAGACACGTGTTCTTACATACTTTTCTTCATTTTTTATATAATTTTACATTACCCTTATAGTACCCTCACAGTACCCTGACAGTACCCCGACAGTACCTCTCAGTACCGTTACAGTATCCTCACAGTACCCTGACAGTACCACCATAGTACCCCCACAGTACTCTGACAGTAACCTCACAGTACCTTCACAGTACCCTCACAGTACCCTGATACCCACATACCCTCACAGTACCACAATACCTAACTCCTCCTCCATCTCCTCCTCAATCTTCCTCCTCCTCCCAATCCGCCTCCTCCTCCTCAATCATCCTCCTCCTCAAGTGGACACTGATGTTTTTTCCCCATACGATTTAAAATAACATAATAATGTCCACATAACGCGGACTAATTGAAAAAAATAATGTTTTGCAGCATATGAAAGCCGAAACATTTAGCTTTAACATACTGAAAATTAGACAAAATTTCTTCACTTAAAATTTTGCATTTGAACATGTGCACTTTTCGTATAATCCTTCTAGATTAAAATTTACTTATAATGGAAATACATATTAGAAATAAGACAAGTTGGATGGGGATTTCACTTTAATTACCTTTATTTATCATAATAAGTGCAACTTTGAACACATGTATGTCATTTTGAGTTTTTTTTTAATAAAAATGCATGTTGAATTATCCCACCCACCAAAATCACAATGGAAAAGTCTGCATGTGTCAAAGGTAAAACTATGTCTTATGCATTTTCATGGCACAACTTGAAGAGCATGCTCATATTCAGACCATTGATCATGCTTTTGGGGTAATACAGTAATCCCCGTGTAGTACTCATCGACTTGTATTGTCGGCATCTATTATTATTGCCATCAAAAAGACGCAAATCAGTACACCGTTTATATGTCGGTAATTTTATTGCACACTTTAAAGGACGCACAACACTCCAAAATAATGGCAAAATTGGAATACAAAACCGTTTATCAAAAAACACTAGCCAGGTGTTCAGGTCATATAATAATATATATGTGCCGATTAAAAGTATAGGTGTATTAACTATAATTTTTATAACGAATAAACATGACTCTATAATTATCGGTAACATTTAATTCGGCGCTCCAGTTTTGGGGTTTGACCCGGCTGGTTAAAGCGGTTTTATATTATGTCTATAGAGTTTGGATTTTCAAAATAGGTAAATTATATATACTTCGTCGTCAGTAGGTTAAAAAGCGGTGTACATAAACACCAGTAGGTTAAGAAATGGTGTGTAATAATTAGTTGTTGGTGGGATAGCTACTTTAACTCTTTCTGCGCAATAACTATGCTTTTTTTTTAAGTTAAACTGACATGTATTTCAAGTATGACTATTTAAATATAACTGAGGACACTAACTTTGATGGACACATACTAGTACGATTTCCTGGGTGTCTTATTTCTAAGACCATTATTATGAAGAGCATTTGTTTATACCACCTAGAGATGTTATTAACTATTACGTTTATGCTTGTTGAAGTTATACACATATATACAGCAGCTAACAGTGTATGGAAATTGGGCAATATTAAAAAAAAGCTGCTGAACATTACCCAAACTCCATGGATAAGACCTTTACAGTAGAGTACGTATCGGTGAATTGAGCGCGCCGACATTTTGTATCAGTTATTTTGAATACATTTATATGTATGAAGTAGTTCAAACTATTTAATGATTTGTTTCGTGATGATTTATTCGCTTCATATACATTAATACAATAAAGTTCGAGTTACGCTTCGAGTAGTTATATAATGATCTAAGCGCCACACAAACGTTTGTCTGATCATTTTCCCACCTCATTCCAAACACATCGTCAAATATTCATATAAGCAGACGAAGACAAACACTCACCCCACACTACAACCGCTTGTCATCAATGTTATATGAGTTATTTGACCTATAATCGGTCAAATATCACCGATGCTACGGCACCTTTAAAGTTCTATAAAACGAATCATATTGACATAATTTCCGTAAAAAAAGAGGCTCCGACGATGTCATATAGAAATAACAATCAATTATTTGTGTTTAACGTGCAACGAACGGTTCTGTAATCGGTCTTGCATTGGCATCGAATTACATCGACTTATCTTGAAGAGACTGATACTATCAGGTGCTGGTTGTTTATCAGTTTGGATTGCCAGTCCTTTTGAGATTCTTCCCTATTGAGATGCTCCACCCCACTTTCTCTTGATTTACGTTTGCATTACTTCTCCACATGTGTGTCTCTTAGCAACGAAAATATTCCTATGGTTTAAAGGGACATATGGCAATATTGATTTCCTTTTTAACTCACAGCGTCCCGTTAGTTTTTCTACATGTCTGGCATGTGTTCAGTCACTAATATTAATTATAATGAATGGTGTTTTACGGCACGTCGGCACATAAAATAGGTCATATTGTGCGCAAAAACCGACGAAAGTTGAAGAAATTAAGTAGTAAGTAAAATTAAAAATTAATGTAAATATATAAAGTTAAAAATATTAAAAAATAAGGGATATGGTAGTAATATCAACTATATATGTAAATCAACAAATTCCCGTCAACGGGTATATAAACAAGTAAGTATATATAGGATCACATTATAATGATTTATATAGTCTGATTTCTTTTAGGAAATCTAAAACAAGACTAAAATCTATAGTATCAAATACCTCTTTCATAGTATTAAGATTGTAGTACCTTTGACGCATAGGATCAAAGTCTACACATTCCAACAATATGTGTTTGACGTTAACGGTGTAAAGTAGGGAATTGCTCAGCTTGTAATAAATATGAATGAGTATAACGTGTATGCCCTATCCTGCACCGGTCTAGGACAACTTCTTCTCAACGAATAGGTATACTAGAAGAACGCCAAGTAACGGTTTAATTGAATGGAGTTTATTGTTAACTGACAAATCCCAATCGGCATGCCAAGAGTTACGAATATATGTGTTAATTCAACTTTTAAAATCAGTATAAGGTAATTTAGCATTATATATATGTAAACCTAATACTGCTTTAGCATCACTATCAGCTTTATTATTACCACGTATTCCTACATGGCTTGGAAGCCAGCAGAACATAATAACATTATCAACTATAAGATAATTGTACTTTTCTAAAAGTTGAAGCACAACTGGGTTATCTTGTTTCATATTACCCAGTGCTTGAAGAGATTAAAGGGTATCAGAAAGGATTACAAAATGGTCATCATCAGATTCCTGAATATAATTTAAGTCAAGTTCAATTTCCTTAAGTTCAGCTGAAACGATAAAGGCCTTGTCAGGCAGGCGGCGATTTGCCTTAGGTGCCTTTCGTACATCAGCCTAAAGTCTATATGTTGAAGCTAATGAACCACCACTGTCTCATAGACGGGACAAATTAGCCCTTCAATATGCCATTAAATTAAAATCTAACCCTTCAAACGCAACTTTCGATAATGTTTTTTATCCTAGTTATGAACCTCTTTTTGATCGAAAACCGAAGGCCATTCGACCATTTGGTCTTCGTATTAAACCAAAATTAAGAGACATTGAAATCGACCTAAATTTGATTGCCAAGTGCAAATTACCACAAATTTCACCCTTGGACTTTGGAAACACCAACAATTATTTTTGATCTTTGTAATAGTATTAAATCCAGTACAGACCCTACTGTCTTTCAAAGCAAATTTAATAAAATTAAATCGAAATACAGTAACTTTCAACATATATACACAGATGGTTCTAAAGATGGAGATAAGGTAGCCGCAGCAGCTGTTGTTCACAAGCACAACATAGTATTAATTAAGAGAATAGTATAAAGCAAATTGTTTTTGCATATTATTAAATGTTGTTTATATTGCACCACTACTATATTTAAACCTATGGAAGAATAAGACGAAAAAAACACTCAAACTTTTCTTTAATTATATGCAAGCAGGTTTAAAGTCAAAATGATAATGTTAAAAAAATCGAGACTCAATGCTTGATAAACACTTCAAGATTGCCAAGTGTCACTTTTTCGAAGGAGAGACTCGAATAGACGGGACCGTCCGGTTTACTTCCCCACCCATGGAGGAGGATTAAGGAACGTGTCTTGACTAAGCTCACTGGTGCCGGTGACGAAAGAACCCAGAAAAAACAACACATTGCCGCTTTAATTTAATCGAGTGATTCTAGTTTATAATTTAATTTTGTTTCAACTTTGACTTTAGTTTTACCAATATCCTGCATTCACCATTAGCAGAGCTGTTTGAATGTTGAATACATAGCTGGGTTCGAATGTTGAACACGTGACTGGATTCGAATGTTGAACGCATATCTCTGTTCAACTGCTGAACGCAGCGCTGAGTTCGAATGTTAAACGCAGGACTGTGTTCGAATGTTTAACGCGGGGGTAAGTTCAAATGTTAAATTCAAGACCTAGTTCGAGTGTTGAAAGCAGGGCTGTGTTCGTACCTCGAACATTGGACTTTGACCGAATGTTGAATGCAATGCCGGTTGTTATAATAGTCGTCAACTGAACATCTGTCTCGAGCATTATTCTAATAATATAAATAGTTTGTTATTTGTTTACATAGTTGCTCTTAGACAGGTATGCGCAAAAAAAGATGCGCATAAACAACTGTAGGAAATATCCTTAAGTTTACAGTGACATTTGCTTTCGATCTATCGACCCATGAACATATAGAGGGTATCTGACTTCCAAATGGATCATCCTGAAACAGTTTTATGAACAAAAATCATGTTAAACTTAAAATATGGTGTCAAAACCATTATAAATGACAAGTGTCAAGTGTACGTTATAGATATAAAGTTGTTTTTCAATGAAACATTCAACGTTCGAATTTTATATCTATTTTAGTCGCCGGGTCGTCGGTTTGCACTAATAACCTCATATTGTGCATGGACGCTTAAACTAGTATAACATATTATTACAGTTTACTGATGATATTTGAGAAGGTTACATTAACAGTATAAGGATAGCTACTAGTTGGAAGTCAGATTAAGTGGACATAAGAGAAACACTCTTTCGCGAACATTTAGTTTAGCAAAAACGTGATATAAGCATATGATGTCCACCTGTATCGTGGGACATTTATAATCCCAAAACTGCGCAGTCATATACTCAGTTGCAAAAGAAAGTGGATACTAAGTTTTGTTTAGATTTAATTGTATAAAGTTTTTTTAGAATAAAATTGACAAATTCCAAAATGAATGTTGTCATTTGTTTTTCAATAGGTCGAATCATTAAGGGACTGTCGCTTGATAAAGAGGATAGAGTGTAAAGTAAAATGTTCAAAGGGTCCAGTTTCTTTTGCAACTGAGTATATGATGGTCATCGTTGAAGTGATGCTATGTACCTTTGTTTAAGCAACTATTGGTTTAATGCGGAGGGTTTATAGATATATTTACAGAAATATACGATTTATCCTCATGCTGAGAAATAACATCTCTGGACACGTCAGCACATTAGTAGATATATCACAGATAAATTTACCTTTTTTACGATTTCTTCAAGTTCCTATTACTTCTAGGCATTCAGTAGGCTGTCTGAAAACGTCATTGCTTGCACTACTATACGTTGTTTCTGTTGGTTCCTGATTTCTTAAGGCAGCATTAAATCTGTTATTGAACGTACTCTGATGTTTGCGCATATTCTCTGAAGGAACACAAATAATGCATTTAACAAGATTTAACCAGATTATAGTACATGCATTATAACAAGCATTAAAATACACGTTTAAGAGATAATATTTATATTTTAAGTGATGGGAAGAGAAACAAGTTAACTGATTCAGATATGTATATAATCTTTATTTATGTTAGATATCGCATCGTTGTATGATATGTTATCGTTCGTACTTTTTTTTTTGCAGGCAATTTAACGAATTTGTGTTTGATACTATGTCGTGACAAATCCGCAATTAATCTGTTACGTTTTTAAATGAAGAATATTGACCTGTACAAAATTAAGGCGTAAACATTCTGTGTTTTTTTTTAAAGAAAAATGTCACGATTTAAAAAAATAAATAAGAAAATTAGGTTTGTTACATGACAAATGTCAGTATAAGGTGCATTTCAAATCAAATTTATTAGAAGTAATAAAATCCTGCAATAAAATTAAATTGTTTAAGTTAGTTTATAATTTTGTAATACAAATGCGAATCTAGAAATGCTGGAATGTCGAGAGAGAAATAAATCAGTGAAAAAGAATATATGAAATATATACTTTCACGGCATAATATCCTTTTACATAATTCACAATTTCATAATAACCTGTATGAAAATGATATAAAGCATAATTGGTCAAACATTATGCAATATGACTCATAGCGTTGCATGCATAAAACTACAACTGAAATGATAGATTTGCAGTATTACATACTAATAATGGCTTGAGATCAGCTAAGTAAGTCCAGAAGTTTTCCACCCAAACAAAGACGTGACTATCATTTTGAAAAAGGAAGGTAACATTGCGCAAAAATGGCACACCATGTACGGTAAAGTACATAAAAGGGAAACAATGATAAAGTTTGGTCGGTATTCTAAGAAAAGAAGTAGAGATACACGATTTGTACAAAAAACAAATCACAATATATGAAGCAAAATAAGAAAAAAACAAAAAAAAAACGTTATAAAACTTTGGTATAATCCAATAAAAGATCAATAAAAGTCAATTAAAAAATAACACTGATAATATTTGGTCACAGCCCGGATCATAGATTGAAACAGTCATTCTTACACATTGTCGTAGTAAATATTTAGAACCAATAATCAATATCTTTATGAGTTTCACATATATTTTTTACTTTTCTCTACAGACGTGTACCTTTTACTCTCGATTTCGGGGTGATGATGATAGCCACACTCTTCGGCAATATCAGTCTGATTGCTGCACCATAAAGACAAAGTTGGTATGATATCGCGAAACAAAGCCAATGTAGTTCTGCTAGCTGGGAATGTATGAACAGTAATTTAAAATGACCATTTTTGACTATTAATCTACGATATAAAAATGTATAAAAACAAATCCGTTTATCTCATTACTATTGCAATGCATATTCTCAAGTTTGTTGTCACCTATAGTCAAAAAGATATTGCGGTCATAGAGGTGTACAGAGAGAGAATCTTAAATAGTGTGCTACTATTCAACTTCTCGATTTGTGATTTCGTCTGTCGTCAGTCACAGATAGCTAATCACTATCAATCTTTAGTCCTGGTTAACAATGTCGACGATGGTGCGCTAGACATTGTAAACGATGAAACAGGAGACCTAGGCCTAGTAAACAAATGTCGCTGCTGGTGCTTCAGGCATTGTAAACGATGGCATTGAAAGATAATGTTTTTATAGCACTGACAGTGTTTATTCTTTCGTCTGCAGCATATCTATTACAACTGTATCGGTAATGCTCATATCTATTACAACTGTATCGGTAATGCTCCATCTATTACAACTGTATTGGTAGTGCTCCATCTATTACAACTGTATTGGTAGTGCTCCATCTATTACAACTGTATTGGTAGTGCTCAATCTATTACAACTGTATTGGTAGTGCTCCATCTATTATAACTGTATTGGTAGTGCTCCATCTGTTACAACTGTTAATATATCATTACACCGTGAATGTAGCCCTGATATGTCCTTGCATCATAGATGAATTGTATATGTAGTCCTCCGCAGTCAGTATACCATTACACCGTGATGTGAACACTGGTGTTTCGTTTTCATCATATGCTGCACCAAATGTAGTCCTCTATAGCAAACATTACACCGTGAATGTAGCGCTGGTTTGTAAATTCATTAAGATACCATTACACCCTGATGTGTATTCATCATACATGTATATGCAACACTGAATTGTCTACCTCCACATTTAGTAAACCATTACACCGTGGTGTGGACAATGATGTGTCTTTTTTAGCAGCCCTGAATTGTATGTGTAATCCTCCACAGTTATTAAACCATCACAGTCAGATGTGGACAATGATTTGTCCTTTTTCATCATATATGCAGCACTTAATTGTATATGTAGTCCTCCACAGTTAGTGTACCATCACAGATTGATGTGGACAATGATGTGTCCTTTTTCAGCGTATATACAGCACTTAATTGCATATGTAGACCTTCACAGTTAGTATACCATTATACAGTGCATGTAGCACTGATGTGTCCTTTTCAGCATATCTGCCACAGCGGTATATGTAGTGCTCTATAGTTAATACAAAGTATTTTACGCAACGAGTAGTTTTACCTATACTAATTTTAACCTTTATTTATAATATTAGGTAGGTCAGACACCAGATGAACGGAATCGAGAATCTGATAGAAATTATGGTTTATCTTTAAACCAAGGTTTATCGCTAATTTTTATATAAAAGGTATATAGTTTTCTTTAAATACGTATTCTGAGTATATGGTTTATAGCTCACATAAAATCGGATCTGGTTTATTCTGCCGCAACTACTTTGCAGATTATAAGGAATGGTATCCGTCACAGATAGGTTACACGAATTCGAGAAGAATCTGAAAAGAATAAGTAACACACAAATGTTTAGTTCTAATTTTATTATCATAAAAAATAATACTGAAAAGGGGATCCCTTGGAAGCATCAAACACACAAGAGAGAAACGTAGCAGACTCAGTTTTATTGAGATTATTCATGACAGGTAATAGTAGAATGGTAATATTGATATGTACACTCAGTACATTTGAAAACGCACATCTTTTTGCTGATGAAATTTATTATGATCCCATAAAGCTACACCAAAATGTTGTAGTATTCATATATCATCTTTATTTTATTCATTTGCCAAATTTCATCA
>JAWPHD010003925.1:0-201869 GCA_037043455.1 Cyrtodaria siliqua | reverse complement strand
TGTACCTGCTTTTACAGCCGTTAAAGATATACTCTCAATTCTGTACCTAGCTAATTACAGTTTTAAAATAACTCAGAACATATTCTTTTATGTCTGACATATTTAAAATACTGTGAGTCGTACATGATGAATTAAGTTATAATTTGCTTCAAGCGTGTAACAAATGAATTCAAAAATGTATGAAAAAAGGAGGTTTATAAATGATGTACTTAAAAACGTATATAAACCCTTTAAAGTGAAATCACACTTATGATTTTATTTTTTGAAACTGCATATGAAATTTATACCAAATTAAAATTTAACATTTTCTGAATGTGGAACTGAATTTTATTTTTTTGATAATCAGAAAAGCGTTTAAGGATAATGCATGGTTTGGTGCAAGATTTGAACAAATGAAATATCTCTACATCCTGTACCTGTCTCATTCATTATGTGCAGATGTTCGCGTTTGTGCAGATTTATAAAATAGTAAAAGTATGACAGCAAGACAAAAGGTCATGACAAGTGATAAGTAAATGTGTTAGGCGTTAAGTACCGGTAAGTCTTTTTAAAGACATGTTTAAAAACTGGATAAAAACAGTGTTTCTCATTAGTCTCAGGGTAGTTGTAGTTGATTTGGCCTGGACTATTAACAGAACTGTTGTATCAATTTGACGATATGAGAAAGAATGAATGTGGAGGGTCATTCTCATGGTATATATCAATATATGTTAAACATCGGAACTAAATCATGGACAATTGTAAAAAAAATCAGTAAGACGCGCATCTGAACGGGTTTTCGAGAGACCGACAACATAAATCACATACCTTCTAGCTGGGGCCTTACGGTGATTTTCTAATGTCTGTGCTCTGATGTGTTGGTGTTGATTTTTGTAAATTTCGCGGTCTCAAATCTAATCCCCGGAAGTTGTTCATTTTAAAACTCTACGTCCAAACAAGCAGTTAAACTTTAAACCGCATTCACACACAAATCCGACATATAGATGGAAGGAAACAAAATAACTTTCCTACCTACCTTGCCATCTGAAAAATTTAAGGTCGGATGTGGGCTAACCAAGTTATTTTTAAGTGTGGCCTTAGTGTTGTTGTTTTTTGCCGCATGACGTACGCACGTGCGTATTTGCGTACAGAGTAGCTAAGCCTCGGACATATTTATGCGCAACGAGTGTGAATATATATATAGATTTTAATCACAAATAATTATTGCTTATTTTTAAAATTATCATAATATTGTAAAAGTACATGTGTCTAAGTATTGCTGTGGGCACAAATGTAACCCGGAATCGCCGTTCTGTGTTTGATTTGGGAAGGTTCGGTGTTCATCCACTCGGACACGTCGGTTTCCCGGTTTTCTCCCATTCATTAAGATTTTTTAATGACAATAAAGTAAAATATGCGGAAAAAGCACCAACAAATATACATCACATGCGCGCACAAACGAACGACAACAATTGACGCAAGAAAATGACGCCTTTTTGAGAAAGGGGGAGTACGTTGTTAAACGTCAGTAACCAGAAAATGACATGGACTTGATATATTTTTCTTGCTACGAATCGATTTGACTGAAATTACTAAATAACATATCAAAAAATCGATTTATTTTTCCGGACGGACACGTTTTTTTCAGTAGTTTGCATCAAACATACTTTCTTTGAGAAAAAAGGAAATTTAAAAAACACCAATTTTCAGTGTAGTTTTCAAACAAGTTTACAGCTGAACAATATTTTTATATCAGACAATCTGTTTAACAATATATAATATTTCTTCAAAATTTCGTAGAACTGGCACCAGTATAAAGACAATTATGCAAACTTTCTAGAAAAATGGGTGTCTGAAAAATGGCATCAAAAGTGACGAACATGCATTTTTACGACGTCCTTAAACGCCTTAATGATTGTCAAACAAATAAATTCAGTTCCACATTTAGAAAGTTTAAATTTTAATTTAGTATAAATTTCATATGCAGTTTAAAAAAAATCATAAGTGTGATTCCACCTCAACATGCAACGTCTTAATCACTCGCTTCATCTAGCTCCACTTCTTGCTTTTATAAAGAGGCGGAAGGACAATGCTTAGCCAGATAAAAAACAAAATAATATCACGTTGTCAGACTGCATTTCAGTTTGTTCTTGTCATTAACTTCATATTAGTCACTAAAGTTATACAATGTTACAATGTGTGACACATTCTTTGACAAGTACATTTATTATATCTAGTTTTATTATATTGCAGTATTTAACATTCTTATTAACGTACACTTAACTAATAACGTATGACAAAGACGAACGTTGACAATAAATTTAATTTCTAAACTACTTAATGTAGTCTTCGAGAAGGTTGAATATATAAGTAACAATGACAGAAAGTTGAAAGGTAGTAAATTAGGCATGCCGGACATTTATAACATTGGTGTGGCTTTTACATTACACTGTGTCATATATACTGTGTCATAAACTGTGTCATATATACTGTGATTATTTCTTCCTTTTTAATGTTTACAAGGCGATGTTGACGCCGAATCGATTTGCACATATTGACATCATACTTAAGCATCCTGTAATGTTTCGAAAAATCGGTTGGAAACTTTGGGAAGAGATGGAAACATTAGATATGTTAACGTAAATTTCGAAGAAAAAGTGCCATAACTTTGGTAATATAAGGTCGATTTTGACACCGTCGTTATGGACATCTTGACATCATACTGGCGGGTAAGAATCCTATAACGTTTTGAAACAATCGATAGAAAACTGTTGGAGGAGACAGATACATTACTTTTCGGGACGGAAGGCAGACTAACGTTATATGCCTTGTGGGCATAAACAAGCCACACAGTGAGTACTCGATGAACTTGGCAGAACAAGAGAAACACGAAAACAAAACGTTTAAAACAAGACAAGATACTATTGAAGACAAACATTAAACGTTTCTATCCTTGTTTATGATTTCGTATTGCGGGGATTTCTTTATTTACCGTTCTTATGCGATACCATTTTTCGTCGTGGTATTTGATATTGCCCACCAATCTCACCCAGAGGCCATTATATTGGCAATGACAGTGAACATTGACAACAACAACAATGACAACATATATTTTATTTCACTGAGGTTACATTTTGCATGGTAACAACATGAGGAAAACTAGCAGTTACATTTTTCCATTGACGGGTACAAGGGTACAATGGTACATTCAAGGGTTAGCATAATCATGGGTAATGAGGTAAGAGTAGAACGGTTCAGCAGTTGGTGGAGTGAGGAGAGGGGGAGAGAACTTGGGATAGGGTGTTGGATGTGGGGGGTTGGAGAAATATGCGTGCTATAAGTAATGATATACTATTGAATAATAATAATAATAATAATTATAATAATAAAAAAATAATAATAACGCATGCACAGTGTGTACAGTATAGATAAGGTAACCGACGTAGTCCATCCGCTATCTCTTTCTGAAAGCGAAAGTGAGAGAGATAGGTTCTGGAGGTCGGTAGGGTTCGATTTGGTAATGTGTTCTCTGTGTCTTTATCCTATCATATCCAAAAAAACGCTGAGATGATTAGGTGTAAATTTCGCGTGTCGATGATAGGATACGACAGAAAATAGGCATTACTGAGAATGGGATCGAATTCCGAACAATATATATAGTGCGTTGGTCAGATTGATAACTAGTTTAATTCATGTTAAAGTAATTGAGAATAGCAGTGTACATGATCAGTGACAATCGATAACAAAACAACAACAACAAAAGACAAAGTGCATTTGTACGTTGGGTGTTAAGTGGGTCAGACACTGTGTGCGAAATAAACGTGGAATCATGTTTATAGCAATGCCTAATGAGGACAGAACAACCAATCGGTAGACTGTTTTAAGATGTTCGGGTATCGCGAGATATTTTACTCAACAAAAAAAGAAACTTCCGCAACTTTACCCATACATGTAGACACAATGAAAATATATTTTGTTTGGTCTTATACGTTAATACATTTGTTAAAAGGACAGCACTGTCATGAAAACAAGTTTCCTTGAATCAAACTTGTACGCAAAGTTATTCCCCTTGTCTCGGTTTAAACAGCATTTCCGGGTCTTGTGGTTTAAACTTTGATTTGACACAGTTTTGTTCTATTGAAATAAACAGCAGTTAACCCCAGCACCAAAAAGACGGAGAACGTAAGCGGACCTGTTCACTCGCTTTTGCGCCATACAACTTTCAAGAATGAATATTTTCAGATTACTCCACTTTGAAATACAAATATAGTGATTTCGCAATTTGAATAAAACATGTTTTAGCAGCAACACACTAACTCTGGTTTTTGATACTTATTAATATTGATCAGAATGACTGAGTGATAGATATATAATGATGAAATTATATCTAGATTGGTGAACAAAGTGTAACAAAGTCAACCCTATGCAAATCACAGCTTAAAATGCGGAAGTTTCTTCTTTTTTTTTTGTTCAGTATATATCCAATCACGGCAGTATATACAATGTTTAAGAATGGACCATGCTTTCATGTACAAGTTATTCAGTGCTAATATATATATATATATATAGTACGTTATATTGATGGATTAATCATGGTAGGTAAGTTGATAATTATGACAGTATAAACATGACACATTGACAGTGTATCTGTATGCAAGTAACATCAACTCTTGGTAATTATGACAGTATAAACATGACACATTGACAGTGTATGTGTATGCAAGTAACATCAACTCTTGATAATTATGACAGTATAAACATGACACATTGACAGTGTATGTGTATGCAAGTAACATCAACTCTTGGTAGAGATTGATTACCTATAAGTATTGGATCACCATGACAAAATATGTCACCGTAGATGATTCTTAAGTAAATATGATTTTTTATCAGTAAAACCGAGCCTGCTACTTTATTCTCTTTGTTTGTGTTTATTGCTTCCAAAGGATCGCCCTGATCAGTATTTATCAAACCGGCTTTTTTTTAAAGACGTATTTCATCATTATATTATTTCGCAGAAGTGGCTTTTGAGATATCTTAAAGTAAGTATATGACGAATTTTCCAATTTTGGCAAATCGCCTATAACCTCAAACTTAGTTAAAAACAGAAGTAATGTAAACATAAAATGGGGGGATGGATAATTTGAGAGAACATGTATTTGACACGAATTGCTTTTTTTAACTTGTTATTAGATAATGAATCATATTATTGAAGATAATGAATTGAAAAAAAACAACACTTTCTTACCTTGGTAAATACAGAAACAAAAACGAATATCGCTAACGCAGTCGTTAATCCACACTCCATCGTTGAATTTGCAAACTGACATTCAAACTACTTCTATCTGGGATGTTTCCTCAGTGAACACTGTGTGGTTAATTCAACATTAAAGGGGCACCGCAAACATCCCAGCGAACACTATGTGTGGTTAATTCAACATTAAAGGGGCACCGCAAACATCCCAGCGAACACTATGTGTGGTTAATTCAACATTAAAGGGGCACCGCAAACATCCCAGCGAACACTATGTGTGGTTAATTCACCATTAAAGGGGCACCGCAAACATCGTTAAACAATGCGAGGTCATAACTGTGTCATATATTCGTTGTTTACTTGTTATTGGCGTATTTATGTTTCTATCGTGCAAATGTTAACATTATTTTTTTGTAATACTACGAATATTTTGAAATAGCCGAAATAGTACAATGTTTATAGCATAGCAGATAATTGCTCCTTTAAGAAATCATAGTACAATGTTTTTAGCATAGCAGATAATTGCTCCTTTAAGAAAGCCATTGTTCGCTTGTACTCGTGATATTTGCCGTCACCTGTCGTTTTAATTGCGGAATAAATTATGAGAAGGATAAAAGGAAACTTAGCGTGGACAATTTAACAACAGTTAAAATACATTAATTAAAATAAGTATGTTTGCGTCTTTTAAACAGTGTATTTCTGTTTTTAACATGATTTATTGAGGAATTTTAAATTCTCTCCGAAAGTCATATGATGTCACGACCGTGTACAGTTAAGACGCATCGTAGAATAATGACCATTTAGCTTAATGTTAAATGCCAGAAAACAAACACACACAAATGAAATATAGTATGCTATTTAAACCAAGTCTACGTTCCAACAAAACATTTACATTATTAAAATGAAGCTTCTGCTATTTTCTTCGTTTGATATTGAGAAATGGACAGAAAATTGGATAAGCCATAGAAAATCTATAGTTGGTTTATATTACGTTAGATCGAAACCATGAGTTTGGGACTTGAAAAAACATCTAAAGCGCGGGCCTACGGCCCTTGGTATCGATGATCTTCAAATCCCAACCACCGGCCGGGTTCAAATCCCAACCACCGGCCTGATATTGATCTCACACAATATAAATCCGCTGAAAATATTTACTTTCTTCAGTATAATATAGCTCAGTGCTCGGGTGAATTGTGCAAATAACGATGTAATGATTAACTGTTCGGTGTTTCCAACACTATGTGGTGGGTGTATATTGTGTAACTGCAATGTGTGCATGTAGTTGAATGCATGTTCATGTTGATATTTATAAGCTCTTCGTAAATAAAATGAGTGGAATAAGGTAGAACTTTTTCGTAAATAAAAATGTGTTATATAAAGTCTCACTAGAGTGTGTACTTGAGTAAATTAAAGCTTGGATTATGTATTGTGTGTAACTGCAGTGTGTGCATTTAGTAAAATAAAGCTTGGCTTGTGTATTGTGTGTAACTGCAGTGTGTGCATTTAGTTAAAATAAAGCTTGGCTTGTGTATTGTGTGTAACTGCAGTGTGTGCATTTAGTAAAATAAAGCTTGGCTTGTGTATTGTGTGTAACTGCAGTGTGTGCATTAGTAAAATAAAGCTTGGCTTGTGTATTGTGTGTAACTGCAGTATGTGCATTTAGTAAAATAAAGCTTGGCTTGTGTATTGTGTGTAACTGCAGTGTGTGCATTTAGTAAAATAAAGCTTAGCTTGTGTATTGTGTGTAGCTGCAGTGTGTGCATTTAGTAAAATAAAGCTTAGCTTGGGTATTGTGTGTAACTGCAGTGTGTGCATTTAGTAAAATAAAGCTTGGCTTGTGTATTGTGTGTAACTGCAGTGTGTGCATGTAGTAAAATAAAGCTTGGCTTGTGTATTTTGTGTAACTGCAGTGTGTGCATGTAGTAAAAAAAAGCTCGGCTTGTGTATTGTGTGTAACTGCCGTGTGTGCATGTAGTAAAAAAAAGCTTGGATTGTGTATTTTGTGTAACGGCAGTGTGTGCATGTAGTAAAATAAAGCTTGGATTGTGTATTTTGTGTAACTGCCGTGTGTGCATGTAGTAAAAAAAAGCTTGGATTGTGTATTTTGTGTAACTGCCGTGTGTGCATGTAGTAAAAAAAAGCTTTGATTGTGTATTGTGTGTAACTGCCGTGTGTGCATGTAGTAAAATAAAGCTTGGCTTGTGTATTTTATGTAACTGCCGTATGTGCATGTAGTAAAATAAAGCTTGGCTTGTGTATTGTGTGTAACTGCAGTGTGTGCATGTAGTAAAATAAAGCTTGGCTTGTGTATTTTATGTAACTGCAGTGTGTGCATGTAGTAAAAAAAAGCTTGGATTGTGTATTGTGTGTAACTGCAGTGTGTGCATGTAGTAAAAAAAAGCTTGGATTGTGTATTGTGTGTAACTGCAGTGTGTGCATGTAGTAAAATAAAGCTTGGCTTGTGTATTGTGTGTAACTGCTGTGTGTGCATGTAGTAAAAAAAAGCTTGGATTGTGTATTGTGTGTAACTGCAGTGTGTGCATGTAGTAAAATAAAGCTTGGCTTGTGTATTGTGTGTAACTGCAGTGTGTGCATGTAGTAAAAAAAAGCTTGGATTGTGTATTGTGTGTAACTGCCGTGTGTGCATGTAGTAAAATAAAGCTTGGATTGTGTTTTTTATGTAACTGCCGTGTGTGCATGTAGTACAATAAAGCTTGGCTTGTGTAATGTGTGTAACTGCAGTGTGTGCATGTAGTAAAATAAAGCTTGGATTGTGTATTTTGTGTAACTGCAGTGTGTGCATGTAGTAAAATAAAGCTTGGCTTGTGTATTGTGTGTAACTGCAGTGTGTGCATGTAGTAATATAAAGCTTGGATTGTGTATTGTGTGTAACTGCAGTGTGTGCATGTAGTAAAATAAAGCTTGGCTTGTGTATTGTGTGTAACTGCAGTGTGTGCATGTAGTAAAATAAAGCTTGGCTTGTCTATTGTGTGTAACGGCAGTGTGTGCATGTAGTAAAATAAAGCTTGGCTTGTGTATTTTGTGTAACTGCCGTGTGTGCATGTAGTAAACAAAAGCTTGGATTGTGTATTTTGTGTAACTGCCGTGTGTGCATGTAGTAAAATAAAGCTTGGCTTGTGTAATGTGTGTAACTGCAGTGTGTGCATGTAGTAAAATAAAGCTTGGCTTGTGTATTTTGTGTAACTGCAGTGTGTGCATGTAGTAAAATAAAGCTTGGCTTGTGTAATGTGTGTAACTGCAGTGTGTGCATGTAGTAAAATAAAGCTTGGTTTGTGTATTTTGTGTAACTGCAGTGTGTGCATGTAGTAAAAAAAAGCTTGGATTGTGTATTTTGTGTAACTGCCGTGTGTGCATGTAGTAAAAAAAAGCTTTGATTGTGTATTGTGTGTAACTGCCGTGTGTGCATGTAGTAAAATAAAGCTTGGCTTGTGTATTTTATGTAACTGCCGTGTGTGCATGTAGTAAAATAAAGCTTGGCTTGTGTATTGTGTGTAACTGCAGTGTGTGCATGTAGTAAAATAAAGCTTGGCTTGTGTATTTTATGTAACTGCAGTGTGTGCATGGAGTAAAAAAAAGCTTGGATTGTGTATTGTGTGTAACTGCAGTGTGTGCATGTAGTAAAAAAAAGCTTGGATTGTGTATTGTGTGTAACTGCAGTGTGTGCATGTAGTAAAATAAAGCTTGGCTTGTGTATTGTGTGTAACTGCTGTGTGTGCATGTAGTAAAAAAAAGCTTGGATTGTGTATTGTGTGTAACTGCAGTGTGTGCATGTAGTAAAATAAAGCTTGGCTTGTGTATTGTGTGTAACTGCAGTGTGTGCATGTAGTAAAAAAAAGCTTGGATTGTGTATTGTGTGTAACTGCCGTGTGTGCATGTAGTAAAATAAAGCTTGGATTGTGTTTTTTATGTAACTGCCGTGTGTGCATGTAGTACAATAAAGCTTGGCTTGTGTAATGTGTGTAACTGCAGTGTGTGCATGTAGTAAAATAAAGATTGGCTTGTGTATTTTGTGTAACTGCAGTGTGTGCATGTAGTAAAATAAAGCTTGGATTGTGTATTTTGTGTAACTGCAGTGTGTGCATGTAGTAAAATAAAGCTTGGCTTGTGTATTGTGTGTAACTGCAGTGTGTGCATGTAGTAATATAAAGCTTGGATTGTGTATTGTGTGTAACTGCAGTGTGTGCATGTAGTAAAATAAAGCTTGGCTTGTGTATTGTGTGTAACTGCAGTGTGTGCATGTAGTAAAATAAAGCTTGGCTTGTCTATTGTGTGTAACGGCAGTGTGTGCATGTAGTAAAATAAAGCTTGGCTTGTGTATTTTGTGTAACTGCCGTGTGTGCATGTAGTAAACAAAAGCTTGGATTGTGTATTTTGTGTAACTGCCGTGTGTGCATGTAGTAAAATAAAGCTTGGCTTGTGTAATGTGTGTAACTGCAGTGTGTGCATGTAGTAAAATAAAGCTTGGCTTGTGTATTTTGTGTAACTGCAGTGTGTGCATGTAGTAAAATAAAGCTTGGCTTGTGTAATGTGTGTAACTGCAGTGTGTGCATGTAGTAAAATAAAGCTTGGTTTGTGTATTTTGTGTAACTGCAGTGTGTGCATGTAGTAAAATAAAGCTTGGCTTGTGTAATGTGTGTAACGGCAGTGTGTGCATGTAGTAAAATAAAGCTTGGATTGTGTATTTTGTGTAACTGCCGTGTGTGCATGTAGTAAAATAAAGCTTGGCTTGTGTAATGTGTGTAACTGCAGTGTGTGCATGTAGTAAAATAAAGCTTGGCTTGTGTATTTTGTGTAACTACCGTGTGTGCATGTAGTAAAAAAAGCTTGGATTGTGTATTTTGTGTAACTGCCGTGTGTGCATGTAGTAAAATAAAGCTTGGCTTGTGTAATGTGTGTAACTGCAGTGTGTGCATGTAGTAAAATAAAGCTTGGCTTGTGTATTTTGTGTAACTGCAGTGTGTGCATGTAGTAAAATAAAGCTTGGCTTGTGTAATGTGTGTAACTGCAGTGTATGCATGTAGTAAAATAAAGCTTGGCTTGTTTATTTTGTGTAACTGCAGTGTGTGCATGTAGTAAAATAAAGCTTGGCTTGTGTATTTTGTGTAACTGCAGTGTGTGCATGTAGTAAAATAAAGCTTGGCTTGTATATTTTGTGTAACTGCAGTGTGTGCATGTAGTGAAATAAAGCTTGGATTGTGTATTTTGTGTAACTGCCGTGTGTGCATGTAGTAAAAAAAAGCTTGGATTGTGTATTGTGTGTAACTGCAGTGTGTGCATGTAGTAAAATAAAGCTTGGATTGTGTATTTTATGTAACTGCCGTGTGTGCATGTAGTAAAATAAAGCTTGGCTAGTGTAATGTTTGTAACTGCAGTGTGTGCATGTAGTAAAATAAAGCTTGGATTGTGTATTGTGTGTAACGGCAGTGTGTGCATGTAGTAAAATAAAGCTTGGATTGTGTATTGTGTGTAACTGCAGTGTGTGCGTGTAGTAAAATAAAGCTTGGACTGTGTATTTTGTGTAACTGCAGTGTGTGCATGTAGTAAAATAAAGCTTGGATTGTGTATTTTATGTAACTGCAGTGTGTGCATGTAGTAAAATAAAGCTTGGATTGTGTATTTTGTGTAACTGCAGTGTGTGCATGTAGTAAAATAAAGCTTGGATTGTGTATTTTGTGTAACTGCAGTGTGTGCATGTAGTAAAATAAAGCTTGGCTTGTGTATTTTGTGTAACTGCAGTGTTTGCATGTAGTAAAATAAAGCTTGGATTGTGTATTTTGTGTAACTGCAGTGTGTGCATGTAGTAAAATAAAGCTTGGCTTGTGTATTGTGTGTAACTGCCGTGTGTGCATGTAGTAAAAAAAAGCTTGGCTTGTGTATTTTGTGTAACTGCAGTGTTTGCATGTAGTAAAATAAAGCTTGGATTGTGTATTTTGTGTAACTGCCGTGTGTGCATGTAGTAAAATAAAGCTTGGCTTGTGTATTTTGTGTAACTGCAGTGTGTGCATGTAGTAAAATAAAGCTTGGATTGTGTATTTTGTGTAACTGCAGTGTGTGCATGTAGCAAAATAAAGCTTGGATTGTGTATTTTGTGTAACTGCAATGTGTGCATGTACTTGAATGCATGTTCATGTTGATTAGTATAGGTTTTTATTAATTAACTACTTAATATCTGCCGTGGTTTGCAGAAAACTGCACGCATCATATGGTTAAAACAAGGCCAATATAGAGAGAAATTCGGCCTGTATGAAAAAAATCGGCCAATATGAAATTCAAGCAATCTGATTGGATAAGCCATCACGGCCAATACGACCAAGGCTTTTTTTACGCCATTTTGAAGAAAACAACACAACGTCCCAGCTTTTCGATGATAAACTAGTTCGCCTATATAATGTAGACAATCAAAATAATTAAGGTTTGATTATTTGTAAATTCGGTTACATCGACTTCGCTGAAATATAGCTATTATCAAGTTCGTGTGTGATTTTCCCACGCGCCATCGAGCGGCAACAGTGGAAGATTTATTTGAATCAGATACTTGTTATTAAATGTTATATTGAACATATATCTCTTGTTTTTTCTAACCCGTAAATGATATTTAAAACATAGGAATAAAGAGAGATAGTAAGTAGTTAATAAATAAAAATGTCACCAATAAAGTGTTTTCATATTGGCCCAGTTATTGGTCCTTGGACTGTCATATTGGCCTGCGGTCCTTGGACCAATAACTCGGCCAATATAAAAACACTTAATTAATAACATCAGAGTATATAAAATGTGTTTAATATCACTTAATATATATCACAAATAAAAATAAAAAATGAAAAAATTAACATCATGTGACTATGGGAGTACATGATTAATTGAAGTTACAATAGTTTCTGATGTCGTGTTGACTGAATATAATATTTCTCTATACTTTTAAGACGTGCTCCATCACGGTGATGTTGTTTATAGCAGAGTATATCGAATATAAACGACAGAATTATTTGTGTCAAAGCGTCTTCACATATATCTGTCTGTTTTACAATATTTTGACATGTCATGTGTAGTCTAGTGATACTTCGTTCTAATTAAAAATATTGTTAAAGTAATGTTAATACAGACCCTGCGAATACTGCATGCTATCGTACTAGAATGCAATTTTCATTTTTTTTTTCTTATCTTCTTCGTTCTCGACAAGCTCAATTATGATTCTTTCTTTATTTTTTTTTATACATTTATTATATTGTTTGCCTCGTGTTACCACTCGCCCCTTTTCCTAAAGTGTTACGTCTTTGTGTGTCGACTTAAATATATATATAGGGCGAGTATAGGAATGTTTACTGCTACTCAGTCAAAAGTCAAAGGTCTTAAGGTTCGGGATATGCCTCTAAATTGGTTTTGATGTCATATAATTTCACATGTCAACGTATCTTTGAAAAATTACCAATTTGTAAGAAACAGACTTGACAAGTTTTAGAATGAAAGTTACTCATTGCATAATGATACAAAAACATCACACTACGAGTTCGACAGTATGTTGCAATGTTGCTTTTTAAAAGAAATTTGTTTGTTTATTGTTTTTTATAGAAATACTCATTTTCGGCCATAACTCACACATTTTTTGTAAAAGCGAATTGTAATAAAATGAACACCATATATATGTATTGGACATCAGTGTACATTGTGCGTTTTTTTTCTCATTCTTCTCTCTTTCCTATAAAGGAAATTGTTTTGAAATGTTCCCTTTGACAAGGTGGGGAGGACGCCATTTGCAATTTTCACAAAAAATGTACAATCACCATTACAAACCTTTTTAACGGCAACGCTGGGCAGTGAATATTCACATAGTGTTATCTTTTTGTCTGTATCATATGTCATTGAAACAAATTCAGCATTTGAAAATTCATTTTTGTCAATGTTTTGATTTCACAAGTAACAGTCAGCTTTACAAATCAATCCGCACTTTTGCATTTCTTTAAAACATTCATATAGTTAAAGGTAATTTATAGCTTAGTAAATATACTGGGTCGTGGGGAAACTCATTTTTGAAGCTATATTTTCGGTGATCATTGATAAAAATACCTGTTTTGGTAACCGGAAGCTCATTTTTATATGGTAGAAAAGTATTTATATGCAGTAGATTAATCATTTTATGCGATAGATATGTTATTGTATGTTGTAGATGAACCATTTAATAAATATGCGGTTCAGTTATCATTATAAGTGGTGCATTTATTACTATATGCAGTAGTTTATTTAATATATGAAGCCCTTTTATTGATATTATATGAAGTAGGTTTGTATTCATATATAGTGCTTCTGTTGACTTTTTATGTGGTACATATTGTAATATACGTGGTGGATACGTCTTTATATTAGGTGGTTTCAATTGCATTTTATTTGGGACAAACGCCTTTATACGTGGTGCAGTTCTTATGATATGCTGTTTTTTTTTCTCATTATGATGATGAGATCAATCGGAATACTCTGTTTTTAAGTTGTTGCGATTTTATCGGAAATCTAACAGGGAGCATGCAGTCAGTAAACAAACAAGATTACCATGCTTTTTCAATGACCAAGTAGCAATGGGAAATATTAGGCAATGTGTCCTTAAATAACCATTGTCATATTTATACTAAAATTATACTTTAATTTGTAGACAAGAAGAAGACGCGAGCACAAAGGCACTATCCCCTCAACCTGATTGTAGCCGAAGTTATATACCATCAAGAAAATAGTCATCAAAAAGGTATGAAAATATTTCACATTATCGGAATGATTACACCTGATTTATTGCTCTCGTTTCTGTGTCTGCCGTCTGTCTGTATTTACATCTTCTTTACCTTGCATTCATTTATCTACATGTACGTTAATAAAAACTATTGAATTTCTTTTTCCTCATTACACAGACATAACATTTACCTATAACATTGGTTGTATATGTAAACACATGATATTATTAATACTGACTTTACAAACTATATTTGCCTTTAAATGCCCCTTCGTGCACTAACTACATATTTAATGAAATGTAAGATGTTTAATATTATCTTTTAACAGACGAGCTTCAACAGGCAAAAAAAAGGATAAAAATATCGGACAGGGAAAGCAGCATTCAAGGACAACAGTCAACCACAAAACACAAAACTGGGGGTTTAAACCGGTTCTAGGGTGCACCAAACCTCACACTTACCCTACTGTCATCCCATTAAAACAGGACAGTGTAAATAAAGAAATCCCCGCCATGATCTAAACTCTAACCAACAAGGCAGCATCAATAGGCAATATAAGTAAAACACAAATATGCTCGTGTAAATATAATACAAAAAAACAATAGCCTAGAAAGCCACAATGAAGGTACTCAATGACTTGGCAGAAGCCAGAGCAGTAAGAGAATACACCATTAAGGGCACGACAAGAAAGAACATGGACAAACATCAAACGCCACCGTCCCAATGTTGAAATGTGTTGGTCGAAGAATATCTCATGAGTCAGTGGAAAGTTGGTGATGATGGCCAAAATACTGAATGGTTCAAGGGAACAGTACTTTCTGTGATATCTGGAACTGACGGATGCAAAGCAGGTGTTTATGAAGGATGAGCCCTATGAGATAGACCACTTACTGGAAGATTTTGAAGACTCTTCTGTGACATTTATAGATCTATGAGATAATCTATTATTGGGGAGAGAATTTCTATAGGTAACTGTAAATCACATGGGATGCAATTTCATGAGAACATTGTGATATTCAGTTTTGATTCAGATTATGAGGCCCACGCAATAAAGCATTTTTGTGTGCAGTAAAATATAAACACACAACAGAAAGTTGTTCATTTAATGCTTTGCTATCATTTTTGTTCCACAAACAATAAAGAAATATCAGACAAGTTTTATATTTAAACTAGCTAACTTATGAATATGCTTTTCTAAATTACAAAGTTGTGTTTAGCTTTTCTTACCCGAGACAATATATAATATAGCAATATATCTCAAAGAAAAGACTACAAGTGGGCCTCAATTTATATACCTGAGTTGATCGATCATGGAGCATGCAGTCAGTAAATAAAATTCCCATGCTTTTTCAGTGACCAAGTAGCGATGGGAAATATTAGGAAATATGTCCTTAAATAACCATTGTCATATTTATACTAAAATTATACTTCAGTTTGAAGACAAGAAGAATACGCGAGCACAAAGGAACTATTCCCTCAACCTGATTGTAGCTGAAGTTATATACCAGCAAGAAAATAGTCATCATAAAGCTTTGAAAATATTTCACATTATCGGAATGATTACACCTGATTTATTGCTCTCGTTCCTGTGTCTGCCGTCTGTCTGTATTTACATCTTCTTTACCTCAATTGCATTCATTTATCTACATGTTCGTTAATAAAAACTATTGAATTTCTTCCTCCTCATCATACAGACATAATATTTACCTATAACATTGGTTTATATATGTATACTGTTGTTATGTATATGGTACCATAGAAAAACATGATATTATTAATACTGGCTTTACAAACTACATTTGCCTTTAAATGCCCCTTCGTGTGCTAACTACATTTTTTAATGAAATGCAAGAAGTTCAGTATTATCTTTTAACGGACAAGCTTCAACAGGCAGGTTGAAATTTGTTGGCCGAAGAATATCTCATGAGTCAGCGGAAAGTTGGGGATGATGGCTAAAACATTGAATGGTTCAAGGGAACAGTACTTTCTGTGATATCTGCAACAGACGGATGCAAAGAAGGTGTTTATGAAGTGCTGTACGATGGTGATGTTGAGCCCAATGAGATAGACCACTTACTGGAAGATTTTGAAGACTCTTCTGTGAAATTTAGAGATCTCTGAGGTAATCTATTGTACGAATTGCTGTTGCCATGTCGTACTGGCCATTATGTTGCCATAGTGATGGATATAAGGTGCAATGTCATTGGCCACTCGTTGTCTCTGTCAGGCCATTACCTTTATTTTACGAACTAAAACAATATCACATTTAACTGTGCAAAATACGAACAAGTGTTATGTTATTGAATGTTTACCATCAATATTTTTATTGTTTTATAAAGGATGTATTATCAATGTCAATGGTGAAAGTCATTACATTTTATGGATGTATTGTCCTTATTGGCCACCATACTTTTACAGAAGAAAATAGTTCCCACATGGTGTTTTCAAACAAAATAAAATCTTGTTTTTTTCATCTGTTAATTTCTCTGTTAATTTCTTAATTGATTCTGTCTTTAAGGAGGATGTTTTGTCTACACTATATACTGTAGGGCATTGCCATGTTATAGATGCAGTTAGTTTACACATAAAAACAATAACTATTGTTTTATATGTAAAGGACCAAATGCAATTTTGAATATATATGTTATGCGCAAAATGAGAATATGGACAATTCCGGAATTGCTCTGCGCAAAGTAAGAATTCTTAAAATGCGCGGCATAATCGGAATTCTCAAAATGCGCGGTTCGATTCCGGAATAGTCCGTGCGCAAAGTAGGAATTGGGACAAAGTAAAAATATTTTCCTTATCATCAGTGCGCAAAGTAGGAAATGGAACAAAGTAGGAAAATTTTAGTTAATCATATTTGCGAGTATACAATTTGATTTTTGTTTACTTCATTCAAATAGTCAGCATATCAGCAGTATATTAGTATAAGAAATGCTATAGTAAAAAAGCTATTTAATCCAGAAAATATGATGCATACGTCAGTAGGTAAAGCTAAAGAATCTAAAACAATTTTATTTTGAATCATGCGTACGTAAAGTTAAAATCACTAATATAATGTAATGTAATTTGCTAAATGCGTATGACAAAAGAGCATACAAATACTTAAATGTAAGCCGACAACCGTTGGTGTTCTTACATACCGATTAGGATATCCGCGTTTTACATTCCGGATAGAAAGTATTTTCTTGCATTCGGGATAAGGCTTTCCGCGTTTTTCTTTGAATTGAATTGGGTTTAAGGCGCACCAACACATGAACGATTATATGGCGCCTAACATGAATGAAAATGCCAGGCACATCCCCCACTTACATTAAGATAACATATGTAGAATGGGCCTGGAACCTTCTTACCTGCAGAGCTGCAGCAACGTATATAGTATATTTACGATGGAGCCACGTTTCCACGTTTGCGGCGTACGCGGTGTCATGACCTTGAATGAGCATGGTGAAAAATGAAAAAATAATATGAATCGGGGTGGGGGTCCTAACTCTGCATGTGATGGTGTGTTTGCAGTGGGTGTTTTCTACCACGGCAACCTCACGGGGATCCGCGTATTACATGGTGGATGGATGCAAGAATGTTCAAAATTGTTAAATGTTAAATTAATAACTTACTCAGAACACAATAATAAATAACGTTGCGACGTAAAAACTTACGTTACGACTTTGAGTCATGGCGTCAATAAAGTGACGTCATCCGCCGATAAAGTTCAATTAATTTTGTTCAAAATAAAATCTTGTTTTTTTCATCTGTTAATTTCTTAATTGATTCTGTCTTTAAGGAGGATGTTTTGTCTACACCATATACTGTAGTGCATTGCCATGTTATAGATGCAGTTAATTTACACGCAAAAACAATAAATATTGTTTTATATGTAATGGACCAAATGCAATTTTGAATATATATGTTATGCGCAAAATGAGAATATGGACAATTCCGGAATTGATCTGCGCAAAGTAAGAATTCTTAAAATGCGCGGCATTATCGGAATTCTCCAAATGCGCGGTTCGATTCCGGAATAGTCCGTGCGCAAAGTAGGAATTGGGACAAAGTAAAAATATTTTCGTTATCATCAGTGCGCAAAGTAGGAAATGGAACAAAGTAGGAAAATTTTAGTTAATTATATTTGCGAGTATACAATGTGATTTTGTTTACTTCATTCAAATAGTCAGCAAATCAGCAGTATATTAGTATAAGAAATTCTAAAGTAAAATAGCTATTTAATCCAGAAAATATGATGCATACGTCAGTAGGTAAAGCTAAAGAATCTAAAACAATTTTATTTTGAATCATGCGTACGTATAGTTAAAATCACTAATATATCGTGATGTAGTTTGCTAAATGCGTTTGACAAAAGAGCATACAAATACTTAAATGTAAGCCGACACCCGTTGGTGTTCTTACATACCGATTAGGATATCCGCGTTTTACATTCCGGATAGAAAGTATTTTCTTGCATTCGGGATAAGGCTTTCCGCGTTTTACTTTGAATTGAATTGGGTTTTAAGGCGCACCAACACATGAACGATTTTATGTCGCCTAACAGGAATGAAAATGCCAGGCACATCCTCCACTTACATCAAGATAAAATATGTAGAATGGGCCTAGAACCTTCTTACCTGCAGAGCTGCAGCAACTTATATAGTATATTTACGATGGAGCCACGTTTCCACGTTTGCGGCGTACGCGGTGTCATGACCTTGAATGAGCATGGTAAAAAATGAAAAAAAACAATATGAATGGGGGGCTGGGGGTGGGGGGGGGGGGGAGGGGGGGGGTAGGGGGTCATAACTCTGCATGTGATGGTGTGTTTGCAGTGGTTGTTTTCTACCCCGGCAAACTCACGGGGATCCGCGTATTACATGGTGGATGGATGCAAGAATATTCATAATTGCTAAATTTTAAAAATAATAACTAACTCAGAACACAATAATAACTAACGTTGCGACGTAATAACTAACGTTGCGACTTTGAGTCATGGCGTCAATAAAGTGACGTCATCCGCCAATAATGTTGAATTAAGCGAATGACTTTGCGGAAACATTCATAAACTGACTTAAAATGTAATAAATAGATTAGTTAACTGCTCGAATCGATTATTGGGTAATCCTTCACTCGATGGTAGACGTGATTTGATTTTTCATTCACTCTCATATGCTCGTTCGTGAAAAGAACCACACGTCTATACCACTCTTGAAGGATTTCCCTATAATCCATCCCAGCATTTAAATAATCTCTATATATCTTACATGATAGGTGACCTATGACGTCATGACGTAACGTAGCTGTTGCCTTATTAAAGCGTCAAAGCAAATGCAGTCATTGATTATAATAAGTCCTTACTTAGCGCACACTGGGAGAAAAATAATCCATCATGAGTTATCCATGTGAGAAAAGGAATCTCACCCTCGAGATCAGAATTGTAACCAGGAACTCGGCAGAGCCTCGTCCCTGGTTGTCATTCTGACTCCTCGGGTGAGCTTTCCCTATGTTACATATTTGTCTGAGATTTGTATAGGTAATACAGGAAATAGAAAAGCTATAACCATTGTTTTTGAGACACGGGAAATATCTCCCTCGGGAGAGAAATGGTTCCCGATAACGATCCCGAAGCGAAGCAGCACTCGTTCTTATATCGGGGCAATTTGTCTCCCTTGGGAAGGAACGAAGGAACGAAGGAACGAAGGAATGGGGTTTTATGGCATGTCGACAGATAAATAGGTCATATTTTGCACAAAAATCGACGAAAGATGAAGAAGTGAAATAGTAATTTAGAAAATAACTTGAAAATGGGCTGATTATACTGTGTTCTAAGTGTTAGCACTGACATTACATCAATAATGTAGCTTTCGTATGAAACAATATTCGTATTGTACTAAATATGTTAAATTTAAATACATTTCGAAATGCATGCAGCATTAAACAATATCGTATAACATAACATACTTATATTCAACATTAATATCAAATTAACTAGCACGGGGTATGAAATAAAAGGTTTTAAAACCTGCATATTATAAAATTAAAACATTTAAATTATAATTTTAAACTGGTTATCGATTTTTGTTTCAGTAAAACGTGTTTTATGTACCTTTATATTGTGGAAAATATACATTGTAAAACTGACGAATATAAGCTTCCCCATCGCTTAATGGAATTAATGCATGACCATGTAATGTAATAATAGTTAAACACAACGTTCGATTAACAGTCCTTTTGTCAATTTATATATGATTCGTATAAAATGGATCAAATGAAACAAACTTCACACTGTTAAGAGAGTGTGTGTGTAATGTTGTTCAAAGGTATGAAGGAGTCCACATGCAGCTCCGTCACGCTTACAATTACTTGGGTAGTGGCCCTGAGACATGTTGGTCAATCATATTGTTTAAATGCAATGAGATACGCCTTTTTATTTAATTAGCCAATCACAATAAAGGAAATGAAAAATGAAAATGAAATATGTTTAAATCAAATATAATTATCTCGCCATAATTTATAGACGTATACTAACATATTGGAATCGGTGAAAGTTAAATAATTTAACTAGCTATAAGAAGTGTTAAATAAATGTTATCATATTAGAAGTTGTGTGCTTTTTTCATACTTTAAGACGACAATATATGCATATTTCGAAATATTTAATTTATAGTTGGAAATGCTCAATTTTTTTAGTTCGCGGCTTGATTTCTTTATTTGCACTGTCCTGTTTTAATGGGATGACAGTTGGGTAAGTGTGAGGTTTGGTGCACCCTAGAACCGGTTTAAACCCCCAGTGGCCTACTGTGTCACTGACCGTTCCAAGGCGGTAGCCCTATTGTCAACCCTTGTGTGTTTGTGATGTCGTTTGTTTTTATTATTACTTTTGCCTTCTTCTTCTTCTGTTTGCGTGTTTGTTTCTGTGTTTTGTGGTTGACTGTCCTCCTTGAATGCTACTTTTCCTGTCCGTCCTTTTATATTTTTTTATTAGGCTTTTTTTTTTTTTCTTTTTTTTTTTACATTTTTGCAAATTATTATTATTAATTATTATAATGTTAACCTATAACAACGCTAAAGAATAAAACACAACTATAATAAAGAATAAAGCTATTAGAAGTCTATAGATAGGATCCACCAACATAAATGTTACTCTGCAATTGATACATTGATGTGTATACATAAACATGATGCTACTAACATTTGATTTACCCAGTTTTTGCATTGCTGTTGTATCTATCTTTGTTATTTTTTAACTACTGTAAGAATTATGATCAATAAAAAACCAATCTAAAAACAAACAAAAAAACCCAATTTTTTTTTATAATTTTCAGAGACAATTTTCCTTTGCATATTTTTGTCTATAGAAATGCAATGTGGTTAAAGTTATATAAATTTTGTATTAACGGGAAAATGCTAAGCATAATTCGTTCTATGTATAACACTGTCAAATCATGGATTAAATACTGCGGTTCTTTCTCGGATTTCAGTCGGTTTGAAGCAAGGGGTGATAATGTCTCCGATCTTGTTTGCATTGTTTATTGAAGATTTAGAGTTATATTTGCAAAATAGAATAGACAGTATTTATCATTAGATAACATTTCTTTAATTTTACTGCTTTTTGCTGATGATATGGTGTTAATAAGTAAGATCTGCAAATGAGCTTAAATCGTCTATATGAATATTGTGAAACTTGGGGCCTGGAAGTAAATACTGAAAAACACAAAGGTTATAGTTTTTCGTAAAAGAGGTAGAGTAACCGTTGATAAAACGTTTTCTTATAACGGAGCATTATTAGAGGTTTAAGATGATTTTAATTATCTTGGAGTTGTAATTAACTACACTGGGTCGTATACGTTAAATCAACAGGCTATGTGCGGCAAAGCATTAAAAGCTATGCATCTTTTAACTGCAAACATAAGAAAAACTGAACTAAAACCTAAAACATCCCTTCAATTATTTGATGCTTTCGTCTCATCAATACTCAATTACGGCTGTGAAGTCTGGGGTTTTACAAAATCGAAGGAGATAGAGAGAATTCATCTCAAGTTTTGTAAAAACGTTCTAGGAGTAAAACTGACAACGAGTAATGCTTGTGTTTACGGTGAATTGGGGGCGTTATCCATTATTTATCACAAGATATACTAGAATAGTTATGTTTAAAGCTGAAGTAATACAGAATTAATGAATTGATGAGCTTATATAAATGCTTGAGAAATACCTAAGCGATCCCATGAATAGGACACACAGGCAACTTGTGGTAATAAAAAGGACGCACCCACAAGAAGTGGTATATCGACGGTTTTTAATACAATGTCATCACTATGAGTTTATCTTATCTTCCACTTTCTATGTCGAGTTATAATTATGTTCTGTCATATTAATATATTGAAATATTTCTAATTTGTAAATTCTCCAATATTGATTCTATATGATTCTTTGTAAGAAGTATTAGTGTTGTCATATCTTCTATACTGTATCGCCTGACTTCAATAACTAAACTTCATATGAAATGCAATTCAACAAGTCAAACCTACTCATTCTAACATATTTGGTAGTATTACATAGTTTTTTTGTGATAAGAAAAAACAAAATTGCTCACGGTTTATGTAGGCAAAACGTAATTAATGCACTTCAAATACACGCTGAAACGAATGCGTGGCCTATATTTGCCAGTTGTATAAATCATTTTTCGACAATAAAATAATATTTAAAAGAACAATTTTCTGAAAACCTGTTTACTATTATCAAGTAAATGTTTTAATTGTTCGATATACAGGCCCTTTAAACCGAAATTACGGTTTATTTTATATCCCAGCCAACCCGGTTTTCGCTTCTTGGAGAACATTTTGGAAACGAAGGACTGGCCTTAATTATAACAGATATTTCCACAATAAAAACATATTTCAAAACATGTTTAACTGGAAAAAAGTGATTACCTGTTTAAAAATATCACTTTAATCTTTTTTTTTTCTTTCTTTTTTTTTTATATCAGATTAACGAATGAAAATGACACACAAGCAATAAGTGGTTTATAAAAAGGGTATCCGGTCAAATCGTACTTATGTCAAATCGTACTTAAATCAAATCACTCTCATTTGGTCAAATCGTACTCATTGACATTTTGAAATAAGTCAAATCGTACTCATTATTATATTTCATTAGAAATAATCTAATTGCAGTTGATTATTGATTATATTTTATCATTATATTAATAAAAGAAGTTTCAAGTAATGTTGTAATGCATTTTAAATAGTAAAAATACATTAAAATATGGTCCAGGTTTTCTTAAAAAATGAGTACGATTTGACCTGAGTAGGCCTGCGATTTGACTTAAGTACGGATTTCACCACAAATACAAACTTAGATGGTTGTGATATTTATATGATTTTACATATGATTTTACATACTGTATGAATTTATACATAATTTTGTCAACACCCGATATGTATAACCAGTGACCAAGTTGATTCGATATAAGATACAATCTCTCCCAGAGGCCATTACATTGACCTCTGTCAACGTCTAAGAAAGTAGTCTGCGATCACATGATAATTTGTCACATGACCATAGCTAAATATAAAAATGGCGAACAGAACTTCAAGACCGTGACACCACCAACTATCGGCTGCTGATTGACATGTAAACAATCGAAAATAGCATTATTTCTGGGAACAAAGTTTAACATAATAACAGATAAGTCACGGGTGTTAAAACAATATTCAAACAAATTCTTGTCACGTAGACGTAAACAAGCCATTACCGTTTTTTTTACCAGACACTTTATTCCCAATTTGTGCTACGCGAATCCTTGACATGCCTTACAAATTGATTACATACTGACCTTTGTAGCACGACGTGCTAAAGTACACATCAGCAAAGAAATAGAATTACTCACATGTATGGGATGCGTTTGCGTTAGCGTGCATTACAACACAGATAAACTGTTCATTGCTACCATGTGTAATTATATAATTTGTTTCTACGTTCTGCATCATATATATATAAACTAATAAACGTTTTTGATAAAAGTCAAATCGTTATCATTATTTTGGTCAAATTGTACTCATTATGTTGGTCAAATCGTACTCATAAACAGCATGAGAGTGATTTGACCTGCCAGTCGTTGTAACTCCGATATGTGGTCGGTTTATTTAGACGTAGTTATTATAAGTACAAACACTTAGTTTGTAAAGCAATATAATGTTGCCTTACATCTGACATTTTTGTAACATAAAAGTAGATATAACAGTCAAACAAAGTCAACCAAAAGCAAGCATAGAAATAAACAACAATTACAAAGATGAATAAACGGCAATATATGACATCACAAACATAAACGGGTTGACACTAGAGCTACCGCCTTGGAACGGCCAGTGGCAAAAGGGCCGCTGATGGTTTAAATCAGGCTCTAAGGCGCACCAAACCTCACTCTTTACATTTTTAGCGATTATTAACATTTGACATGTTTATGTTGCTTTATTTAATTTTCTTATTTGAGCCAGTTCTTTTTCGTATCCAAATATATAAAACACGTCTATTATTTTATTTTATCCAATTTTGAAGTTTGATTGTATTATGCAGTTCAATTCCTCCACAATTAAAATTTAAAATATGCTTGTATCATTTTTTTTCTCTGAGGATTGTTCCAAACCGGGAATATATAAGCTAAATAGCACCATATAAAACAGTCATGATATTTTTCATGTCTAATAGTTATTAAGCCTTTACATGGCGATGTAGTACTTCTGGTAATTCTAATTTAAAGGAAAATCTCTTAATGATCCCAAATACCATCACGCTTTCCTTAAACAACCATTTAAAGCCCGTTTTTTTTCTAGTTTTCGCACCACTGCAAATATCTCCAAACATTTAACATCTTGTCTTACTGCCGTTAAAGATCACGTTAAACTATCTTGTGCTAAAGCTTATAAAAACTCTGGGATTAATTTATTTTGGTCTATTAAAAGTTCTGGCGACGTTCTTGATAAAAGTTGCAATAAACGCCAAGCTTCATCTATAAGTACTTACGATTTTTCTACATTATATACAACTTTACCACACCACCTTATCAAAGACAAGCTTATTGATCTCATTCAAAAATCGTTTGCTACGGAAGATACTACATGTTTGGAGTGTAACAATATTAAAGCGTTTTTTTACTAACGGCAGTTTGGACAATTACACTATGTGGACTTGCCATGAAGTTATTGAATCACTTATTTTTAGATTAGATAATATTATCATTAGGTATGGAACTACCGTTTAATATAAACAAATTGTTGGTTTCCTTAAGGGTACGAACTGTGTACCCCTTGTCGCAGATTTGTTTTTGTATTGCTATGAAAAAGATTTCTTGCTGAGTTTTTCACCAGATACCCAGGCATATATTATTGAAGCCTTTAATGACACTTCTCGGTATCTGAATGACATATTGAACATTGACAACCCTTTCTTTTCTACTATGTTTATTAATATATATTTTAAAGAACTTCAACTTAACAAAACTAATATGTCTGATACTAACGCGTCTTTTTTCGATTTACATCTCTCTATTGAAATTGGTGAAATAATTAGTAAAATCTATAAGAGAGATGATTTTAATTTTGATATTGTTAATTATCCCCATTTAGATGGGGATGCCCCTCGAGCAACTTCTTATGGGGTCTACGTGTCTCAACCTATTCGTTTTTCTAGAGCTTGTACTCAAGTTGAGGACTTTAATATTCGTAATCTTTGTATAACTAAAAACCTCTCCATCAGGCTATCGTTACTATACCCTTTGCAAAAGTTTATTATCGTAACCCTGATCTTTTTTCCAAATATAAAAGTAATTTAAGAACTATTCTGCGACTACAACCACAACCTGACTTCTATGGTGATGTGATTTTGTCAGATCCTTGGTCATAATCACTTTTATACAATCCTTATTAAACTTGTTTAAACATTTATCAAAAGAGGTTATGCCTCTATCATTTTGCAACTTACTGCATGTTTAGTTGTTGACCAATTTACATTTCGCCACTATGCTTTCCTCTTTGTACGATGACCGGAGAGATTGTGGTCCCTATGACGTCTACCTAAATCCTTCTAGGACGGCAGCGTTTGATGTTTGTCTTTAATCTTGTCTTGTCTTGTACACTTAACGGTTTGTTCTCTTGTTGCTCTGGCTTCTGCTATTTCACTGAGTACTTCACCTTGTGGCTTTCTATGGTTTTGCTTTTTATATTATATATACATGATGTTTTATGTATTTTACTTATATTGCCTATTAACGCTGCCTTGTTTGTTGGAGATTAAAACTTGGCGGGGATATCTTTATTTACACTCTCCAGTTTATTGGAATGACAATAGGTGCGAGTGAGGTTTGGTGCCCCATAGAACCTGGTTTACAGCGGCCTTTTCGTCACTGACCGTACCAAGGCGGTAGCCCTATTGTCAACCCTTGTGTGTTGTATTGTCTTAACTTGCCTTTTATTCATCGTCATATATAGAGTTGGTATTTGTTTCTTTGTATGTTTGTTGTTGACTGTCGTCCTTGAATGCTACTTTTCCTGTTCGATTTTTATACGATGTGCACAACTCGATGTCTAAACTACATGTATATAGTAAATGATGTTCAGCCCTATTGTCAACCCTTTTGTGTTTGTGATGTCGTTTGCATTTATTATTGCTTTTGCCTTTTTGTTTGTCTGTTTGCGTGTTTGTTTCTGTGTTTCGTGGTTGACTGTCCTCCTTGAATGCTACTTTCCCTGTCCGATCTTTTTATATTTCTTTTCTGCGTTAAATGTGATGCTTTAAGAGTGCCCTATTTCGCCACGAGCTTGTGAACGTGAAATTACAAACAAAGACACGACTACAAAGAGGAATGCGATTTAAATATCGGGTATGTAGCTTAAATGCAAGGAGTTATGAATGATGAACACACTTTTGTGGACCTTGACTTGAAACAAGAATCTGATGATTCTAGTCCTTTTTATTTTACAGGTAAGGTTTTTTTGTGGTCCATTAAACATAGATATTGACGAAGTCAGTACTTTTGTTATTATCACCTGGCATCAACGGTTTGTGCGCATTTTAACAATGATATGCAGTTAATAGAGCAATATTGATCGAGGACATTTAAATTGTTTTTGATATTTGAATGTTTGACTGATATTCACATAGAGCATATTCCATTTTGGTCAAGCAGGTAGTCGAGTGTGATTGGCCATCTGTGACTACTCATCAGACAAACATTATTTGTTATCAAACGAAAGGTTAAAATGACTTTCCCGTACTGGACTTCGTAACAAGTAAAGGAATAAGGTCACTCTACCTCTAAGAATGACAAAATGTTACGACAAGAAATTACGAATTTCGTAGGTGACACACAGTGTGAATTTGGAAGTAAATGTGTAATTATCGCTGTTTATTTGACGAAAAACATAAAATCATCCACCTTTAAGTTCAACTGTCGGTATTGCCAAAGCAATGCAGGCGGCGCGATTAAAATATTAAGAAAATATGTATTTGCTTTCGAATTTTACATTTTAAATCACATTGTAGTGTGGTAGGTTAAAGTGCCTTTGATGAACGCATAACACATTAAATACATAATACTACAAAACAAATAGAGCCTGTCACAGCTCTTTGGTTAATTAAAAACCTCGAAGGGCTATGCCCATCCCGGTGTTTAATAAATAAATAAACCAACTCGCTGAGACCAGACTGCATCTATTATTTAATTAAGATGTACTCGTTTAACACTGTTCACTAGAACACTATGGACTACTGTTCTCCCCTATGGGTCATCAAACAGTATCCAACCCTATCTCCCTTTCCCGAATGAACCGGGTGTGTTTAAATGATCACGTGAAGACTATCCTCCACCAACGTCCACCGACTACGTTGATAAGCAGCACGTTTGTTTAACGCGCTTGGTACGACCACGGTTACCAGGGTTGATGCGACGTTATCACATATAGCTGGTTCCGCCCGGCGGTAAACCGCAGCTCACCATAGAGCTCGAGGAATTTCGGCTGCAATAACTCATAAGTTATTTTGACAAGACAATTATGTTTGGAATTATATCAGATCGTTATACGTATACTCAATTAAATATTAAATAGTTAAAATAAAATTGAATCGTTTGTAACCGGAACGTCCTACCGCAACACGCACGCCTGCAAAACCGGCAGTCAACGTAATACAGGCACTGCGGTTATTGTTACCAGCGGTATGACCTTTTGCTTTTTTACACAACTCCTAATAGAAGTTTTTGTCAGTTGCAATGCAATCCACTAATATTAAACCCTACCAACTCAAAATGCGCATTAACTATATAATTTGGACTTCGACTATTTGTACAGGATTTACGTCCCCTTGGTCAACTTCTTTGAATATAAGCTTGTTTGCTCAACGCTATCAAGGATTTTGAGTTTAGTTGGTGTACATGCTAGGAGGCGGCTTAGAAGTAGTGTTCCGCCTATGCGGTTCCATTCCCGGCCGGGTCAAACTAACGACTTTATAAAAACTATTAGCTCCCTTGCTTGACATTCAGCATGACTGGTCGGACCGGTGTTTACATGTACATGTTTAATGTGATTGGATAGAGTATCGTGCAACGTGTCTACGGCGTGGTATTCCAGTGTGGCAGCACTTTAAAGACGAGTTTTGAGTTCACTGTTACAAGTATACACTAGTGATTTATACATGTATATATATGACTAAAATGTGTTATATACATGTATATATATGACTAAAATGTGTTAGAAACGACCCTAATGTTAATTAAGCCATCCAACCATCCGCACGCACGCACACACGTGATGTGTTCATAATAATACATAATTGATCATTTGGTGATAAGCAAATATAATTCTACTGTTTTTGTTTTGCGAAAAGTCTGCAAAATGCAAGTCATATTAAAGAGATACGACAATCTTGAAATATTTATCAAGCATTAAATTTAGCAATTCGATTATCAACTATCATTTTCACTTAAAACATCCTTAACATAATTATACATAAATAAAAGATAATCACATCTGCAGGTTTCAAATTGTTCTTCATTTTATCTATTTTTAAATATATAATTGATGTGCTATGCTAAACATTTAGTGATAGGCAAACATTTTTTGCTTGGAATTGTTCGAATTACTATTATTGAAGGGACACATGACAATCTTGAAGATTTGATAAAGTATTCAAATTTACATCTCGATTTGCTAATCCAGAGTGGTTTTGATTTTAAAATGGCTTGACAACATTTCAATAAAATTTTGAGTTTTCATTTCTTCTTATTATTTGTAGAATATCATCAACAGTTCGTAATGTGCAAAATGAATTCGGTTTATATCATTGTTATAATTAATATTAATGATTGATCAAATGCAAGTTATGTGAAAATCTAACGAGACGCCGCGAGATGTAAAAACAAAATGGAATGCCATGTTTCAAAACAGAAAACACAATCGCATGGGTTACCATAGCAATACTATGATTCATGTCCACAACTGATTATTAAAACTGAAATCGGGATACATTTGTTTAAATCAAGTTTTAATTCTTGAGCAAAATGGATAGCAGCATGCAATATGTCTCTTTACTGATAGTATTTAACTTGTTTCATTTGACTGTAGAGGATTTCATGTAAAAAAAAAGAAATATTATTACATTATTCATTATCATTTACAGGATGTATTAACGCTACGTATTTTGAATCGCTTGGCTCTGGGGCATATTGGGATTGGCAAGTGATGGTGCGTTTGCGCATAAATAATGCGTTGGTAATGAGATAGATAGACTTGCCTTGGGAAGAGACACCTCTAAGCAGAGTACGTTATCTACGTCGGATCAAGATTATTTACGGAAATACCAAGTCGTTCAGGCTGTATATGTCACTCTCAGTCTGTAGATATGTGTTTTTTTATGGAAACTAGCTAAGTCTCAAGATGTGTGTTGTTTTGATGGAACCTAGCTAGTAAGTCTCCAGATATATATTGCGCATTTTAAAGTAAATGCACTATCTCATATAGTGCTTATTTATGGCAACTCGTGTCCACTCGGAGAATCTTTACCCATGGCAGTAGATACTTTAGAAAAATATATATAGTCTTGGTACAATGTATTTAAACTTTAAATACATTTGGCGTTTGATGTTTGTCCATGATCTTTCTTGTCGTGCCCTTAATGGCTTATTCTCTTACTGCTCTGGCTTCTGCAAAGTCATTGAGTACCTTCATTGTGGCTTTCTAAGCTATTGTTTTTTTGTATTATATTTACACGAGCATATTTGTGTTTTACTTATATTGCCTATTGATGCTGCCTAGTTCGTTAGAGATTAGATCATGGCGGGGATTTCTTTATTTACACTGTCCTGTTTTAATGGGATGAAGTAGGGTAAGTGTGAGGTTTGGTGCACCCTAGAACCGGTTTAAACCCCCAGTGGCCTACTTTGCCACTGAACGTTCCAAGGCGGTAGCCCTATTGTCAACCCTTTTTGTGTTTGTGATGTCGTTTGCATTTATTATTGCTTTTGCCTTCTTGTTTGTCTGTTTGCGTGTTTGTTTCTGTGTTTTGTGGTTTACTGTCCTCCTTGAATGCTACTTTCCCTGTCCGATCTTTTTATATTTCTTTTTATACCAGCACGCACTAATTACATACGTATGTACGTGTATATATGTATAGAGAGAGGGGATCTTACATAAGTTCATGTTTAATAATGAATTTATAAAACGAGTTGGATAAAATTGTATGATTTGAGGCTGTACCTAGCATCATATTAAACTTTTTTCAACGAGTTTAATACTTTCAATATTAAATAGGCACAAATATGAGATTCTATATAGCACATAATCCCCAAAAAGCATCATAAGGAACATTTATTATTTTAGCTGTCCTATAGCAAAATACTAAAATGTCAAAATATTCTTAATTAACTCTTGGGATGATGACAGGGTAAGAGTGAGGTTTGGTGCACCCTTGAACCGATTTAAACCCCAGGGGCCTTTTATGCCATGCCAGTGGCCGTTCTAATGCGGTAGCCTTATTGTCAACCATTTCTGTGTTTGTGACGTCATATGCCTTTATTCCTTTTAAACATTGCCATTCATGTTTTCGTTTTGCGTGTTTTTGGGTTTACTGTGTTCTGTGAAAGCTGCATTTCCTGTTCGTCTTCTATACTTATTTTATTTATTATTTCGATTTACACAAACATACATAGGCAAAAGTATCAGATGAATGAGTCTCCCCTTTGACAGGTTGGAACCCCATGTATATAGCAGAATAATGTTCCAGATTCTGTCCAATCACGTGTACTGTTTGTACTGGACGTGGCCTTCAAAATTGACCACGTCAGATAATGAGTCTCCTCTTTGACAGGTTAAATATATAGCAGAATACTGTTCCAGATTCTGTCCAATTACGTGTACTTTTTGTACTGGACTTGGCCTTCAATATTGGCTAAAACTAGCCAAATCTAGTTTCAGGCATCAAATCTTAGAGCTTTTTGGAGTTAATACAATAATTAACCTGGTTCCTTGACCGGTGCTTATACTTCCTCGGTGTCACGAGCTCCCCCCCACAAGCTACGATGGTTCGGACATTAAAAGCTAAAAATAGAATAAACAGGATAATTAATGTGGATGCATGGAAAATAGTATCCCATGTTCTCCTTTGTTCAACAGATCTCACGAGGGATATACTGATGAAGTTCTTAAAAGCTAAGACAGAACAAACAATAACACATACGGCTGTATCATGTGTATTGGAGAAAAGTATTTAAATGGACTAAATGCGTATTTATGCAAAAGAAATATAAAAAGATCGGACAGGGAAAGTAGCATTCAAGGAGGACAGTAAACCACAAAACACAGAAACAAACAAGCAAACAGACAAACAAGAAGGCAAAAGCAATAATAAATGCAAACGACATCACAAACACAAAAAGGGTTGACAATAGGGCTACCGCCTTGGAACGGTCAGTGGCAAAGTAGGCCACTGGGGGTTTAAACCGGTTCTAGGGTGCACCAAACCTCACACTTACCCTACCGTCAACCCATTAAAACAGGACAGTGTAAACAAAGAAATCCCCGCCATGATCTAATCTCTAACCAACAAGGCAGCATCAGTAGGCAATATAAGTAAAACACAAATATGCTCGTGTAAATATAATACAAAAAAAACAATAGCCTAGAAAGCCACACTATGAAGAAGGATAGAAATATCGGACAGGGAACGCAGCAATCAAGGACGACAGTAAACCACAAAACACAGAAACAAACAAGCAAACAGACAAACAAGAAGGCAAAAGCAATAATAAATGCAAACGACATCACAAACACAAAAAGGGTTGACAATAGGGCTACCGCCTTGGAACGGTCAGTGGCAAAGTAGGCCACTGGGGGTTTAAACCGGTTCTAGGGTGCACCAAACCTCACACTTACCCTACCGTCAACCCATTAAAACAGGACAGTGTAAACAAAGAAATCCCCGCCATGATCTAATCTCTAACCAACAAGGCAGCATCAGTAGGCAATATAAGTAAAACACAAATATGCTCGTGTAAATATAATACAAAAAAAACAATAGCCTAGAAAGCCACACTATGAAGAAGGATAGAAATATCGGACAGGGAACGCAGCAATCAAGGACGACAGTCAACCACAAAACACAAAAACAAACACGCAAACAGACAAACGAAAAGGCAAAATTAATAAAAAATGCAAACGACATCACAAACACAAAAGGGTTGACAATAGGGCTACCGCCTTGGAACTGTCAGTGGCAAAGTAGGCCACTGGGGGGTTTAAACCGGTTCTAGGGTGCACCAAACCTCACACTTACCCTACTGTCATCCCATTAAAACAGGACAGTGTAAATAAAGAAATCCCCGCCATGATCTAATCTCTAAAACCCCTGTCACACTGGGCTGCGAATGTAAGCGACACACTTGCGAACGGCATTCGCGAGATAGTTTCAAAAATGTCTCGAAAGCTCTCAATTTCTTCGCATGAGTCGCAGGCCTTCGTTTTCTTGCCGCTTGAATTTTCAACATGTTGAAAAAATTCGTGCGACAATATTTCTCTCAATATATTCACAAAATCATCGCGTAGATCGCGAACCCATCTCAAACCGTTCTCTTTGTAGTTTCCACGAATTAAGACATGCGAGAAATTTGAGAAGCTTTGTGAATTGTTTGCGACCTATGAAACTAAAATGTGACTGATTTCAGACAAGAAAGAAATTCCGACGGTCTGGGCACCGAATAGATCTAATACTTTGTGAAGAGCGAAATAATTGCGATATATTTGAAAATAAATTAAAAATAAACTGCAATGTATCTGCGACATTCTGTGCCTATATTGCGACAATAGAATTTGTAGAATTGTGTTTAGCGAATTTCGCGCGAATGTCTCTTTTTATTCGCATTATCGCATTTATGTCGTATTTTGTTTTCAATTACGTCATTTGACCAAGTGATACATCGGTATATAATGTATTTCGCAGACGACTCGCGCTTATTCTTAAACTGATATCCGTCCGAGCAACAGTTTTATTTTCAATATGCCACGCCGATGTAAATTAGGCAAAACTCTCCCTGCTCCAAGGCCACCCACAGAACTAACGGAGCCAGTCTCAGAGCATGCCGTGTCGGATCCAGAAGACTCTGATGTATCCCAAGCAACCCAGCCTCAACCATCCCAAACAAAGAAACTGAAGACGGGTGCAAGTGATGGGGACAAGGGGTACCCCTGGAAAGACGGACATCAGGATACTCTGGCTGAATTTTGGCTCAGTAACCCAATCTTCTATGACAAATCACAAGAATTACAAGAACAAAGACATGAAAACACGACTAATCCAGGAGTTAATTGAGCACAACCGTGAGGATTGGGAGAAGATTCAAAGTCCCCTGCCTACAGGTGTGTAGATGTTACGCATTAATTGCTTTATTCTGAAAATCAAAATGATTGAAATTAAAACTAACATGTTATTTTCTCCTAGAAAAATGTATTAAAAAGAACTGTGTTTTTTTCGGATTGATTATATTTTAATTGGTATTTACAACATTACTACTATCTGTGAAACATTGGCTTTGATTAGCAGAATCATTAGTTGTACAATATTTATATAAGTTACCTGTAGCCAGACTTTTTGGTAGAAGATCTAACTTTTCATCTGTTTTCTATTACATTTCAGTTACACAGGTGGATGCACATATGCGCAACATGCGAACCAGATTTGTGAAGTTGTTGAAGCGTAAATCTGGCGCTCCTGCGGTGACGCTTTCATACACAGACCAGAAGATTTTGGAGCGGTACCAGTTTCTTCGACCACATATTCAACGTAACAGAACAACAGCAACATATACTGTAAGTTTATTAGTCCGTGGTTTCAGTTAAGGTGTTTTCATTCTCTTTTCTTTTTTCCCCTTTTATTATGCTCTGTTGGTATATGCAATGGACTCTTATTTTGAGTTTGCAGTTCCCTGGATTAGTACATGCAGATGGGGATGATGAAGGGGATGATGATGGTTTTGGCGATGATGACCAGAGTCTTCAGGAGGATATAGAAGACGGTCAACAGATTGAAGGGTCTTGCACTTCCAAAGCCCAATCCAAAGGCAAAGGAAAGTGTAAACCGAGAAAACTACCCACTTCTGCCACACCATCCACATTAGCTGACAGCGATGACGTGTCTGCGATGGAGGTAAAACACTTACTTAACTCGTAAATAGATGAAATACCTTGTTTTATCTATGCCAAATCAATATTGTCACACTCTCAATAACGAACTTCATTTCAATAGGAAGTGGAAACTTCTTTTGGTGTTTGTTTTTTTCACAATAAACTTTTTAGTTTTGTTCTATTGCTCGAAATATTCTTGCCAGCAAAAGTTATCATTGTGGTTCCAGGGATAATTATAAAAATTGTTTTACATAAAATGTATTGACTTGAAATTTAAACAAGATATATCTTTAAAAAAAATCGGCGTAAATTGAGTACATGGTAAATGCCTCGTAGATTTAGAATATTGTTCAAGATACATTGAAACATTTAAAATACTCGTTACGTAGACTGCATTTTATAATTGCATGCACGAAATCATTCAGAAAAACAATTATTTAAGATAATTGATTTATTCATTAAATTTGCCTTTGCTTCGCAGATAATGCAGCAGGCAAAGAACCTGATTTTAAATATAAGAACCCCAGTATTGAGTGAGCACGAGAGGAGAGTCAGAGACTTCAGCAGGTATATGGAGTCCGAGCTGCTTCGAGTACCGGAACCTTTGTGGGATGAGTGCAGTTTTACGATTATGAACGTAATCCGGGGTTTCAAGTCTGCTAAGCAACAGGGAAACGTGCCTATACAGCAACAGCAAGCAATTCCTCAGGTAAAGCACTAAACTACCAAGTTTTGTAAAACATTAAATGTATTTATTGGCATGAAATTATTTTTTGAAATATGACAATAATAAGCAGTTTTCACTATTTAAAATGAAATTATGTATGTACCTTGACACAAAGCAATCTGTTATTGTGACATATGCTATAATTACAAGAAATTTAAATAAATGAAGCTGAAACGTAGTTCACACAATGACACTTTGTTACAAGTCAAATTTCTGTGTGGATCATTTAACTACATACATCATGACAGCATTTCTATGCAAATTAGCATAGCCACGCACCATAGTTACATTACTATTCCTCTAAAAAGTGAGAGGGGGACTTTGACAAAAAACGAAACATTTACGAATACAAATCGAACATAAATTGTGCTAAATTGTAGAATAAGTCCTCGATTCTCATAATCATTTCCAATTATATTTACAGAGTTATGGCAGTAACTTCCACCATGGAGGGTATTACTCACAGCAGACTAGTTCCTTCCAGCAGCCGCAGCAGTTTAGTACCTTTCTAGAGCCGCAGCATCCTGGCAGCTTACAGCAAACTGGTACCTTTCAGCAGCTACTAGGTAACTTCCAGCCGCCGCCACAGCAGCAGCCACCGCAGCCTCAGCAACAGCAGCAACAGAGTTGCCAAGATGGTTCTGTCTATACTAATCTTACAACGGTTATGAGTGAGGAGAAGAACTCTGATTAACTAAATAATTTCCACATGCTAAATTACGGGTAATTTTGTTGTACGTATGTACTCATTATATGTGACTATGACCCTTAAGTTGTATTTTTGTGGCCCGTTATCGTTTCACTTATTATTACAGTATGTGTACCAGTACTGTACACGAAATCATTTGTTTGTTTAAGCAAAAGAAGTAGCAAAGAGTTTGTGAAAACAGTTATTTTCATTTGACCTTTTCATTTATTTATGCATTTCAAAGGAAAGATGCAATTTCTCACTGATCGATTATGTGTATAAGTTGGTAGTACTTGTGTACTCGTTATGTGCGACTACGACACTTCAGTTGTATTTTGACATGTTACCTTTTTACTAAATACTTCGGCATGTGTACCAGGACTATATACTTAAGCATTGTTTTATTAAGTTAAAGACTGTACACTTAAGCATTGTTTTATTAAGAAAAAGACTGTACACTTATGTATTGTTGCAAAGTATTTGTGAATACATGTAACTGCGTTTGACACTTTCATTATTAAAGTTCTTCAAAGAATAGTTGTTGTTTTGTCCTTCAACTCCATATATTCTTAGACTTGTTCATCATTTTCTGGTAGCCCCACCAACCTGTTCTGCCAGGGAACAGCTACCACACCATTGTAGTACTCAGTAAGGTACTCTTGAACTCGTTTACCATGTCCCGTTCCAGTGTTGCCAGGTCGTTTATGCATTCCAGAGAGAAGGTTCTCTTGATGTTGCTGCCTCCATTCTCCTGGTTGCACTATGTGTGTCGCTGGATCCTCCCTGTCTGCTGCTCCTTGCATTCTGTCAGGATTCTTTTCAGCTAACAAGTTGTGTAAGACACACGCTGCCAGGACAATCTTAGTGACAGTCTGTGGTCTCTGCATCATGCACGAGTGAAGACATCTAAATCTGAAAGAGTACGAAGGTAATGACTTGATCAGAATATTTCTTGCACAAAATACCTAAACAAATTCTGGAAAAATTGACCATCCAGAAGCATCCGAAATCCGAAAGCATCCGAAAGTTGAAAACATCAGTCTCGGCCTTACAGCAATGGAAATTACGCCCTCTAGCACCTGCTTAAGCAGAATTCTTCTTTTTTAAAGTAAATGACATATCAAATGTTCTCGAAAGACCAGAAATTAAATAGCTGATGACTCAACTATATGCGAAGCACGGGGCGATATTTTACCAAATATCTAAGTCATGGACCAAAACCAAAGATCGTACAGACGTACGGACGGTTAAACAATTATATGCCTTCTCTTCTGGGCATGAAATTGGGAAAAAAACGTCTCCAAAAGCTAAGAAATTAAAGTATATAAGGAACATTATTCAGTTGTCTTCAGCTGACAAAATCCAAAAGGGATACAAAATTCACGTACGCCCTTGTATTTGGAATACTTAGATTTTATCATTTAACTCTATTTGCGATCTGCTATTTTCCATCTTCAATAAATCATAGATAAAGTCACAAATTTATTTGAAACTAGAACAGACGGAAATAACTGACCGATTATTTTCAAAATCTTGTAAATACCTGTTGGCTAAAATGCCAAAAGCGTTCTCTACGATCCTGCGGGCCCTGGACAACCTGTAGTTGAAAATGCGCTCTGCTGCCGTCATCTCTCTCTTGGAATGAGGCTTCATCATCCAACTTCGGATAGCAAAAGCATCATCACCCACTAAAAAATAGGGGACATCAGTGTCACTTCCGGGTAGAGGTTCACTAGGAGGTAGATTACATTTGCCCTGCTCCAGCGCATGGTATAGGCCGCACGAAACACTCCAGCATTAGAGTCAGCACCATAGGCGCCCACATCAACATACATAAACTTGTAGTTGGCGTCTACCAGAGCCAGCATGATAATCGATTAGAAGCCTTTGTAGTTGTAGTAGACGCTGCCTGACTTCGGCGGAGCTTGTATCCTTACATGTTTGCCATCGATGCTGCCACAGCAGTGATGGAAGTTCCACTGCTCGGAGAAACCTTGTGCCACCTCCTTCCACTCCTCTTCTGTTGTTGGAAATTTGAATGCTGCCTCATGATAGTGGTCATATATGGCCTGACATACCTCTCGCACATCTATGGCGACGGTGTTGTGGGCCACCCGGAACCCATATGACAGCGACATGTACGAGTCCCCGGTGGCAAGGTACCTGAGCGTAATGGCAAGCTTCAATCCAGTGGACAGAGGTTTTCTGAAGTTGGTTTCTCTCTTTTGAAGTCTAGGGCCTAAATCTTCCACCATTTTGTTGAATAACTCCGGGTCAACTCTAACAAAATTCTTGAAAGACTTTTCATCACTTTCTCTTAGGTGCTTCATAAGCTTCTCGTACATCCCATACTTAGGTCTCATCAAAAGCCATTCTCTCACCCATACACTCCTCCGTTTTCTTGATCTTCTTTTTCTTCGTTCTCTGGCTTTTGCCGTAGCTTTTTGGACCGCAGCAGCAGCAAGGAGACATCCTGCAGCCTTCAGGATGGCATTGTCGTCTGCAGCCAAATTAGGGTCCTCATCCAATGGTTGATCCATCTCAAATGATGTCTGACGACTTAATGACTGCTGAAATTCGAGTATGTTGCTTTTATTTTTTTCTGACTTTTCTCATTTCTTAATTGCATTTCATAACTGTCGTGCGATTTTCGCATGAAAATCGCGCGAATTTCGCAAGTACAAACATTTCGCAATATGTCAAACAGATGACGAAAAGGTATCGTGCGATAGTCGTGCGATATTATCGCGACATATTTGAGAACTTCATCAGATATTTCGCAGGAAATGCGTGCTACATTCGCGCAACATTCGGGCGACATACGCATTCATGTCGTTGGTGTAAGGACGTGAAACCCCGAGCGAGTCTTGTCGCTAAAATTCGCAAAATGTGCAGTAAATTTGTGTCTCAAACAACTCGCCAGGTGTCGCAGTTCAGTGTGACACTACCTTAACCAACAAGGCAGCATCAATAGGCAATATAAGTAAAACACAAATATGCTCGTGTAAATATAATACAAAAAAACAATAGCCTAGAAAGCCACAATGAAGGTACTCAATGACTTTGCAGAAGCCAGAGCAGTAAGAGAATAAACCATTAAGGGCACGACAAGAAAGATCATGGACAAACATCAAACGCCACCGTCCCAATGGGCTTTAGGTAGGCGTCATCATAGGGTCCACATCCTGTCTGGTCATCGTACAATTAAAGAGGAAAGCATAGTGGCGAACTGTAAAAGGTGTCCACCACCAAGCATGCAGTACGTTGCAAAATGATAGGGTCATAACCTCTTTTGATAAACTTTTTAACAAGTTTAACAAAGATAGTATGAAAGTGATCATGACCTAGAATCTTACGAAGTTTATAAATCACATCACCAAGATACTCTCTTAACTTCCATTTAAATGTATGTAAAATTGAGCCTGTTGTGGAATCATCTTATTATATAGGAACTGATAATAACTAGACAAGGAACAATTATAAAACACGAGCTGTCGGAGAACAGCGTACCTCGACTATTCGATTTTTCAGAGAATAATAAATTATATAGCCAGTGTTTACCATCAGAAAAAAAGGCTAAAACAACGTGGGGTGGGGTTGGAGGGCGGGCGTTTATAGAAACTCGGCCCGATATAACATTATTGTTAGAATCTCAAACAAATTACAGTAAAATTTGTGGCAGAGTGTGATTTGTTTTTTTATCAGATTTAGTCCAAAATTTCTGTCATTTTAAAGAAGTTTGTGTCGAAAGGCAACTCGGAGAGGGAGGAGATATCTGGCAATTTTATTGTGGACTCATTTCAGTTTGTTTTTATTGATATTTCATCTGTGTATCTGAATTTAATCTAAATTGTTTTATATGTAAACGATTGCGTTGAAATTAGGATTTCAATATCCAAATATTGGAAGATAAAATGAAAACAATCCCCCACTGTCCTCCATGTAAAAGGAGCCCTGAAACCAATGGGGACAGGGCTGGGGCGCATCATTGATATAGGTGTAGATTTGATAAAACAAAGCAACACGGACAGATGTGAAAAAAAACTAAAATAAAACGACATTCGGCTGGTGTTGATGATAGGATATTGGAATGGTTGGGATAAGGGGAGGGGGGTGGGCGGTGTGGGGCGAAACATATTGATCAACTGATAAAATAAAACAACATATATATATGCAAAAGCAAACAAAAAATCACAAAACATTCGGGTGGTGGTGATGATGGGGTGGTGGGATAGTTGGGCTGTTGGGGCGAAACATATTGATCAACTGATAAAACAAAACAACAAAGAGAAATGTAAGAAAATAATAAATAAAATAAATATATACATTCGGGTGGTGGTGATGATGGGGTGCGTGATGGTTAGGGGATGGGGTTTATGGGGTGGGGTGGTTGAGGATGCGTGGGGACGGTTGGAGGGGGGAAACATAGCTATATATGTAATAATTGACCAAAACAACACAGAAATATGTAAACCAATCGAATTTCGAGTGTGGGGGATGCAACAAAGCTATATGTGTAAGAATTGACCAAAACAACACTGTGTCAATAAAACATGTAAAAAAACAACAACAACAAGAAAAGGGTGTTGGGAGGGGGCGGGGGATGGGGGTGGCAGGGGGTAGGAGAGCACCCATGCCCAAATATGAATGAAGTATGAATAAGATGCATAATGCTATAAAAAATCTCAAACCAAAAGTATAGATATATACAACAGCTTACACGCAAACCTTGATCTGCCATTATTGCACATTTTATGCGCCATCACAATTTGGGTTCCATGGGAGCCCAGAATTTTGCAAAAGACTAAACAACCTTTTACAACATACTATAAGAAAACCAATTCCCAAATTTAGTTGAGCTAGGACAAGAAATGTAAGGGCTATAGACCTGTAAACACGGCTTACACGCACAATTTGATATGAAATAGACACATTTAAGGGCTATCAGAATTCGGGTTCCAAGGAAGCCCAAGGGTTACAAGAACCAAAATTACTTTAAAAGCCCTTAGGATAATGATATAAGAAAGCTCCTGGCCAAATTCGGTTGTGATAGAATAAAACATGTAAGAGATATAGACTTGTAAACACTGCTTACACGCAGAATTTGATGTGAAATGGGAACCCATGGGTTACACGAACCAAAATGGCTTATGCAGCCCTTAAGATAATGCTATAGGGAAGCCCATGGTAAATTCGATTGTGCTAGGTTAAGAAATGTAGGAGACATAGAGTTGTAAACACGGCTTACACGCAAACCTTGATGTCTGACGCCGACTTCATCGCCGACGCCGAGGTGATTATATAAGCTTTCTTATTCTTCGAATAGTCGAGCTAATAACAAAATTTCAATCAAATATACAGTAATGCGTTCGTAAAAAAGAACGTTTATGATAGTTAATGTTGCCAGGAACATGGCAATGAAAAACATTCAAAGAACAGAATTTGTTAAAATGATAGTACTTCGAAAGCCTCTGCAGGCCTCCTGTTTAGTTTTATATTGTTATATTACATGTAGCTTGTTGTAAACAAGTTGCACTTTAATAAATAAATAAATATATATACTATGACTACGAGGGGTAATGAACGAATCATGGTAATTAAGTTATATATTACATTTTTCTGAAAAAATACATCCTCGAAACAAATCAAGGAAAACTTGGCGTTGAAACAACTTTAGTAATCTATGTAACTCGCTAAATTACTCCATTGTCTCATATTGTCTGGTGTCCCGTATGCATGCAGCTTTAGGCGCCGATAATTCAGCATTTAAACAGTCAAAGTAAACAAAATAAAAATGTTCAAAAGCATCCGGCTGATGGGAAATTATTCCCCAGTAGAAATATCACTGTTCCGTCCCTCGGAAATCTAGGTAAATCGTTGCAAGAAATGTAATAAATACTTATATGATGCTACCTAGAATGTTAGATGAAATAGCCTAGCTGGAATTCTTTATGTGTAATGCCCCGTTTGATTAGAATGACACGCTGTAAGGCATTGGTGCACCTTAGAACATGGTTTAAAACCCCATCGCCATTTTACTACTGACCCCTCCATGGCGAAAGGCATTTTGTCAACCTATTACTTCCTATTAACATTGTCATTTTTGTTAGTTTTAATGCCTATGTTTGGTTGACTGTTCGACGTTTATACCTACTTTTGAAGTTGAGAGTTAAGAGTGTTATTGGAACTTATTTTCTATAATCCAAAACAGTGATTACTGTCAGTTCATATTTAGAAATATCTATATAAATATATAGCCGTTTGTTTCAGCCAAACAGTTTTTTTTAAAAACACACAAAATAAACATTAACTAAATGGTAACTTCGTTTACTTTCTAAATTGCCATATGATTGGAACATATAAATTCATCAAATTATCCACGCAATACACAATCTTTCCATCTACAACTATATATTCATGGATCTAATTTTGTTATTCGCAGTTTATTAGTTTCTTGCTAATAGCACATTTCGTTGTTATATTTTGTTATAAAAAAAGAAAAAACTAGATGCCCTCTTTCATCAATACGAACTCCATTGGTAATGTTTTATTTTCTTTCCCATTATTTTGGAGGACACGCATTCAAAATGGCCGACAACATGTTCAGCGAATGTTACTTCAAAAGCCATAACTCCAGCATATGTGAGTTTATATCAATCAGTAATTATATGTCAGCATTAGAACGGTTACAAGGCTGAAGCCCTATTGTCAAACCCATTATGTTTATGATGTCACGTGTCCGGCTTATTAAGATTATAATTGTTGTTTGTTTTAATGCGTGTGTTTAGTTGACGTTGTTCTGTGAAAGCTACCTTCCTGTTCAACTTTCATATCTACTTTTATATGTTAACATTACATTTTATTAACATATTTGTAAATATTTACGAACTAGCGACACAATATACTACGGCACTGCGACAAATAAAGCTGCTAATGCCCAAAGACAATTCCTTAAAAATACTTTAAAATTTAGTGCGTGATTAAAACGTCCACTGTAAGTAGGAGTTCTCTAGGTTATATTTATTGTTGTTAATTGGGTATCTCAAATCAATAATTGACTATTGAAGCACATTCCATAAGGAGCCTTAAGCACACGCACGTAATTGCTTAGTTATATCAAGTCATACCAGTCGGGTGGAGGAAAAACCGGAACAACGGAAATACTGAAGGTATTATTGAATACTGAAGGAAATGCCATAATATGCCTCAATTTGCTAAAGAATCTAAATAACGTTCATCTGAATAAATAGGTGTTCGCATGCCCTAAGCGCAAAACTGTCAAAGCAATGGCTCAGTTAAGACATAGGACATGTAAATGCTTGTCCGCATGTTGCTGGTGCATGGTATCATCATATTCTGCGAGCTTAAATACAAAATGAACCCTACTTTTATGATCTGAGCACAAGTACAAACTGATCCTTGTTTGAAACTTAATTGGCAGACAAATGGTGAAGCCAATTTAAAACCAGGTTGGTTAGAGATTAGATCATGGCGGGGATTTCTTTATTTACACCGTCCTGTTTTAATGGGATGACAGTAGGGTAAGTGTGAGGTTTGGTGCACCCTAGAACCGGTTTAAACCCCCAGTGGCCTACTTTGCCACTGACCGTTCCAAGGCGGTAGCCCTATTGTCAACCCTTTTTGTGTTTGTGATGTCGTTTGCATTTATTATTGCTTTTGCCTTCTTGTTTGTCTGTTTGCGTGTTTGTTTCTGTGTTTTGTGATTTACTGTTCTCCTTGAATGCTACTTTCCCTGTCCGATCTTTTTATATTTCTTTTTGTGAGCTGTATATAGCGTAAACAATCAATGGAATTGTGAGTACTTTGCTGTTGCTGAAATGGTTAAGTGTATGTGTTGCAAATGTGCAAATGGCAACTGTGTAAAGATTCGTGCAAATGTGAGACTGTTATAAATCAAGTTTTCTATAAATAATTTGATCATTCTCATATAGTTGTTTTAAAATGATATTTGGGTGTTATCAAATGACAAAATCAATCAATTAACTATGTCATCATAAAAATAGACTTGGATTTTGGGTTTCACATTTAAGAATAACGTGTTCAAATAAAGTACTATAACTGTATAGACAATACTGAGTATACGTCGTGTCATGTTAAGGTTCAACGTTTAAAGCCAGACTACGACATTGAACAGTGACCTTGACCTTTGATATTGGTAAAGTAAAATTGGTGCTGGCAATGAAAAATGTGATGAAGACATAATCAACGTGGAAACTTGTTACTGAATGCTGGATTTTGGATTAAAATGTGACCGTGGAAGTCAAACCTTGACCTAAAAGGTGACATCGACCATTTGCTATTGGTATGTTTCATTGTTTGATGCCATTGGCTACACTCATGTGAAGAAATATGAAAAAGTATGAAAGGAGACATTTGGAAATCGTCGAACACGATAAATACAAAATATATTGCAGTCTCTGTTTGGTCACTAGTGAAAAGTACATGCTACCGTTCACGCCCTCTAGCCCCGGGTTGAGTAGAACACAATATTTAAAATGCCAATAGTACATTAATACAATATAGCAAAGCAATTATACTAGTTTTGTTAACATATTATTAATAACATCCATTACTGGTAGACAACAGAGATTGGTCCATGTATTTCTATTCACGCGATAATGACGTCTTACCGTCACTACATCGTTATTTGATAGCCGTATATAAACCTAATGATGTCTGTTGAATATATTGCTTTATCTTCCAGATTATAATGTTATAAAAATGAGATATAGGGTCCTATAGCAACCACAGCGTCCGAACGCAATGGCATCGTAGGACCGCACTGTACTAATGTTCGTAATAAGGTACTTTCCGTTGATCTCTTGTCAATTAAGTTGAATGAATTAGTTCCGTTTGTCGATTTGGAAGCCGTATTTTATAAATAATTGTACTAGTATGAAAGGATATGATTAATATACAGACATAATCAGCTCTAAAGAGGATGAGCAATAAAATGTTCAAACATGCGTTATAGATATTTTATGTGACATCAAACATTTGAGATAGGTAACCAATTTAAAAAGAATGAATTTGTGTTCTGTTTGCAATAATTCGATGAATTTAAACATACTTGGTCTATTACGATAATATTGTCCTATGTATTTTCTCCTTATAGCGGAGTAACATGTACATTTTTGAATGAAATGAAACTCATCTTCAATATATTGAGTACTACAATATTGACAAAAACGTTCACTTCTTTCAATCTTAATGTATCAATATTGTATGATTCCGACCTGCTTGAATTCTAAGAGAATGTGACAATAACATTATTCTACTTAATAAACTCCTTAAATCGCATGGCAATATATTTAAATATATTTCATTATCATTCACGATAAATACAAAAAATATTGCAGTCTCGGTTTGACTGAGACTGTTCATGAACGGTAGTGAAAAGTGCGGATCTTTGGAAACGACCGAACACGACATATACGAAATTTGAATTTGAGCCATCCCGAAGATGGTATGTGCATACATGTATGACGATGAACATGGAACCTTTAATACGGTACTTCCACAACATTTCATGGCCAGCGGCGTATGGTCCCAGTTTCTAACAAAACGCGTTGCCCAAAAAGGGAAAACAACGGACGAAATAAACAAAACGGAATTTAGCTGGGAGCAGAGGTTTTGAAGCCTGCGTTACAGATAAAAGACTAAATTAAAAAGCAGGCAGCATATCCAAAGGGTGATTAAACAATACTCAGAACCTTTAAAGGTGGAGTAGTGGAACCACCTATTCGAAATTCAAGTAAGAAATCAAAAGTACTTTAGAATGTACCACCGATATCTGTAAATATCGGGCTCAGAGATCTCCAAAGATCGGAATGAATAACAATGAAACCATATTCATACATTACTGTTTTAACATTACATAACCGGTTCTTTTTGCCATTAACAAAGTCATCATAGGCCATATTATAAACATGTTTTAATATAATATTATCAGTATTTAACAACTGAAACCAATACTTAACAATTTTAACATACGTGAAAAATACAAAGGATAACGTCCCAGTTCACCGTAAAGAGCAGCTGTACAAGTACTTACATCATTTTATATCTTTTTACACACTTTTAAGTGTATTCTCTCAATTTCATTAGACTTGCTAAAGCTCCATATTTTCGATGCATATCCCAAGATAGAACCAACAAATGCATCCACAAGTTGACAAAGTAATTTAGGTTTAAGTTTATATTTATGACAATTTACTAATAAAACTTTAAGGGCTTTCAAAACTTTACCAACTAATTGTTCTTCGTTAAGTGAAAAATTACCAGTATAATTAAACAACGTACCCAAAATAATTAAAATCATCAACTGCTTCTAATTTACTATTATTATAAGTGAATTCCTCATTTGGTAGTAGTCTACCTCTTTTCCTAATGACCATAAATTTAGTTTTAATCGTATTCCCTTTAAGACTTCAATTGTACAATAACAATTTAACAAATCGAGGTTACTCTGTACTTCTTTTGGTAATTTCCAAGGTTACCCATATCATCAGCAAAAAGTAGTAACATTAATACAATATCAGCTATCTTTAAACCAGAAGCTATATCTTGTTGCAAGAACAACTCTAAGGCTTCAAAAAATAGAAAAATAAGATTGGAGAGATTACCTCCCCACCTACAGCATATTCAAAGAAATCTGAATTAGTTTTACAAGACCTGACACAATACTTTATTTTTTGATACATATCTCTTATTATTCTAAACATTTTACCTTGAATTTCATGATTATATATTTCTAACCTCAAAGCATTTCTATAGATACAGACATATGCTTTTTTAAGGTCAACAATACATAATACAATCTTTCATTCTCATAAATATTTCTATAACGGTAAACAACACAAATAATGCGTCAACATCTCTTCCTTTTCGTAATCCAAATTGTGCATCAGACACTATTTTATTATCATCAAAACAGGTAACTTTACGTTTACACAATATCGATGTAAACAGTTCAGATAAGCAGCTGGATAATGTAATACCCCTTTAGTTGTTTACATCATTTTTATCTCCGTGACTACTAAGACGTATACACAAGCGGCAAGGTGTGTGACATCACAGAGAGAAAGCGGTTGACTATAGGGATACCGCCTTGGAACGGTCAGTGGCAAAAAGGCCGTTGGGGGCTTTAAACCAGGTTCAATATCATCGAAAACATCTGGAATCGATAATGGTCACCATATGTTCTCGGTTAGATCATCTGGTATTTCTTCAGTATCCAATACGAATAGAACACCCTTTCTCGATTAATTGACATCCAAATGATGCGCTCATGATAAGAGAATAAATGTTAGCTCCTTATAGAGAGAGAGAGAGAGAGAGAGAGAGAGAGAGAGAGAGTTGAACACTCGTTGTTTATATGACATAATAATGTCACCATCATATCATCGCCCTCGGTTTCCGTTGTCATTGTGTGGCATTTGCTATACGATATGCTCATTCCGATAGAAATAGCGAAAATAGTGTGCCCTTGAGACATGGTTATACCACGAATAAATCAAGTTTCATAGGATAAAATAGCGTCAGAAATATCCAAAAAAAAACATTTACTGTAATAACGGCTAAAATAATCAAGCAAGACTTAGTGTAAATATGGTTAGCGTGATGCTAGGCGTAAAGCTTTTATGTTTGGTGTGTGCCCCGAAAGGAAACATACTTAGTGGGAGACATATTTTAACATCTTGCTCGGAAATTATTTCAGTAAAATATCTGCTACGATACAACTATATTTTAATTGGATTGGATTTTAACTAAATTCCATTATGTTTATTTCGCTCTTCGGGGCATTTAATTGTATTAGATACTGGGACCATACGTCGTATGACATGGGGAAGCAATAAACTCCATGTCCACCGCCATATGCATGCCATCTTCGGGATAGTTAAAATGTTGTACTATTGATTTTATTAATATTGAGTTCTGCTCAACCCGGGGATAGAGGGCGTGAGCGATAGCTAGCATATTTCACTACCGCTCATGAGCAGTCTCAATCAAACCGAGACTGCATTATTTCGTATGTGTCGTTTTCGGCCGTTTCCACTGGTCCATTATCATACTCTTTATTCTTTATTATCTCCCATATGGAGAGCATTAATGCACACACTATATAAAACAAACAAAAAATGCTCATGATTAGCAATTCATATACATACATGTATATGATACAATGAAGTTCTTATTTATTCTGATTTAACTTCTGTTTCTTGTTCTTGGCGTGTAGTTGTGCACTTTTTATAAATTCACTGCCGATTTAGGCTTTAAATTGCAATATATACTAGTCAAAATTATGCCTATTCGACTGCCCTTTTTCGTTGAGCAAAGCTTGGCAAAATTTGATCGAAAGAAGTCTGATTGGACGATACAACATGAACATACTTGAACGCTTTCACGTCGATGTGTTTACTAAGTTATAATACTAGTAGTTAGTTCAGCTTGATGCTACATTTAAGCCTTTTAAAGCCATTAATGGGTAATATAATGAGGCACTTATCGTTTACTTTTGATAAATTTGCAAGAACGTGAAACATCATAAAATATGAACTTTTTCAGATACTCTAAGTTTTCACAGAAACTACCAGGTTTCATCTCAATTTCAGTAAAAATTAATCGAAGCACCACATCTATTAAGGAGTTCAAAACAAACTATTTTAATACTGTTTGGTAGAGTATACAGTAGATATGTTTGCCCGTTATAGGGACGGTAAATAGGAGGTCCAAACTATCAAAGGATATCCTGCCGGCAAAACTCCCCGCAGTGGTTACTTCCCCTTTATGTTGCAGTAATCACTGCCACAACACACGTTTATAGCTAAAATCCAGCTAAGTTTAATTTTTTGGTTAAATATTTGTTAGGCCAATATTTCAACTTCTTTGTTCATAACATAGGAAAATAGTGTGAAAGTGTGTAAAACGGTATCTGGGTACAAAAATAATATTTAAATAAAAAAGCAGCTTTTAGCTTGTAGCGTTTAAGCTGGAAGAGAAATTTCTCTTGTAGCATTTTAGCTGTAGGGTTTTGCTTGAAAATAAATTTCTCTTGTAGCGTTTTAGCTTGAAGATCTCCTGTAGCGTTTAAGCTTGAAGAGAAATTTCTCTTGTAGGGTTAGCTTGAAAAGAAATTTCTCTTGTAGTGTTTTAGCTTGAAGAGAAATTTCTCTAGTAGCAATTTAGCTTGAAGAGCAATTTCTCTTGTAGCATTTTAGCTTGAAGAGAAATTTTTCTTGTAGGGTTTTCTTGAAGAGAAATTGCTCTTGTAGCATTTTAGCTTGAAGAGAAATTCCCTTGTAACATTTTAGCTTGAAGAGAAATTTCTCTTGTAGCATTTTAGCTTGAAGAGAAATTTTTCTTGTAGTGTTTTCTTGAAGAGAAATTTCTCTTGTAGCATTTGAACTTAAATAGAAATTTCTCCTATACGATATACACTGAAGCGAAAATTCTATGATATAAATTAACTAGTTTCTACTTAAACTGCAATATAGGCCATTTGATAGGGTAAAGGAGACAACCCGGATTTTCTCTTTTTATTTTGGAGTGTGTTCCTTATACAACTGGGTATATAGGATTGTGTAAAGTACTTCGAATTAGTGCAGCTTTCGCTGTTTCTAGTTCTAATATATGGCAGATAAAATTATTCTGAAGAAATATTCGAAATATTTAATGTTAACGCCGAATTACATTTACATTTCAAATGATATTCATTTAGAAGGAGGTAATTTAGGACTATCCATGTTTCATTTTCTTATAGGCGGAGAATCTGCAATAAATGGGTCAAATTTACATGTTTTTTTATGTTATGTCATACGAATTTTACAAAGTTTATGTCTTTAAGCGGACTTAGCATATTTCACTTCTGCTCATGAACAGTCTCAATCAAACCGAGGCTGCAATATTTCGTATGTGTCGTCCTCGGCCGTTTCCAACGGTCCATTATTATACTCTTAATTTAGATTCATGTGATGGATTTCATCATATAAAGGGAGGGTAACTCTCAAAAGATGTAAACAATTTAAACAAAGAATATTAAATGCTTTACAAACTATGAGTCAAAACAAAACAATTATCACACATCTATTCTAAAATATATTCAAAATAAGAAAATTCGTTAAGACAGTCGTACATTTTCCTACCCAAAATGATACTGATACCGGTATATACATGTATAATTATACTGATATATACTCAAGGATACAAAAGTGAGTAATTAGACATTTTGGTCAGTATATATCAAGAATAGGACGTGTTTTATGAAGTATAACATTATAAAGACATAACTAAATAGAAACAATTGGAATTCAAACAGAAGTAAAAGTCCATTTTAACAATGTTTACAGATCACATATTAAATAAATCCATCGACTAAAATTACAATGGAAACCTCTTAGCTGTCATGGCAAAACAAGGTCTGGCTTCTGCCAAGTCATTGAGTACCTTCATTGTGGCTTTCGATGCTATTGTTTTTTTGTATTATATTTACACGAGCATGTTTGTGTTTTACTTATATTGTCTATTGATGCTGCCTTGTTGGTTAGAGATTAGATCATGGCGGGGATTTCTTTATTTACACTGTCCTGTTTTAATGGGATGACAGTAGGGTAAGTGTGAGGTTTGGTGCACCCTAGAACCGGGTTAAACCCCTAGTGGCCTACTTTGCCACTGACCGTTCCAATGCGGTAGCCCTATTGTCCACAATTTTGTGTTTATGATGTCGTTTATTATTTTTGCCTTCTTGTTTGTCTGTTTGCATGTTTGTTTCTGTGTTTTGTGGTTGACTGCTACTTTCTCTGTCCGATCTTTTTATATTTCTCTTGTTGTCCCAAACCTTTACCATTAATTAATATTTCCAACGTTATAACACTGTAGCAATAATCTAAGTATATATCAAAATTCATGCATATTGCAACTCGACACCATACTTGCTTTTCCTAAATAAAAGAGACCGTTAAATACCCAGATTCTGTCAAACGTAAATAGACAGGAAGTGCAAAACTAGCAAAAAGAAATATAAAAAGATCGGACAGGGAAAGTAACATTCAAGGAGGACAGTCAACCACAAAACGCAGAAACCAACACGCAAACAGACAAACAAGAAGGCAAAAGCAATAATAAATGCAAACGACATCACAAACACAAAAGAGTTGACAATAGGGCTACCGCCTTGGAACGGTCAGTGGCAAAGTAGGACACTGGGGGTTTAAACCGGTTCTAGGGTGCACCAAACCTCACACTTACCCTACTGTCATCCCATTAAAACAGGACAGTGTAAATAAAGAAATCCCCGTCATGATCTAATCTCTAACCAACAAGGCAGCATCAATAGGCAATATAAGTAAAACACAAATATGCAAGGTAAATATAATACAAAAAAAACAATAGCCTAGAAAGCCACAATGAAGGTACTCAATGATTCGCAGGAGCCAAAGCAGTAAGAGAATAAACCATTAAGGGCACGACAAGAAAAATCATAGACAAACATCAAACGCCACCGTCCGAATGGGCTTAAGGTAGGCGTCATCATAGGGTCCACAGCCTGTCCGGTCATCGTACAATTAAAGAGGAAAGCATAGTGGCGAACTGTAAAAGGATCCACCACCATGCATGCAGTACGTTGCAAATTGATAGGATCATAACCTCTTTTGATAAACTTTTTAACAAGTGTAACAAAGATAGTATGAAAGTGATCATGACCAAGAATCTTACGAAGTTTATAAATCACATCACCATAGAAGTCAGGTTGCGATAGTTGTGGTCGCTGAAGAGTCCTGAAATTATTTTTATATTTGGAAAGAAGATCAGGGTTACGATAATAACATTTTGCAAAGGTTTTACGTAGTTTATGGTAACGGTAACCCTGATTGAGTAACTTTTTAGTTATACAAAGATTACGAATATTAAAGTCCTCTACTCGAGTACAAGCTCTAGAAAAACGAATAAGTTGATACACATACACTCCATAAGAAGTTGCTCGGGGAACATCCCCATCCAAGTGGGGATAATTAACAATGTCAAAATTAAAATCATCTCTCTTGTCATAGATTTTGCTAATTATTTTACCATTTTCAATCGAGAGGTCCAAATCAAGAAAAGAAGCATTGACCTTCCAATATCACCTTTTATAAATAAATACACAAAGTACTTTTAAATAATCCATCAATCCTCAATTCAAAGCATCCAGTGATAAATCACATTAATGTGAACTCACAGACTCTTTAAATTGAAGACCCTTGAATGCCTCTATTTTCAAATTGCCTTGATCTAATACTGATTAAGAATTTGCTAGAATAGTCTGTAAAAATATAATCTTTTGCATAATGGTCTAGACAAATCTAAAAATGAATGTTCTGTTAAAACTAATTTTAGAAATCATTTTATCTCAAATGTCAGCAACTTAGGCGGTATGACCTGGACAGACAGATAATCAATAATATACTCCTCAAAGTAATTGAAGGGCCGCAAGAATATTTCTCCATAAAGTGACTACATAGCATTTTCAAACGGTCACAGAATGTGTAAGTAATGTTGTATTAAACTAAACATTGTCAGGTCTTCTGCATTAGATGAAAGAACAAAATGTTAATTAAAAAGAGTCCCGAGATTTTTAATAATTTCTAAAAATCATTAATTTGCCCAAAAACAACACTACTAAAGTTTTAATATGTGTTGTCAATGTATTCGTTACGTTTAATCACTACCAATAGAACTATGGACATGACGTTTAAATTTTCCCCGAAATTGACTAAACTTTGACAATTTAAATGCATACACAGAAGAGTTTTTTATCTCATCAAAAGTAAGTAAATTTTCAAGACCTAGTTGCATATTTTTCACTGCGCGCTTATCTGTAGTGCAATTCTAAAGAAATGGTGAAATTTGTAAAGGAATCAATAGTCATGAAAATAATACGAAATAACGTTTTTATGTGGAAAAAGGCATTTTATTGAAATTTCAAAATCTCAATTGTCACTTAACTTTTTTTGGAGTAAAGTGTTCCTAAAGAATACAGAAACACAAAACTGTTTGATTATGTTTTGGAATGCAGTGTGTATTTAAACTTGTGCGATGATGCAAACTTTAATCTGATTGAAATAAAGAAAGGATGGTTCTCAACTTTTTTGAGGAGTATAAATGCATACCATTGATGGAGATAGTGGCGTGTTATAGTTGTATATATTTTACAGTCAAAGTAGATATAAAGGTCGAACAGGACATGTTTCATTCAAGGACTACAGTCAATCAAACGCATGCACAGAAACATACATACAACCTGTTGGCAAAGTCGACAGCACGTTGGACTTGAAATAATGAGGACCCGGGGTCAAACCGCACCGGAGCCACTGAGTTTCGTCGGTACGATTTTGGGACATTTTCCCTTAATACATATTGAAGTCGGTAGGATGTAAGGTAAAGCGGGCGGTCCCCTGTATCGGAGGTTATTCTCCAAGCACGTAACGACCATAGGAATCTATTTTACGGTAACAGTCGGAATGTCTCCGGATTTATATGTATCATTCCCCTCTCATTGGGGAAGCTATAAGTAACATATAATGTTTTTATGAACCGTTAAACAACATTCAATTCATTGGTTTATAGATATTTTATTTTCATATTTTACAGCATGTATATATAAAAAGTACAAATTTAATGGGAATGGAACGAAAGAAGCAATAGTATAAAGTTCCTATCCTTGTAATTCCTTTCAATTCATTACATTCTGTTTATTTAAAAGTGTTAATTTCAAATAACCACACCCACAAAATAAAGAGTGCATTTTCAGAAATATACTCATATTGAGATCAATGACAAACAGTTAAAGGCAATACAGATACCACAATCGTTGTTATTGTCGGCAACTAACCGTCGTCGGCAATACATCGTTCTGTTTAGGTGACTGTCATTCAAATTCCACAAAAGGGTTGGTGCTAAATAACAGAAAACATTCTAGGTCATAACCATAATCAAATGCGGGAGCATCACACACTATACTGAAACTATTTGTCCTATTCTGGTGCAAATGCATCGATACTGATGTTCAGATAGTTTTACTATTCAGATGATTTTGGAACAACTGCAACAAGTGCACCGATACTAACAAATACAAATAGGTGTCATGGGTAATAGTTAGTACCGTAGTAAAGGTATTACCCGGCATTTTCGTCGATATTTCCACAAGAATGTATCGAGCAGCAACATTCTTCATGTGATTTATGTTGGTGAGTTAATTCAAAATAATGTTGAATATCGTTAACACATACATAAATTTGCTATTTGAAAAAGTAAAACACTCACGTTAAAATAGACATCGAGTTCGATTCTGTGTTTGCAATGTTTACTGTTGATCCATGTCTGTATGTGTAATATATAATCTGAATGTTTTAATTATTTTTGGACATTTTGTGCCTATTGGGAAATAAATATATATATCAGATAATCAAAATAATATATATCTGCTTATGGAGATAAAGTGGTGAAATTCCACCGAATTCATGTTCATTTTGTAGTGTTTGTCATGTTCATTTTGTTGTGTTTGTCATGTTCATTTTGTAGTGTTTGTCATGTTCATTTTGTAGTGTTTGTCATGTTCATGTTCATTTTGTTGTGTTTGTCATGTTCATTTTGTAGTGTTTGTCATGTTCATTTTGTTGTGTTTGTCATGTTAATTTTGTAGTGTTTGTCATGTTCATTTTGTAGTGTTTGTCATGTTCATTTTGTAGATGTTCATTTTGTAGTGTTTGTCATGTTCATTTTGTAGTGTTTGCCATGTTCATTTTGTAGTGTTTGCCATCATTTTGTAGTGTTTGTCATGTTCATTTTGTAGTGTTTGTCATGTTCATTTTGTAATGTTTGCCATGTTCATTTTGTAGTGTTTGTCATGTTCATTTAGCGTCTTCATTGTGATCCCTGTATTGTTTCAGGTGCTACTTGAGTCGTGGCAGAAATCTTCAGAAAAAAATTAATGTTTACAAGATAAATACAACATAACATGTTTTGTTGGTGCGCCGTAAAATTCTTATTCAATTCAATTATTTTATTAAATAAGATGAATGATAAACTTAATCTTACCTCGAACTTAATATCACCGTTATTGTCTACTTCTTCAAAGATGATATACAAAAATAAACATACACAAATTAGAATAAAGCGCTACAATGATACACCTATTAATGTTCAAATACAACTATCTATTCAGAGTATTCCAGATTGCTTTCATAGCAAACTGTGTGGCTTTGAACTATGGGAGCAGTGTTATACAAGGGATCTGTACGAATGAAAATTTTGTCGGCTTCCTCGTCGATCAACTTTAGTGAAGAAATGGACAAAGAGGTAATCCATGAAAGCATAAAGTGCTTTCCAGACTGTTTAAAAATAGTATGTAAATTAGCGATAGAAATAATTACACGCTATTTACGTTTGATGTTACCATTACGCCTAAGACCATGAGACCTAGATTTACGCTTTCTAATAGAAAATATAGAAAAAATGTCATATTAGGATCTTTAGAAATATTTCCTTCTTGGTAAATATTGTCATTAAGGCCGAGTGGATAAGGTGTCTGTAAGTTCTTCATCCACTTATGTTCTGCAATATGTCTAGCTTTTATTCTAAAGTTTTTAGTAGTATCATTATCAAAACATATATATTCAACCGGTTGAACAGTTACGTTTTTAAAGTTATGACCTAAGTAATTTTTTAACTTTTTAGGATTGCTTGCATTATATTTGTGTTCACGACATCGAACTTTTAAGGATCGACCTGTTTGTCCAACTTATTGTATACCGCAACATGGTGCATTTCAAGTCAGATCATAAATGACGTGAGGTGTACGTCAATCAACATTTGAAGCTAGACATACATTAAACAATCTACCATTAACAGCTGCTTTAATTGTGGACTTGCAAGATAAATAATTGCAACAATTGCAACGACTGCACCCCGTAGCATTGCACTTATTAATAGAGGGAAACATCCTGCGTCTTGAATGAACTAAATGATTTCTGAAAGGGGACTTGTGAGATTTGGTGCACCCTAGAACATGTTTAAACCCCCAGTGGCCTACTTTGCCACTGACCGTTCTAAGGCGGTAGCCCTAGTGTCAACCCTTTTGTGTTTGTGATGTCGTTTGCATTTATTATTACTTTTGCCTTCTTGTTTGTCTGTTTGCGTGTTTGTTTCTGTGTTTTGTGGTTGACTGTCCTGCTTGAATGCTACTTTCCCTGTCCGATCGTTTTTTATTTCTTTTTCTATGGTATTTCCTCAAAGCAGGTGATCCTAGATTTACGGAAACTTTAGAGCCATTATTAAAAAGCCTAGTAATATTATTAGAATGAAGATTTAAAGGTGTAAGGCGAACGTATGGTTTAGTTCTAAGAAATGAAGAGTTATTTTGTGGAATTTGTCCTGATGACGCATGATGAAACCGAAGAGGTGAAATATTTATTTTAAGAGTTTTAACTAATAGACTCATAATTGTTATTTGGATAGTAATACCATTCTGTGAAAAGCGAAAAAGGGCCAATAGTAATTATTAGAGATACGAAATAGAATCGTATCAAAGATCTATAAGAAATAATATTAGTAAACTTACGGACTGTTAAAAGAGGTCCAAAACTCGACGTCAGTGTCTAATACAAGATAATGAGGAAAGTTAAGGAAAACCCAATAAAATGGGCCAACATGTCGATGAGCATAAAACCTTCAACGCGGTATATGAAACAATAATCACACACAAATAAGAAATCTCTTGAGAAGCATTTATAATAATGTTCGCCTACAAAATAATGGTAGTAGGCAAGACGTTTAAGGGATATGGTGGGCAGGAGTTTTGACGAATGGGATGGGTAGCCTAGAGATTTTAGGGATGGGGTGGGTAGGATGTTGATGGGATTGGATGGACAGGAGGTTTAAGGGATGAGGATGGGTAGGAAGTTTAAGGAATATGGGTGGGCATAACGCTTATGAGAAAGGTGAGCAAAATGAAAGAGATGGGGTGGACTGGAGGTTTAAGAGATGGAGTGGGCAAGAGGTTTAAGAGATATGAGTAATCCCTTAAAACGATTCCACACCCAGCCCCTTAAACCTCATACCCACATACATCCAGTAAACATCCTGGCATACCCCACCCGTTAAACCTCATACTCACTACACCCCTTAAAACTCGTGCCAACCACTATCACAAACTTTCTGACCATTCCCATCTCTAATTTCTTCTCCTAAACCTTCTGCCCAACAGCATTCTTAAGCTTCCTGCACACCCACCCCCTCACACATTTCTCCTCAAACATCATGCCCACCGTTGTCCCTTGAACCTCCTGCCCTTTCTCATCCCTTAATCCTCCTGCCCATCCACATCTCTTAATTCCCCTGACGACACCATCCTTTAATTAATCCTGCTTATGACCTCTTTCTATTAATCCTCCTGGCCATCCTCATCTCTTAATCCTCTTGCCAATTCCCATCCTTTAATCCTCCTGTCCAACCCGCTTCCTTAAACCGCATGCCCACTGTCGCAGGATGATCCTATTGGTTGGGGCTAACTCAGGAAAGAATCAATGACGGTGAAGGCATTTACATAACATTTAAAATATGTTAAATATATATATAATTATCAAAAACAACAAGCGAATACACAGATGAAATATGAAAAGACTGTTCTCATGAACGTTTAAGACGTTCTTAGTATTATCACAAATACTGAATGTGTCGACTGATTATATACGACACTAAAGTGTTGTTAAAAACTATCAACAATCAAACGCAATAGCACCGTAGGACCGCACTATATCACAACCTAAATGAGATAGAAAGTCAATAAACAGTACAATACGGCCTACTGGTTAGATTAAATGATTTTATTTGTTCACAATATCGATGTGTTCCTACCACCAGAGCCTAAATTGACAATATAATCTTAAAAATCTCCATTTTTATTTGATAAACAATGTTTTTTATTTAAGAAATAGAACGTGTAATATATCACGGTTTGGAGTTCAAGAGTAAACAATAATTGCACGAGCCCGAACGTAATATAGGTATGACGAAGTCTTTTACAAAGGCCCGGCAATAATGGCGGCGGTTGTTTATATGTCTAAGTTTAATAGAGAATGCGATATATTTCTATATATATATATTAAAAGTTACATATAATTCACCTTACGACTAATATGTAAGTTTATATTATATAGTTCTATATATTATACGTTTGATACAAAATGAATCGCTAATTACTGTGCATTTCAGGATTTCTAGACGCCGAATATGAATCGAGATTTATGTTATTACTTTCTATATTTGCATACATGTTATGATTGAATAGAATGCAAACAGACGCTCCTGGGTCTGTTTGCAATATTGTCGTAGCCATCCGCTAAGCCTCGTAAAGCCAAAAAATCATTTGGAACCCCCATGTTTACATCTCATTTTATTGACAGCCGAAAACCGAAATGGCGACGGTGGAACATTCCATTTTGTCTTGGGTAGGGTGACTTAAACATCAGGTGACCAATAGTGGTGTAAAAAAAATATAAATGCAGTATACTATTTAGCTAGCTTTTATTTGCTAGATATAATGGTTTTCATTTCAAAATAAAAGTAAAGTTTGATCGATTACTGGGGGTGCTGAACACAGAACAACAACACCACCCGTTTTACTTGCCATTGAATGGTACATCCGAACCCTAGAAACAGACGACAATTGCTTAAAATAACGCCAACATGTTGTTTTATAATTACAATGTAAGCAAGGGGGTTCAAAATGAATATTAGGCTATATGAAGCATAATGGAAGGCTACGACAAAATTGTGAACAGATCCAGGAGCGTCTTTTTTCTTTTATCTAACCATATCAGGTATGAAACATATAACAAGTAATAACAAGTAATACAAAGAAATTTTGATTCATATTCAACGTACGACGGTATCACAGGGAACAAGCTTCTCTGGTCGTGTTAAATCATGAATGCTTGTCAAAGACAAAACTTCTCTGGTCGTGTTAAATCATGAATGCTTGTCAAAGAAAAAATTATCGATTCCAGACGTTGTTTTTGATGATGATTAACTTTGTTTAAATCTCCAGCGGCCGTTCTGCCACTTACCTTTCCAAGGTGGTAGTCCTTTTTCCAACCCCTTTATGTTTATGATGTCACATGCCGTGCCTCTTATTTATACTTGTAACTGTTGATTGTTTCTATGTGTGATTTGGTTGACTGTGGTTCGCGAACGCTACATTTCTTGTTTGACATTTATCTCCTTCGTTTGTGTTACATTACTTTAACTAGTCTTGTAACGAACCTGAACCGTTACATCAAACTTCCTGTACGAATAAAAGATAAACCATTCATTCCTTACTAATGGCTGGATAAATCTGTCAGCTAAGCTAATGATATACAAGTACACTTCATTATATAAAAGACGGCTTCCAAATCGACAAACGGAACTTATTTATTCAACTTTATTGACATGAAATCAACAAAAGTACTTGATTACTAACACGATATAGTCTGGGAGATAAAGTAATATATTGTACCGACATGATTAGGTTTCTGTACGCATATCAGATAACGATATAGTGACAGCAAGACGTCATTATCGCATGAATAAAAATACCTCAACCAATCTCTGATTTCTTCCAATAATTGATATTGCTAAACATATGTTTTATATTTTTAGTAATGTCACAGGGTTTTATGATAATTGTCGTAGCAAGTAGCAATGATGAGGACATTCAGTGGTAACATGTATTTGAGTAATTGAGTAATCAATACGACGCCCAACTTAAAATTAAAGAAGGCTGCGATTTTCATTATTATTTAACACTTCTAACGTATAATATCTTAATTTCAAACTAACTTATAAGAAACCGAATTATAAAACCGTTTCGGTTGTAATGATAATTTGATAATTCATTTTCATTACTGCGCAGATGGATATAGCAATACCATCATTCAGTCTGTCCCTCCGTACGTCTGTGCGTGCGGGCGTCCATACCATTATCAGAATAGTAATATTCACTATAAATGGTTGATGTCTTCATATTTCTTCTTGACAACTAACAATAAACCATACCAATAGCAAATTGTCAATGTCACCTTTAAGATCTGTGTTTGGCTTCAACGGTCACATTTTAATCCACAATCCAGCATTTGCTAACAAGTTTCCACGTTTATCATGTCTTCCATTACGTGGTCCCGTCTTAATTCCATTAAGCAATGGGAAAGCGTATATTAGCATGATTTTATAACGGATATTTCGACAATAAAACCCGTTTAAAAATATGCGATAACCTGTTTAAAATTACCTATTAAACGAATGTGTTAATTTTACAATATGCAAACTTTTTTAAGCCAACCCCGTTTTTGTTTCTTGGAGAAGGGATTGGATTGGACATGAAAGTTAATACTAGGACCACGTAATGATCACATGCTGTATTGCCAACAGCCATTTTCCATTACCAATATCAAAGGTCAAGGTCACTGTTCAATGTCGTAGTCTGGCTTTAAACGATAACACTTTAAATTTCCTATAACGTCATACCACGTATACTTAGTTTTGGTAATACAGTTATAGTACTTTATTTGAACACCTTATTTTTAAATGTGAAACCAAAACCCCAAGTTTATTTTTATAATGACAGTTAATTGATAGATTTTTTCATTTGATAACATCCACATATACTTTTGAAACAACAATATGCACATGATGAAATTAGCTTTAAGACTAATAACAGTCTCATATTTGCACGATTTTTCACAAAGTTGACATTTACACAATGAACCATGCACCAGCAACATGAGGACACACTTTCAGATGTCCTTAGACTGATCCATGCATTGATGTATTCTGCCTCCTAGACTAAGCATTCACATTTGTTTATTCAGATGAGTTATTTAAGTATTAGCAAATTAAAGCTACTTATGATCATAATGATATTGTTTTCATTATTCAATTATATCTTTAGTTTAAGTTTCCGTGTTTTTACCCCACCCCACTGATATGACTAGCTAGTTATATCTGAATAATATATACATGTACTTTATGAAAGCTCTTTGACGGCTAGGTACAAACAGTTGCAATGTCAATTCCACAGCATGATTCTAATGAGTACACTAAATGCGTTGGCAGTTAACTACCGCTCTATAATCCTGACTTTATCTACAGATTATGTTCTACTGTAAACAAATGTCGTATCTTCCACACACTGGTATTGACAAAACCTGATATACGGAGAAGCCACAATTTCCACTAATAATGCTGATCTAGAAATGTAACTTCACTCTCATTTGTAAAGATCCATGTCGAAGGTGATCTTGACTCACTTGAAACGTAATCTTTTTGAGTGTAATTAGGCTCTACTATACACTCTATACAACTATCAACTAGCAGTCCATTGCTAATGGGCAATGATTGGTATTGATTAAAACATGATTGTTTTCTTTTGATAATTATGAAGTGTACATTTGGTAATATGTGCTTGCTGATTATCTTCTCAGTCTCTGGATAATTGTCTAGTAATGACGTTCATTATCGAACTGTTAACAACATAAGGTTAACAGTAAAAGCTGCCAAACGTTTGTCTTGGTTTTTATTTTTATTATATAATGCTTATTGTTTAAGTGTCTTTGGATTGGGTTTATCCACAAACAAAAATAAATAAAACCGTAAGAAGGACGTCTTACATTGGACGTTCTAAACAACTATTAAACTTCAAGGTATTTTAAGTTCGCATGTGTTAGCGAAGGTCTTAACAATTTAGCATAATTACTATAGTCTTTAAAAAGGATTGTCCTTGTGTATCGGCAGTTTTATTTATTGCGGTGTCTTAGCATATTTTTGTATTTTCCTTTAATTGTAGTTAGTGTGTAATTATTTGTAAAGATTTTCATAAATTAAACATGTAATGTTAATAAATATATATAAAACTGTTTTTATGCTGAACTAAATTAATAAATTACTATAAACTCTCATGGACTGGAACATTGGCGTTTAAAGTAAGCTTCCTCTGAAATTTTCATCAGACATTTTGAACGCAAGAAATCCTCCAAAATAGTCAGAAAAGCTAATTGATGAAGACAGGGCTACTTTGTATATCAAATATAACAACCAGAAATACTAGTCTTAATATTGTTGCATATTAGACTATCACGCCAGTACTATTAGCTTGCCACCAACCTCCTAAGAATATATAATTGCCTTTCAAACTCGAAAATAAGCCACAAAACACTCGAATTTTGTCATACAGTCAATTAACCAGGTTAGTATGATGCATCAATAAAAAGTATATAAGGAGAATTAACTGCTATTGGTGATGGTAATGATAATGTAGGAATGGAGAGCACAATGTAGGTACATCTGTGTGCTCTAGATAACATAATTAATATGATCCTTGAATCGTTGATTTTTTTTAGCGAAAATTCACATGAAATTAACTATGAAAATGACTAAATTTACGAAAGCTTCTAGTTCAAAACATTAACTGCAGGCATTTTTGTGACAACATCCGCTATAAAAAAACAAGTTTCATAAGTTTCTCAAAAGAAAAGATAGAAAAATATATAACTTAAAATTTAGGGGCAAAACACACTCATTTGTAAATAATGATAAAAATATTATATTTTTTTACCAAAAATATCTTTATAAGGTATATGATATACATAAATGATATACATCAACAATAACTGTTCATGTTTTTATATCACAAAATATGATTAAAATAGTTATATTGGTTAATTTATAAAATTATCAGTAACATAGGAGCAAATTTTCCTATTTTCTGTCAATGTTTTAATATTGCGATAAAAAGTGGAGCTTTTAATTTAGCATCTATATTTTTGTCTTAAAATAAAACATACGATCATATTTAAATTATAAACACAGGTTTAAACAATTATGATATGCATTTAGTGCAATTATTTGGTTTAAGGTAAAACTCCACAGCAACATCAACATATAGGTTTAAAATTAGAAAATGGTGTACACTTTATTCAAAATGTAATTTAAAAAGAACCGCGTGAATTTGGTTATTATCTTTAAATGCATACGTTCTAAATGACAGTTTCACATCATTAAATCACGTATTTTGTGTGACAATCACTTCCGCTGAATAAACCCATCGTAAACAAAAGTGTTCATTTATAAGTTGAACACCTCTCGTAATTACCTCTCTTGAACAGACTCAATAAAATCTAGTCTGCTACTTTTATCTCTTGTTTGTGATTTTTGTTTCCAAAGGATCACCTTTTCAGTATTTATTAAATGCAAAACAGCAAGAATTTCCTTGTATTACTGGTTGTACATTGATTCAATCTGTCTGGATCCTGAAGTTTCAAGTTCAAAGTACAATATTGTTGAAACTACAAGAATTTAATTGTCGGCTTCTTGTCGCGACAAGTAATTTGTTGCATTTGTTGTTGCATACGAACATTTCGTTTAATATACAATTTGTATTGTTTTTTCGAAATCAACATTATTCAAGATCTCATATCTTGTTAGAATTTCTTGGATGGTGACCTAGATTTGTTATTATTTTTTACCGTAGTTAGTTGTACACAGGTCTATTGAGAGATTAAGACTTTAATAAATCCTCTTTGGAAACTATATACGTTACGTATTCTTTGATTTCCAATTATTGACAGTGACCGTAGTGAACAGAAACAAACACGCAAACAGACAAACAAGAAGGCAAAAGTAATATTACATACAAACGACATCACAAACACAAAAGGGTTGACAATAGGGCTACCGCCTTGGAACGGTCAGTGGCAAAGTAGGCCACTGGGGGTTTAAACCGGTTCTTGGGTGCACCAAACCTCACACTTACCCTACTTTTATCCCATAAAAAACAGGACAGTGTAAATAAAGAAATTCCCGCCATAAGCCCAATCTCATCATTACATATAATTATGACATTTGTGTTTCATAATGTTATAACATTACATTGTGTTTCATATTGTTGTTACATTACAATATAAACATTACAGTATAAATGTATTGTACATATAATGCGTTTGATAAATGACACTTCCAATACTGTTTTGTTTTCGTTGCCTTTAGAATATCTGCTTTCTAATAATAACAAAATGCGAAAAATATACTCAAAGTCGACTCATGTAGCTATCAATGTTCCTTCAATGAGGCATTTCTTGTGATATTTTGGTTTTTAAGACAAATTGAATTAAACGTTAGATAATTGCATTTTGCTATCAACGACTGTCATTGAAACGCTATATTTATTCTGAATTTGGATGTAATGAACGCCAATCGATGTGATTAATGCTGTTTTGTCATGCTATCAACATCCCACAGGAATTAGAAGGAACGAAACGAATTTCACCCAGTCCTCAATTTAAGTCATCAAATCAGTGTTGCATTTCAAACCAAACGCTGAAGTACATGTCTTTAATTTGCCACAGGATATAAAAGTACAATATACTTGAGTTTAGGGGTCAAACAAATTCGAATGTCGAAAGAACATTGCACTTGAGTTCGGTAATAAAAAAGGGCAATTTTGGCGACGTCACATGTTTAGTATTGTAGAGTTGCTACATTTTCCCACCATAACTTCTTAAATACTTAACCGATGTCAATAAAATATTTGACCGATTTCTTAGTTAAGTCCAACAAATGATATGACTTCCATACCAGCTTTCTAAAAAATATTGTTTTCGAAAATATTTGACCCGGCAAACTGACATCATTTCTGCACTGTACTTTATAAGATTGTAAATCCACTCTAAACATATATAAAAAAAGAGTATGATAATGGACCTTTGGAAACGGCCGAGCAAATTCACCATTTTTCAACTAAAACAAGATGTGCTAAAACAAGATGCGTTTCACATTCGGCAACGATATATTTTAACGCAGGGGCTTTATATTCCAAATGAATTAGAATAAAGTACGCCAAAACAAATACAATTTACAAATTACTCTTATATAACTATATAAATCATTATTTTCCTTTGCAACACACAAAACATACCCAATAACATATCTATCATTGTTAAACAATGCAACCATCTGAACGTTATTTTGCTGAATATTTTATATAATTAAAGAACACGTAAAAAACGTAACAATTTACGTTCTATGAACTCAAATTTACCCGACAAAAACAAACAAACATTTTTCCCGAAGTAACATCGATTCAATAACAGATAATGCCGTTAATTATTCTACTTATTATAACCCTTCATGCAATGCTTGCAAACTGTTTATCACTGTTACTATTAGTATAGGTTTACATTTTGTAAAGACACTAACCCGCCAAGCAATGAAAAAATAACACACAAAACAAGTCTCTATATAGGTAATCAGATCATATAATGATGTATATGTGCCAGTTAAAGTATAGGTTTATTTACGGGTTTTAAAAATAATTGCGATTGAATATGCTTAAAACGAATATGAGTTGGTAACTCTTAATTCGACGCTCCAGTTTTGGGGTTTAGCCTGGCTGGTTAAAGGAATCCAGTTAAAATACTTTGACAGGATTAGGTTTCGGACAGCTACCAGTATTTATTTAGGATATTATATTTATTTTGAAATCCAAGAAAGTAGTAATTTAAATACACAAACAGTATACTATGAAACTGTAACTTGGTAATTTGGATGTTTGTCTTTGCATCCTGTTTTCCTATTTTATAAATTGGGAATATCTTTCATTTGTCAGCAGATATAATGTGTTTTAACTTCAACATTTATTTGTAATCTGTTCATCAGCAGAATCCTCCATGTTGTTGTATGTGTTTGAATTATCAGGATTTGTAAGTTGTCGTGGGGAAGAATGTATATACTTGTGTCCAATATTCCATCAACAGTGCCGATTGATTTACGTTCCATTAAATTAAATACCGATTAATCTATTTTGTATGAGAATTTATATCATTAAAGTATTTCCAATTACGTTTATTATTTCTATAATTGTCAATTTAATTTGAAACACTTTCTTTCTTAAATGTCTACCTATAATGATTGTTTTGTGATAGTTTCTTGGTTTTTATTCATGTTATTTATGTTGAATATTAAGTGTTAGTAACATTAATTTGTAGAATGAACATCATTGACATAACCATTGAGACATTTGCTGTCGTTTTTCGATGTTTATTAAGGTTTTGTGTCGCCTACGTAACATGTCAGATACAATTGAATCATTTTGTCCGTCTGTGTAGTCATCTTTCGTCATCCATCGTCGTCGTCTGACCATCTGTCCGTCACATTTTAGCCTGCAATCAAACTTTGACCCAACTTGAAAAGTATTTGACCTAAATCAATGAAAATTCACAATCAACTTTATCTTAGCCTAGGTAATGTCGTTACACATGTCCAATGGCACATGACAGGCGACACCAGTATGCCATAAAAAATCTTTCTAATGTAATAAAATATGAGAACAAATGGTCCTATAGAAATCACAGCACCCAAACGCAATGGCACCGTAGATCCGCACTGTACCACACACAAAGGGCAAATTAACTAAACAATCTAAAGGACAATATAAAACACAAAGAGTGGTGAAGACAGAGTTACCGACATGGACGAGGATGTTCCCAGATATGGGGTATATTTTTCTCAACTTATTCGCTTTTCTAGAGCTTTTAATCGAGTTGAGGACTTTATTATTCGTAATCTAGTAACTAAAACGCTATTCAATCAGGGCTACCGTTACCATAAACTTAGACAAAACGAAGCAAAATGTTATTATCGTAAGACTGATCTACTTTTAAAATATAAACATGTAATTTAAGAACTCGTCTGCGACAAGGACTATCAAAACCAGACTCCTATGGTGACCTAACATACATACTTAGAAAGATCCTCCGTCATGATCAATTTCACACAATCTTTATACAAGTTATTAAAGTTTATCAAAATAGGTTATGACACTATCATTTCGCAATGCACTGCATGTTTAGTGGTTGACCTATGTATAGTTCGCAATTTCGTGTTTCGGTTTGATTGAAATAACCTTAAGTCTAACTAAACACCGAAAGGACAGCAACCGTTGAAGGTTGTCTCCAATATTGTCGTGCTCATAATGGTTTGTTCTCTTGTATCCTTGGCACCTTCCAAGTTATTTATTACTTAGATATCGGATTTCTATGCTGCTTTTTTCATATATGTATATACATGTTCATCTTATTGTTGTTTTTGTATTATATTTACACGAGCATATTTGTGTTTTAATTATGTTGCCTATTGATGCTGCCTTGTTGGTTAGAGATTAGATCATGGCGGGGATTTCTTTATTTACACTGTCCTGTTTTAATGGGATGAAGTAGGGTAAGTGTGAGGTTTGTTGCACCCTAGAACCGGTTTAAACCCCCAGTGGCCTACTTTGCCACTGACCGTTCCAAGGCGGTAGCCTTATTGTCAACCCTTTTGTGTTTGTGATGTCGTTTGCATTTATTATTGCTTTTGCCTTCTTGTTTGTCTGTTTGCGTGTTTGTTTCTGTGTTTTGTGGTTGACTGTCCTCCTTGAATGCTTCTTTCCCTGTCAGATCTTTTTATATTTCTTTGTATTATACTTATATTACCAGTAAATTCTTCCTAGTTTGTTCGAGGATATAGCCTTGCGAGGATTTCTTTATTTGCATCGCCTGTTTTATTGGAATGACAACAGGGCATGATGTTTAGTGCATCTTGAACCAGGTTTAAACCCTCGTTGCCATTTTTCCACGGACTTTTCCAGTGCGGTGGCTGTTTTGTCAACTCGTTTATGTTTTAGATATCACAGTCTTTTTTATCCTTATAAGTGTTGCTTGTTTTTAGTTTTGGTGGTCCTTGAATGATACAATTCTTGTTCGATTTTTATATCTTCTATTCTTTATTATATTGTTTTATACTATTGTTATTCTTCTTTACAAATAATCATAAAAGTCGAACAGGAAATGCAGCTTTAAACCCCAATACACGCAAAAGGACAAACATGGACGTGTTAACAAAGAATAAAGGCATTTGACGTCACAAACACAAAAAGGGTTGACAATAGGACTACCGCCTTGGAACGGTCAGTGGCAAAAAAGGCCGCTTGGGATTTATACCAGATTCTAGGGTGCGCGTGTTTTACTAGTTATTGGTATTATTAGTACTAGAAATTGACATTGTATTAGTTATTGAAACATTTTTAAATGGAAGACGCATATATTTGAACTCAGAATAATGCACGGCATTACTCGAGGATACTTAACTTTTTTTGTAAAATGACAACAATTTGATGACTCAGAAATGCCCTTACTGTGCGGTTATAGTTGCATGTACAGTAATTAGGCCGAATACGGAAATTTTAAATACGTGGCGATTAGAGAACGCCAACACCAACACAGCTGAATGAAGTGTAATTACAATCATTCAAATGAGTGACTTTATGAATAGGAACGCTGTTTTTAGAGGCACATTTTACGAACTGATTGAGCTCGCTGGCAAATCAATACAACACTTTATTGCATACGCATTTACAAGCTCCGTTTACTTTCAATGTAACAAAAAACGTCAATATTTTGTCATATTGACGTGTAAGAAAAGAGAATGGGAGTGGACCTCTGGAAACGGCCGAACACGATTAATACGAAATATTGCAGTCTTTGTTTGATTGAGACTGTTCTTGATAGGTAGTGAAATATGCTTGCTACCGTTCACGCCCCCCTAGCCTCGGGTTGAGCAGAACTCAATATTCATAAAATCAATAATGCGAATTTATTTTAACCATCCCGAAGATGGTAAATGTATGCATATGGCGGTGGACATGCTTCTTCTAATGTCATATTGGTGTGTTATGTATACTCGCTTGTGATTGGTGCAGTTTTCCGCTCATGTTAAAGAAAGTATGTCACGTAATGTAAACAATGTTGATTTCATTGTTTAAATTCCCACGATGTAACGACAATTTTTTGTTTCAAATAAATATTTGTTGCTAAAATTAAATGTTAAAACCTATTGTTAGCGCAAAACTAGTCTCTTTCTTTATTCGTATGCAGTTAGAATAGTTTTGCGCTGAGCCCTCGATATGCCTTGTTCTTCTGAGTTTGCATGTCGCGCAATGTTGTTACGCGGAATAACTCATATATATATGTATTTTGTGGTTTCTGGCTCAAAGCTCTCGCTTTGCTCGAGTTTGATCCAGAAACACCCAAAATGCATATATATAAGTAAATCACCATACAATGGTGATTTACTTGATTTATTAAAACTTTTTTAAAATAGGGGTAGTGAAGATTGCAAGTTTAATTTTTTTATAGTTATCAAAATATAATTTAAACCTTAATACGTCTAAATCTGAGACACTCAGCGTTATACGACTTTAACCTCCAATAATCGTTCATTTTTCTAATTGAAGCTGCACCGCAACCAACACACACTTGATATTTTGCAGAAGTGCCTTTTTTACATATTAGACACGGTAATGCATGACTTGTTTTTAATCTATATTTATGCAAACTGCAATAATTAGAATCTTTTGTTGGCTTATTTTTACATGGATTATGTAATCCAATTTTAAGAAATTTACAAACATTGATTTCCATTGTCTATTTTGTATATAATTATTTTTATATTTAATAATTTTTTTTAAAATATATAACAAATAAAGGAAATGGAGAAAAACGAAGAGACTATAAGAAATTTAATACGCCTGTTTGATACAGGTGTAATAGATAAGCAAACACTATCTAACGGTATAAATGCATTAAAACCTCTTAAAGAAGTTCCAAAGGAAACTCCAAAAGAGGTTAATTCTCAAACATTAGAAAATTTACTCAAGAGACGACGTGCTAAAAAACAACGTAAACGAGAAAAGCAGAAATATGATAAATTACAAGAAAATGTTATAAATGAACAAAAGCAGAAATATGCTAAATTACAAGAAAATGTTATAAATGAACTAAAACAAGTTTTTAAAGATAGAAAATTAAAACTGGTTGACAAACCAATGTGTGGCTATTTCAAAGCATACGAAATACAAAGACCCTCAAAAACTATTTCGTGATAAGAAATCTATTATCACAAAACAAATAAGCAAAGAGCTGACAAAGATGAATGGATTAAAGTTTCAATTAGGTCTCACTGTAAATTTATTTAAAGATGATGGTAATACCAAAAAATACACCACAGCAGTATTACACAGCGAACAAAATGCAATTTTGAACTCTGAAAAAATAAATGAGTTCTACGATGAGTCATCTGCATTTATACAAGAGAGTCTTGAAAGATTTACAAACACAGCATCCGGATTAGAAATTGACCACTGTGTTAAGCTTTACTTAAATATTGCAAAGTACGAGCCGTTAAAAGGTTCTTCATATATTCCTTTGCCTAAAGCAGTAGCTGATAAGAAGGCAATTATCAATGTAAAAAACGTCGATGATCAGTGTTTGTTTCATGCAATAAATTCAGCTTTAAATCCAGCTAAAAAGAATTCCGATAGATTATCAAAGTATCCTAGTATAGAGTTCTTGAAGAAAGATAACATCGACTTTCCCACTCCAATTTCTCAAATAACCAAAGTAGAAAAACAAAATAATCTTGCTATTAATGTTTATGGATATAACATAACAGGAAAAAATAAAAAGGTATCTGTTTTTCCATATAAAATATCAGAACAACCAAAATATATTGAACGAATTAATTTGATCTTAATATCTGAAGACACTGAGGTTGAATCAGAGAATGAAGACGATCCAAATAATGAAGAAGGAATTATAGATGACAACTATAACCCTGATGATTATTTCAACGAACCATAAAAATTAACAACAAAATATCACTATTGCTGGATTAAAAATCTGAATAGACTACTCTGGGACCAAAACAAACACCATGGTCAAACTTACTTCTGCGATCGTTGCCTTCACGGCTATTCTGGAAAAGGACTACTTACCAAACATAAAGAAGACTGTGATGGTATCAACAAAAATTCTTGCAGAATAGAAATGCCGCAAGAAGGTAAAAATACTGTAAAATTTAAAAATCATCAAAATCAGATGTCTGTGCCTTATGCAATATATGCTGATTTTGAGAGTATAATCAAACCGCAATCAATCAAATTTGGAAAGAAATCTGAAATTCAAAATGTACACGAAGCTTGTGGTTTTGGATACCAGGTTGTCAGATATGATGGCAAAGCTGAAGAACCTGTTATTTACAGAGGTGAAGATGTATGTTGTAAAGTTTTTAAATCACTTAGAATGTGAGTAGAGCAACATTAATAAAATATTTGCTCACCCAAAACCATTAATCATGACACAACAAAATGAGGAAGATTATGAAAAAGCAACACACTGCTGGATATGCGAGAATGAAATAGGTAGGAAATGTGGCAAAAACTGTAAAGTAAGAGACCACTGTTATTTTACAGGAGAATACAGAGGTGCAGCACATAAAAACTGTAACCTGAAACTGAAAATAAAACCAAATAAACAATCATCCCTGTTGTATTTCACAACCTCAAAGGATATGATAATCATCTTATAATGCAAAAAATACATAAAATTACAGGTAATATTACATGCATTCCAAACAACGCTGAAAAGTATATTTCATTTAGTGCCGGACAACTTAGATTTTTGGATATCTTTCAGTTTATGGCTTCGTCTCTGGAAAAAATGGTTAAAGCAACAGACAAATCTGATTTTAAAATTACCAAAAATCAGTTTGGAGAACAAACAGATTGACTTTTACGAAAAGGTGTTTATCCGTACGAATATATGGACAGTATGGAAAGATTCAAGGAAACGCAATTACCGCCTATAGAAAAGTTTTACAGTAGTCTCTCAGATGAAAGTATAAGTCCCGAAGATTACGAATACGCTCAAAAAATATGGGAAGAGTTTAACTGTAAAACTCTTGGAGACTATCATGATTTATATCTAAAAACTGATGCAACTTTGTTAGCAGATGTGTTTCAAACTTTTAGAAAAACATGTATGAGTGCATACAAACTTGATGCTTTACATTACTATACAGCACCTGGATTATCTTGGGATGCTTTACTTAAACATTCAAAAATAGAATTAGTACTTTTGACAGACATTGACATGCACTTGTTTCTAGAAAAAGGAATGCGAGGTGGCATAAGTATGGTATCAAAAAGATATGCCAAAGCAAACAATCCATATGTAGCTGATTATAACCCTAACGAGGAAACAACTTCTTAATGTATTTTGATGCAAATAATCTTTATGGATGGGCAATGAGTCAGTCACTTCCATATTCTGGCTTTGGTTGGAAAGTCAAAAACAAGAAAGGAAAATATTCTAAACCAAAACCTGGTAAAGGACAAATACTTGAAGTTGATTTGGTATATCCTAAAGAGCTCCATGAAGCTCACAATGACTATCCGCTTGCACCGGAAAGATTAGCAGTGAAAAAAGAATGGTTGTCTGAATACCAGACAGATTTGTTAGAAAATAATAGCATGCTAAATACAGAACAACAAGTTCCCAATCTTATGGACAAAGAAAAATATGTGTTACATTATAAAAACCTGCAACTGTATTTATCTTTGGGTATGAAACTAAAAAAAGTACACAGAGTATTAGAATTTAATGAAAAACCATGGATGGCATCATACATAAACCTAAATACAGAACTTAGGAAAAAAGCTAAATCAGACTTTGAAAAAGATTTTTACAAACTTATGAACAACTCTGTGTTTGGCAAGACAATGGAAAATCTACGCAAGCGGACTGACATAAAACTAGTCAGAACTGACGGCTCTGAAAATGAAAAGATAAGAAAAATAATAGCCAAACCCAACTTTAACAGGCGTATAAAGTTTTCAGATGAATTGTCAGCAATACATGTGAACAAAACAAAATTAACATTAAACAAACCAATCTATGTTGGGATGTCAGTATTGGATTTATCAAAGTACATGATGTATGACTGGTACTATAATGCCCGAAAGAAAAGGTATGGAGATGACTGTACTTTATTATACACCGACACTGACAGCTTGCTGGTAGATATCAAAACAGAAGATGTGTATAAAGACATGGCTGAAATGAAAGATGAGTATGACTTGAGTGATTATCCGAAATACCATTCACTGCACGATGATACAAATAAAAAAGTATTAGGTAAAATGAAAGATGAATGTGCTGGTGTTCCTATAGTTGAGTATGTTGGATTAAGGCCCAAACTATATTCTATTTTGAGAGCGGATGATCAGATGATTGAGAAAGTAATAGATAAAATGAAAGATGAATGTCCTGGTGTTCCGATAGTTGAGTATATTGAATCAAGACCCGAACTAAATTCTATTTTGGGGGCGGATGTGCAGATGATTGAGAAAGTAACAGACAAAATAAAAATAAAAGATGAATGTGTTCCTATAGTTGAATCCAAACTATGTTCTATTTTGGGAGCGGATGAGCAGACGATTGAGAAAGTAGTAGATAAAATAATAAATAAAATAAAAGATGATGGTGATTCTACAGCTGAGTATATATCTAAGAATATTGGATTAAGACCCAAACTATATTCGATGTTGAGAGCGGATGTGCAGATTGTTAAGAAAGCAATGGAAGATGAAAATATTGGATTAAGATCCAAACAAGATTCTATTTTGAAAGTGAACGAGCAGATTATTAAGAAAGCAAAGGGTGTAAAAAAATATGTAGTCGAAAAACACATAAACTTTGAGAACTACAAGGATGCATTGTTTGGCAAGAAAAAATACACGCATGAAATGAATATGATACGCTCAATAAAGCATGAGATATATGGCATAAAAGTAAACAAAGTATCACTGTCACCATTTTACTCTAAACGATACATAGCACCAGACGGTATTAAAACTGATGCACATGGATTTTATAAAAACTTATGAATTTGGGTATCAGCAGGAACAATAAGTAATTCTTCTTTGACAAATCCTCTTTGAGGCGCTGGTGTTTTCAAATAATAAACTCTTATACCTTGCGTCACCATATAACTTTTAATCTTGTGAATATCTACACTCCACATTGGATCAGTTGCTCTGCGTCTTCCACCTTCTTGTTCCCCGGGTTGATATAAATATCTTACACTTGCATTCATACAGATAGGATCACCTTTTAATATTTTTGTTTCTACAGGAGGGGGCTTTTTTGTCTCCACATTTATTGCTTTAACAACTTCTGGTAATCTCTTTACCCACTCTCTGTTACGTATTTGCGAATCTATTTCCTTAGCATACTGATAACCAAACAATCTTTCAGCTAATGTTCTGTTAAATCTTTCCACTAAAGCTTGGTCTCTGTGTATTTCTGTTCTGCCCCGTCTGATATTTACTTTATGTTTTGCCATCAACTGTGATACTGCACCCATAAATTCTCTGCCTGGATCTACTTGTAATAACTTTGGATATTTCAAATGCCGACTGTATATTTTTCAAATGCTTTAGCAACTTCTTTACTATCCTTGGAAGTTAGTGGCTCTGCTTCTTTGTATCTACTTGCAATATCAACAACAGTCAACTCATATTTGGTCCACAACCAAAGCCAAAAGTATCATGCGGTAAAAATAACAAATCAGCTTGATGCACTCCATTCTTAGCAGAAACATCAAACCTGGGTCTAACTATTTTATTTGGTGCGGGTAAATAAATCTGTCACACAGCTTGTTTCTTTAAAAATTCTAATGCCTTTTTTTCACTGACACCAGCCTCTTTTGCCAATTTTTTAACTGCTGAGTAACTTTCCAAAATCCTTTTGGGCTGTAATAAATCTTTACCATTTTTTCTACTAAAGATTAAACTTTATATAACTATAAAGAAAAAATGGATATCACAACTGTACAATTTGAGGAACTGCTTGAAGAGCAAAATCAAAATAGCACAAAGAAATGGACAGACTTGGAACTAAACAAAATATACACTATTACAGATACGAAAATAGTAGATACCGAATATGGTCCATCCATGATATTGACATTATTAGACAACGGTGAAGTATGGGCGCCTGATCATCTCAACAATAAATTAGAGAAGAGTGCTAAACCACCATATTATATGCGACCATTTGGATTGAAACCATGTAAAAACAACAACAAAAATAGGTATCATGCATATGACTTAGTCTTTCCAGTTGTTCCAAAGTAAACATATAACTTAGTCATTTCAAAGTAATAGTTTTAAACTAATTTTTTTATGAACTCAATTTATACGCCACAAATCCAGTTGCAGCCATGGCCACCACAATAAACGTAATTTCTCTATTCTGTTGATCCGAAGATGGTGTATAAAAATCACTCAACTTGGGCTCCGGTTCCAAAAGCAAATGTTTGCCAGTTGTATAATAATACTGCTTCATAGCCTGGTCTACATCATCAAAAGTCTGCTCTGCATGATGCTCTTTCTGCAGTTGCTTATTAATAAAATCTAATCTTTCTGTTCTTTTTGTTTCCACTCCGCTTGTGCTGCGTTTAATTGTTCTACGGCTTTGTCATGCCTTTGTCTTTCCTCATCTGAATGACTTCCCATTTTTGAAAAGAAATAATTTGAACCGCTAAACGCCAGTGCGTTTGTTAATGCGCCACCGATCATCATTGCTACTGCACTTGCCATTTTTTTTATATATATTTTTTAAAAATTATTTCATAATATCCGCAGGAATAATACCTTGCTTAATCAGCATATCCTTTGTAGCCATTGCTAACATTATATCCACAGACAGCATTCCAACATCTACCATATTAAAATCCACTTTAGGGGCTGGTCTTTTTAGTAGTTTTCTGCCAATCTCAGAATATCCAACAGTTAAAAGTGTTTCCACTCCAGCGTGATACATCATATTTACAATTTGTTTTCCGTCAATACTTGCTGCCATTTTTTTTATATGATTATTTTTTTTAAAATAAATTATTAAAAATCAAACGGGTCTTTTGGTGCAACATGAACAGGCTGCACAGCTACAGGTTGCGTAGCAGATTTCTTGTTATAAGTATACAAACCCAACCCAGCAATGCCTAATAAAACCAGACACGGTGGAATATAATTTTTGTATACGTTTATTTTGATTTTTTTTGGTTCTTCTTCACCTATTGTTATTTTTGTTATTTCATTTGCATCTTGCGTTGCAGCATCTTGCTTTGCAGCATCTTGCTTTGCAGCATCTTTGCCTTTCTTGCTGCTGCTCCTTTTTTCCCAGCCTCTTTTCGTTTTGGATTTTTTACTTTTTGTTGTTCAATAGGTTGTGTAACAACAGGTATAACTTCACTCTCTTGGTTCTCCATTTATATTATCTATATTTTTATTTTTATTAAAATCAATATGTCTAACAGTTGTCAGTATTGCTGTAAATGGTGCTAAGCACATCCCCTACCTATAATACAACTCACAACAAGCACTTGTCAAAGCATGATTAATAAATGGGTCTTCCTCCAAATCTTCTATCAGTTTTGGTGAATTGGTTACATTAAAATATTTTGATACTCCCATCACATACAAGTTAATAAAAGAATTGCCTAAAGTCTTGGTGAAACTTGCCCCAAGCCTTGCTTCATATCTGCAGTAAAGTTTTTTAATTTCATCCGGTGGCATGCCATCTATATTTGTGAGTTGTATGTCTTTACCCAAATATTGACGACTACCACCGCCAGCCACTATGGCTGATAATCTTTCTTTTTTTGTTTCTTGTTGCTTTGATTCATCACGTTCCGTGAAACCTTCCGATATATCTTGTAATAGTTCTTCCGCATTCATTTTTATATTAATAATTTTATTTTTTATCTTGAAATAAACATAAAACATAAAACAACCCGCTGCGATATTCATGCAACTAGTAATTGTTAGTATTGTTAATAGCATTGTTATTAATATTGCTATTTTTTTATTAGCATTGTTGATTTGCTGCAAGCATTGCTATTAACATTGCTACTTTGCTATGAGCAATGCTATAAGCATTACTATATTTTCTGATATTTTTATTATATTTTCATGTCAGTATTGCTATTAACATTGCTACTTTGCTGTTAGTATTACTATTAGCAACAAAGGAATGCTGTTAGAAAAAAATAGCAATACTGTTAAAAATTATTCAACCCAATAACCAGTTGGTTGGTCAGTCCTCAAAATTAACTTGGAATATTTAGTCTTAGCTAAAGCTTTTCTTATTCTGGTTCTCTCCTCCAGCGTTGGAATAACATCATTCTCTCTCAAACAATTTTCATAACTATCTCTGTCCTTGGTGTAAAACATACACAACCATTTTGCTTGCTCCCTTAAATCTTTCAATACAGAATTATATCTCTGTGAAGTAACCCACACTGATTATTTGGCGTGACGACCAGAGAATGCCAACTCTGATAACATATCTTTTTTCTTTGTTAATTCTTTTGTGGCGGAGCAATCATCAATAATGCATAGTGTGGGCTTGCCATCATATTGTTTGAAAAAGAAACGCAACAGTTCTTGTAGCATTTCTTTGCCGTTGCTAACGGGATTGACAATTATTATTTTTTTATCTCTCGGGTTTTTCACATCTCCTATCCAGGATCTATTTGTATAAGCCTCGTTCCACTCTATGGTTGGACACAATATAATTATATGTTCAAAAACTCCAACATACTCTTGTTCAAGTATGTCAAGAACAAACTCTGTTTTGCCGCAGCCTGTCTGACCACAGATAATGGCACTGTGTGAATATTTAGGATATTTTTGTTGCAAACTAGTATCCTGCTTCTTTGAATCTTCCATCTTCGAAATTGATTTGCGCATCTTGTATTATATATATATAAATATTTAAAGGTTGATCGGCATCTGCTTTTTTATTTATTAGTATCGTTATGCCTTCACTGCCGTTTTCTATTCTTCTTCCACTGCCGTGTAATAAATTGTCATCACATGTTCTAAGGTCAAGCCACAAAGCATATGATTTTGTCAGACAAGTCTCAAGAGAAACATTGGTAAAGTTTAAGTCCCTCGCTGCTATTTCTGTCTCTTTGTTTCTTTTTGAGGTCAAGGCAAAATATTTGTTGATTTCATCCCAATGTTGATATGCCTTCATGCACTGACTATACAACTGATTTGGTACTCCCTCTATTGTCATTTCAACCTTTTCAATCTTTGGGTTGTAATAGGTTTCTGTGCTTGTTCTTTCTGGTTCTTCAAACAGCATTAAAATACCTTTCATGCTTCGTGCTGGTACATTAATGTTGATGTTGCAAAGGGTTTCAGATTTGTTTGCTATTATTTTTCTATGTCGCAAGATACGATCATACATAAATGACATCTTACCATTGGTTTGCTGTCTTATTTGTCTGGCTAATTCAACATCACTAACCGTATCAAATTCCAAGCAGATATTTTTTATTACATAAGATGCATCAGCATCACTGCTTTTGATAACTTTGTTATAATCGTTAAACGTTAATTCATATTCTAACCTATCACCAAGCCCCGCTTGATAAAATGGCATATGACTTTCTAACATTACAAAAGTCCAGTGGAATACAAAATCTATTTCCATAAGCTGCTGCTATAGCTTCATCTTCGGTGTCTGAGGAAGCATCTCCCGCACCAACTCTATGTTTTAGCATGTTTGCTTTACCAATACCTTGGTAAGCTGTGTTTAATCGTTCGGTAGGGCTTTTCCATAAATCTACATAACAATGATATATATCACTGTCATCTATTGACATGACCTCATTGCCACTTATTCTTATTGTCATTTTTTTTCACAATTGCTCTACCCAGATTCTGGAATAGAGTAGCGTTGGCGTCTGTTCTGCTTTTAAGTTCTATTTCAAAGGCAAGACGAGCAGTACGAGGAACTATCACATCATTAGTACTTAGATTTGGAAATCTCACAAGCAGTTGCTGGTGTTGGTCTATTGTTGATGGATTATTAGTTATTACTACACTTGTGCGGATGCCCTTGGCACCATAAGGTTCTCTTAGTTTTCTATGAGGGCTGAGTTTGTTTCCGTAAGCCGACATTGTTTTTATTTTTTAAACATATTTTTTAAAATTAAATAAAATAAACAATGGCTGAAGGAGGATTTGATTTTGACAATCCGACGTACGATCCAGATGATTATGATGAATATTATAATGATTTACCAATGGTGCCTGATGAGCCTGTTCAAAGAAGTCTTCTTAATCAAAGCGATTATCTTGCTGAACTTAGGGGAGAGCTGACAGAATCCACACTTAAAATATACAAAAAAAATAATCTTGTAAAATCCTTTTATAATGAAATAGAAAAACGATATAAGATGGCACCGAACACAATGGATTATGACCAGTTTAAAGTATCAGCTAATGGCAAAACATTATACTGGGATGTTAGTGATAAACAAATAAGAATAACTGCCATGCAAGGTTCTTTTACATTTCTTGCTCTTGGTTCTTTGGCAAATGAATATAACAGGGTTATTGGCTCTGGGGGCACAAGGGCGGTAGCGGTAAGACAATTTTTAAATTTACCGGAGTATGACAGTAAAACAAAAGTATCACAGGAAACTCAACAAAAGTTGGAGAGCACAAGAAACGATTTACCAGATAATGTGGATGCTATTCCATTACAAGATTTATCATATGTTATTAATAACACAGCACAGTCAATGGAAAGTGCTCTTTATGACTCGGATGTGATTGAGTGTCCTGATGCTGAAACACAAACAAATATAGACAAGCGTCCTGATGTTAAAACACAAACAAATATAGACAAGCGTGAAATGGATGGAATAGTAAAAGCGATGACAACTGTCAAGGAAGAACTCACCAATAACTTAGCAAAACTCACACAACTTGATAAAGACATAACAAGAGAAAAACAAAAGTTAGAACAAGCTAAGACTGATAATGATGAATTCCAGATAAAGAGAATTAGCGACCGCATCAAATACCTTGAAGATGAGAGAGGTGCAAGAATGGATGTTATTAATGAAAACAGAGAAGCTTTCCGTAACCAAGTAAGCAGAATAAAAGAGACAATAAACAAAATGTTAAACGAGGATACAACTCTTGGTAAGAGAATCAAAACCTTGTTTAGAGAGCAAGGTATTACTATTGTTAGTATTTTGACTGCCTTTGGTATTATTATTGGGGTATTAGTTGAGGCCATTATTCCTACAACGGGAGGAGGGACTGCACCTGTTCCAACTCCAAAGCCTGATCCATCAAGTGTAAAAGACTGGATAAAAAAACAACTACTTAATCTTGGTAAACTTCTTGCCAACCTAGCTGGTAAAGCTGCTGCAGCACTTCCAGGAGTTATTGGTGCAATAGTATCATGGCTTTTATCTGCAACAGGTAATGTTATTAATTGGCTTGGTAACAATCTATGGGCTTTGCTTGTGTTTGTTTCCGGGTTGTTGTGGCAGCTAATCTCGTAAATAAGTAATGCAGCAAGACCTATTACTATAGTACCAACAATTATAGTTGTTTTGTTATCTTCGTGTTCAATCGCTATTTTTTGCATTTCTGGTGGGTTATGTTCCACAGTTTTATGTATTGATTTATCAAAGTCAGAATGTTCCGGTAAAAATTTCTTTGTTGTGGTGCCTTGAAAAGGTTGAATATTTTTTGGTGGCACTGGTTTTACATTTACATCATTATTCAATCCTAATGCTTGTGCATCGGTTGCTATTACAATTTCATTATTGTAGTCTTGTATTATTCTGATTCTTAATTCCATGTCACTTGGAGACATGTACAATCCACTTCCATAGACAAAATTTACTTTACTTCTTGCATATTTTAGGGTGTTTTCATATCTTGAAAATTGACTGGGCAAGTCGATGGGGCTATTTATTGCGTCCTCTACATTTGCTAGAAATTGTTTTTGTGCATCAAATGCCGTTCCAGTTCCAAGTATATCTGTATATATTAAAAAAAAATTGTTTCATACAATTTCAAACATAGACAACTCTATTAACTTACAACAGTATATCGATAATAGAGATGGAACTAAGCGCGTTGGATTAAAAAGGTTTACATACACTATCGGTTGGTAAAATATTAATCATGAAATCGTAAAGACAAGAAACCTAGATAAATTAGAACATTTAGCAGGTGGACTCTATAACCTTCAATACTTGGCAAAAAGGTTTAAATTTCTAAATGAAAATATTATCCTGGACAATATTGAGCAAATTGGCTTTAGCATTATAAATACGCCAATAGAGACACGAATGTCAAGCGGTCTTTCAAAAATGCTGGGATTCAAGGACAGAAAATGGTTGACAGGTACTACTTTGGGAGATTATCCAATTGATTTAGCTCCTTATAAACAGCTATATGTTCATCTGGAACAAGTTAATACGAGTAGTAATTATTTCAATGGCGCGCCAAGCACTATTATAGGGGTTGTACCTGTAGTAAATAAGCAGTATGGAGATATTGTATATCCAATTTTTATCCTGAATATCACTGTCTTATGAATGGTGCAATTTCTGAATTAAAAATAGAAGTTAAAGATGAGCATGGCAGCAAAATAGATAATCACGGCTTGCCTATGAGTTGTGTTTTAGAATTTATTTAAAAAATATATTTTTATAAAAAAAACAATGAGTATATTTGGACCACCAAGCCCTAAAAAAACAGAAGACTTAAAGGCTTTGATAAATGATGTTCAAGATTTATATAGGCGAATTGTACCTTTTGTTAACCAGTTTAATCATTTAAAAAATAGAGTTGATAATCTTAAATATGGAATTATAACAATATTTGCGGAGGCTAAGGGCCCACTTGTGTTGAATAGAATACTCTCATTTGGTAATGGTGGAGCAGAAACAAATGTGGGGCATGTAATGACACGCCGTGGACGGATTATGGGAATAGGTTTAGCAAGTGACCGATTAGTTGGTGACGTAACTGTAATAGTTTCTGTCAATGGTGTTGAACAACCAAATTATGGCATAACGCTTCACATCATCCCACGCAATCATGATAACTTTGATAAACCTTTAGAGATTGGTGCTGGTTCTGTTGTTAACTTTGTATGCAAGGTTGCTAACGCTACCGCTGTAAATACGGTGGCATCATTATTAATTGAATTAATTTAATTTTTTATTTATTAATAAAAAAAATACCGAAGCAACCGACAGCACCAAGTATATATCCTGAGTTGCCAGTGGAAGACGGACAAAATTATAGATTACAAAAGATTTCAGAGATTGAACAAAAGTTAATTACAGAGCGAGATATACGTCAGTCACTTTATAAAAAATATAAACGTGGTATTAATATTACAGATGGAATTGACACTACCTTGATATCTGCAGGTGTTATTATGGATGGGATTGGATTTGTTGTTCCAGTTTTGTTACCTTTAGAAATAGCAGCAATAGTATTTGGAGCTACAGGTGTTTGTTTTAATTTTATCAGACGCAAGCTTAATGCAAAAGCTCAAAAACATCATGAAATAAAAACTTTGGCGGAGGCTAAGTTAAATAGTATAAAACAGTTAATATCAAAAGCGTTGAGTGATGCACAAATATCTGATCAAGAGTTTAAGATGATTTTAGATGAGTTGGATAAATATTATAGTTTAAAACAGGACACCAAACAAAACAAGGCTGAAATAAGTGAAGTTCAAAAAAAAGAACTATTAGAGCAGGGAAGAAAGGAAGCAATGGCAACCTTACAAAAAAGTCTAATAAGTGTGTGATTTATTGTTTTAGTAGTGTGTTTGAGTATGATCCACCACCTTTGTATTCAAGGTCGAAAAATTGTTAATGTGAATGTAATTTTGATAACTTATAAAAAAAATTAAACTTTTGCAATCTTCACTACCCCTATTTTAAAAAAGTTTTAATAAATCAAGTAAATCACCATTTTATGGTGACTTACTTATATATATGTATTTTGGGTGTTTCTGGATCAAACTCGAGCAAAGCGAGAGCTTTGAGCCAGAAACCCCAAAATACATATATATCTCATATATCCCAATACAAATATAATAACCTATACATATTACACATATTTCCAGCAGGGTGAATTGGAATGTTCCAAGATGTTTAATTTCAATTCACCCTAAGCCGAAGTCTAGTATCTGTATCAACAACAAGTTTAGACGTGACAGACAGTATCAGCTCCATAGCCACACTCTGGAAAAGGTGGACAGCGCAAAGTACCTTAGTGTAACTATAACCGACGACCTTCCCTGAAATTGACACGTGAACAGCGTCACACCAAAGGCCACAAACACGACTTTTTCCCGACACGCAATCTGTATAATTGCACAAAAGAACGTATACAGGTTGCACACTCTTCCCGTATCATCCCCACGGATATGCGTCTACTGCGTCATGACTACAGGCTAATAATAATCACGGTCTTTACACTGTAAACTTACAAACATTTTAACCGCAAATACTATCGGAAGGAGCAACTTTAGAGGTCAACATTACAGTGTTAATGAGACTCCTGACAAATAATCGGAAGAAGAAGAACAAGTAATAACGGAAGAAGAAGAAAAGTAATAACACTACTGATATGCACAGGGTGTCCAAAAAGAACGGGTACCTAAAATAAACATCTGTTACTTTTTTATTTCTCAAGATCAATTAACAGACGTGTGTTTCATATACCGCGTTAAAGTTTTTGTGCTCATCGACATTTTGGCCCATTTTATTACTGTCGTCCGTGAATGCTGCTTTCCCTGTCCGATATTTTTGTCTTTCTTTATACAAGTGTATACAATGTACATCCCTTTACAATAATTATTATAACATATTTGTTCCAATAGATGGCACTAAACAGGAAGTGACGTCATGCTTGCTTGATGATTTTCAAATAGTTTGCCGAAATCATATATAAACATGGCTGCCAGTGGAAACAAATTAGTTTCTGAACGCTCGCATGCTTATATACTGAGCAAACAGGGGTTCAACATTAATGAAATAATGAAGATCTTAATTAAATCAAAACAATGTGTGATTAAGTGGACAAAAAGAGGCGAAAGTGGTGAATTTCAGAAAAAATAAGGGGAGTGGAAGACCAACAAAACTATCCTCAAAAATCATAAAGGAGCTGACAAAGTCTAAATATAAACGAGGATCTTCAACACGAAAAATGAGCAACAGGCTGAAAGGAAAATGTGTAGATATAATGATCTGCTGAAGTTGTAAAGGACTGTAACACTCAAGATATTACATCGGTTGCCGTCAAGCCATTCAAGGCATCAAGTTGACATACCGTGGTTTAATAAACGAGTGGATGAGACAAATAGTTTGCTGTCAGGAATGATAAATAGTCTTACAACGAAGAATGCAACCTTTTGGAGGCTCAAGGGTTTTTGGTCTCCAGATGCCAAGGCTACAGCATTCCTTTCGGATGGTGTGCATCTCAGTAACCTTGGACAGAGAAAGCTCTATCACAACCTTCGGGCAGCGGTGGTTACAACACTGAATAACAATTCAATTTTGTAAAGATATGTATTATTATTTTATTATCCTTTTCACTATAGATTAACCAATGGTATCTCGTTTTGTCCGGGGTTAGATTTGTGTATTCTATCAAGGTGTATGCATTTGTCATTCACACTGAATATTTCTCGACGTCTGATACCTGACTGTTGGCTGTTGTTCAACTACGGTGTTGTAATTTGCCCCACTTAAAATGGCATTAGTTGCACCGATAAACCAAAACAGATTCAATACCCACTAACAACAAATGTTTCCATGTTGAGCCATTTGGCAAAAAAGTATGGCATACGGTTTATACAATCATTACTTTTACAGGACTCGAACCAATATTTAAAAAGTTTGATCAAAAAATACATCTCTTGATTACTGTTCGGACTGACGGTGTTGGGTGTGGGTTCATTATACCACCATTTAAATGTGTATCATAATAATCACCCGATCTTATGGGTTCTTATGCTAAATGTACATGCTACAATTTACCTGTATTGTCATTATCCTATCTTACTGGCTATGATGATAAACGTACATAACACTATTTAAATGTTTTTCATTATCCGATCTTACTGGCTATGATGATAAATGTACAGAACACGACTTAATTATGCAGTCATTATCCGATCTTACTGGCTATGATGATAATGTACATGTCACGAGTAACCTGTATTGTCGTCATCCGATCTTACTGGCTATGATGACAGATGTACATAACACAAATTATCTGTGTCTTCATTATCCGATCTTACTGGCTATGATGATAACTGTACATATCACAAGTAACCTGTATTGTCATTATCCGATCTTACTGGCTATGATGATAGATATACATTACTAATGTACACTGTTCGGACTGACAGTGTTGGGTGTAGGTTCATTATACCACCATTTAAATGTGTATCATAATAATCACCCGATCTTATGGGTTCTTATGCTAAATGTACATGCTACAATTTACCTGTATTGTCATTATCCTATCTTACTGGCTATGATGATAAACGTACATAACACTATTTAAATGTTTTTCATTATCCGATCTTACTGGCTATGATGATAAATGTACAGAACACGACTTAATTATGCAGTCATTATCCGATCTTACTGGCTATGATGATAAATGTACATGTCACGAGTAACCTGTATTGTCATTATCCGATCTTACTGGCTATGATGACAGATGTACATAACAAAAATTATCTGTGTCTTCATTATCCGATCTTACTGGCTATGATGACTGTTGGCTGTTGTTCAACTACGGTGTTGTAATTTGCCCCACTTAAAATGGCATTAGTTGCACCGATAAACCAAAACAGATTCAATACCCACTAACAACAAATGTTTCCATGTTGAGCCATTTGGCAAAAAAGTATGGCATACGGTTTATACAATCATTAGTTTTACAGGACTCGAACCAATATTTAAAAAGTTTGATAAAAAAATACATCTCTTGATTACACTGTTCGGACTGACAGTGTTGGGTGTGGGTTCATTATACCACCATTTAAATGTGTATCATAATAATCACCCGATCTTATGGGTTCTTATGCTAAATGTACATGCTACAATTTACCTGCATTGTCATTATCCTATCTTACTGGCTATTGATGATAAACGTACATAACACTATTTAAATGTTTTTTCATTATCCGATCTTACTGGCTATGTTGATAAATGTACAGAACACGACTTAATTATGCAGTCATTATCCGATCTTACTGGCTATGATGATAAATGTACATGTCACGAGTAACCTGTATTGTCATTATCCGATCTTACTGGCTATGATGACAGATGTACATAACACAAATTATCTGTGTCTTCATTATCCGATCTTACTGGCTATGATGTTAACTGTACATATCACAAGTAACCTGTATTGTCATTATCCGATCTTACTGGCTATGATGATAGATATACATTACTAATGTACATACACAATTTAATTGTACATTCATTATCCGATCTTACTGGCTATGATGATAATGTACATATCATGATTTCACGGGATCGTGTTTATGGTACATTCTTTTCTTTCTAATAATGTCATTATATCTTTCAGATGAAACGGCCACGTCGGACAGCGACAGTGTCGCAATGCGGTCTTCTTCACCCTATGAACGCCACAGGAGACAGCCTCGTCAACGTAGGAGGCAACATCAAGACCATTTCCGACAACATTCGTCGGACTCATCATCTGACGAAAGTGTTTGGTCAGATGATAATTCGGGCTATCGGGACTTGTTACACAAACACACCAACATGGTTTCAGGATTGGATCAATCAATTCCGGCAACTGGCTCCTCACATGGATCAACTGCCCACCGTCGTTCCAGAAAGTCTGCTACTGCATCATTGAATAAAACAGTTCTGCAGATCTTACAAAATTCGCTGGCACCTTAAACAAAGTCCGCTTACCAAAACGCTGTTCGTCATTATCAAAGATTTCACGCAACTTATTATACCACGCAGGCCCTTTTACCTATATCGGTTCATAAACTTGCTCAATTTATTGCTGTTAAACATGACTCAGGCCTTAAGCCCGCTTCGATTACATCATTCATTTCGGCCCTGACATATTTGCATCGCATAAATGGTTTTAAAAACCCTGTAAAGTCATTTGTCATCCAAAAGCTCTTACACAGTATCAGGAAAGGTAATTAATTGGATAAGCGCCAAGGGATAACTTTAACTATTCTGAAATCTTTTACAAGTTCGCTCGATCGGCACATTCATAATGTCTACAAAAGGAAGCTTTTTAAAACTATGTTTTTAGTAGCAATTTGTGCACTACTTCGAATAGGGGAAATAACCTATACCGAATTAGGTCATGCAAATATTATTCAACGAGAAAATGTATCGCTCTCTTTTCGAAATTCGAAAGTCGTTCGCGCTACAATCAAGATGAAGTCTTTCAAACATTCACAGGGCGATTCCGCTGTAATTGTTCTTCATAAAACGAAAAATAAAACCATATGTCCAGTACGGGCATTATACAAATACTTTGCATTAGATAAAGCTATTTCGGGTCCATTATTTAGAAATAAAAAAGGTAACCCCGTTTCAGCTCGTTTCTTTCGCTCCTTACTCCGTCGCTGTGTTTTAGACAATGACCTTGACCCGAAATTGTACACAGCTCACTCTTTCCGGATTGGGGGAGCCACTTTTGCGCATGACAATAACTTGTCAAACACACAAATACAGCATTTAGGTAGATGGCGGTCTCAGGCTTTTATAAAGTACATCCGGCCACTGGCGGTTTCCCTTGATAGCAGTTTGCAGAAATAGTGACCGTTTGAGACGGCACTTTTCACGACAGTTCTAACATTGGATGTTGCATTAAGTTTAGTCGGGCTGCCTTTACCCAAACTTTTAAAGCTAGAGCACACCTCGAACCAAACTTGAACTTTAATCGGTTGATCGTTAGAGACGGCAACAACAGTGATATCATTCATGTACAATTAATTTGTTAACTGGCAAATTATGAAATAGTAAACAATTGTGAACATGACATTGTATGTGTGGGTTATCCAAGTCAGCAATTTCATTGCATATGTGTTTCTGCCAATAACGATTAAGTTAACCGTTCGAGACGGTAACTCACAGGGCGATTCCGCTGTAATTGTTCTTCATAAAACGAAAAATAAAACCATATGTCCAGTACGGGCATTATACAAATACTTTGCATTAGATAAAGCTATTTCGGGTCCATTATTTAGAAATGAAAAAGGTAACCCCGTTTCAGCTCGTTTCTTTCGCTCCTTACTCCGTCGCTGTGTTTTAGACAATGACCTTGACCCGAAATTGTACACAGCTCACTCTTTCCGGATTGGGGGAGCCACTTTTGCGCATGACAATAACTTGTCAAACACACAAATACAGCATTTAGGTAGATGGCGGTCTCAGGCTTTTATAAAGTACATCCGGCCACTGGCGGTTTCCCTTGATAGCAGTTTGCAGAAATAGTGACCGTTTGAGACGGCACTTTTCACGACAGTTCTTACATTGGATGTTGCATTAAGTTTAGTCGGGCTGCCTTTACCCAAACTTTTAAAGCTAGAGCACACCTCGAACCAAACTTGAACTTTAATCGGTTGATCGTTAGAGACGGCAACAACAGTGGTATCATTAATGTACAATTAATTTGTTAACTGGCAAATTATGAAATAGTAAACAATTGTGAACATGACATTGTATGTGTGGGTTATCCAAGTCAGCAATTTCATTGCATATGTGTTTCTGCCAATAACGATTAAGTTAACCGTTCGAGACGGTAACTTGTAGGAACAATTAAGGACACAAAAGTTTCTGTATATAAGACTTACAGTTAAGTAACCGTTCGAGACGGTAACTATAGTGAACAGTTTATGGATTGCTATATTAGACTTATTATTTGTAATGGCATAATGTTATTTCATGTTTTTCAATTTTGCTGGTATAATGATTACAATGTAGTTTGTTAAACCATGGCCAATTGTTAGGTCTTGAGAATTATTACCAGTTAAGTATAGGTAATTTGTTAGTTGTATTTTGCTTTTTATTTTTTTCTATTTTGTTGTTGTTGTTGTTTTTTCCTGTCTATACCACATTACACTTTATCATCCTTGCTAATCTGGGCGTATTTTACCTATGGAATCATTCCATAGGTAAACTTTTGGCGTTGTTTTCATCCCAGATATGTTAAAAATATTTGAAATGTCTTTAATATTTAGTACTGTAAATATTACGTTGTTTAATAGGCATAATAAAATGCCCAATCTCAACTCACACCTGTCTTTTGTGTTCCTTTATTTTTACCATACTTAGTTACCAAGGATGATAGCGTTAATTGAAATCTTATATGCATAAATAAATTTTATAGTATAAAATAATTTATGCGTGAAGATGGAACTTAGTGTTGGCTTGTATATACATCTATAAGATGGAACTTAGTGTTGGTCTTGTATATACATCTATAAATACTTGTAGTAAACAAATAGCTTTAGCCAATGATATTGGTTTCGGATATCACGTGGTAGTCCATGACGTCACACTTTTCCACTGCCTTTCTATGCAGTCTCCCGAGGAGGAAAGTCATAGAAAATTTTTCAGACGTCCACCTCCTCCCTTCCTCCGCCACTGTGAACGTTTCACCTTTTCATCGGCTTTTGCTTAGTTTTTCATTTATTCATAATTATGTGTATTCTTCAATTTATTTTAATGTTTTTATTGGATTTAACTTTTCATTTCATTTATTCATATTTATGTGTATTCTTCAATTTATTTTAATGTTTTTATTGGATTTAACTTTTCATTTTCATCCCAGATATGTTAAAAATATTTGAAATGTTTTTAATAGTTATTGTTGGCGTTGTTTTCATCCCAGATATGTTAAAAATATTTGAAATGTCTTTAATATTTAGTACTGTAAATATTACGTTGTTTAATAGGCATAATAAAATGCCCAATCTCAACTCACACATGTCTTTTGTGTTCCTTTATTTTTACCATACTTAGTTACCAAGGATGATAGCGTTAATTGAAATCTTATATGCATAAAATGATATAATGTAAGTCATCTGTACATAATTATCTCAAAAGTCGGTTTGACTGCATTTAGAAGCGACAGAAAGCTACTTCTGACAGAGCAGCAGTAGGAGAACGGCTCAGATTTGCCAGGGCCTAGCGTAACTTAACTGCAGGCGTCTGGGAGAACTTTGTTTTCAGTGAAGAATCCCTTAAGACTTAAGTATATATTCTATGAACAAAATAGACACGATTATGTAGTATGGGGTAGCCAAGAGGACAAGGTTCCATTTGTTAGAACTCAAGAGAAATGCGTATGTAAACATATGGGGAGCCATGTCAGCAAGTGGTTTATTGAGGCTTCACATAATGTCAGCAGGTCAAATGGTTAAATCTTCATACTACGAGAAGGAAATTTTGAAAAAAGAAATGAAACCTTTGCTGAGTCGAAAGAAGTCAGGAAACATCACCGAGAACATTATGGTAAAAGACAGGACAAAATTAACTTTCCAGCAGGATGGGGCACCAGCCTATGCTTCAGGTAGTGCTCTGCGATGGTGTGGACAGAATCTTTCGAACTTCATAACAAAAGATGAATGGCCAGGAAATAGTCCAGATCATAACCTAATTGAGAATTTAATAACACTGACAATGGAACAATTGAAAAGGCGTTTAATATTTGCATGGAGGTCTATTACTCGTGACACTTTAAAAGCACTAGTCTACAGTATGCCAAATAGGCTGAAATATGTCATTGATAACAGCGGATGCCACTCTGGTTACTAGGTGAGAAAATAGAAACTTTGATTAAATATTGTAAAATATATGTATATGTTTATAAGTTATATACATGTTGATGTTACAGATGTTTATTTTAGGTACCCGTTTTTTTTGACACCCTGTAGTTTGGTCGATTATTTACAGCCACCACCCAGCGTGTCAATACATACTGAAAAAAGGATCCTTTGGAAGGAAGAAACACACAAAAAGAGAGAACAGTAGCAAACTCAGTTTTGTTGAGACTGTTCATGAGAGGTAATATAAGATGCAGCACATCTCATGTCCCCTACCACTGTCTTATGATAACTTAAAGTTACAACGATTGACCTGATGCTAACGCAATAAGTAATAACGCTACTGATCTGTAGTCAGTGCGACCTTTTACAGCCGCCACACAGCACTAAAAACGAAAGCCAGAGTGAATTTTAAATAAAGACTGAAAAGGAGATCCATTAGAATCAACACAAAAGTTCATACCTACTTTTATTGAGACTGTTCATGGGAGGTAATATAATATATATATATAATATAGGGCGAAACACCTCTCACGTCCCCTATCAGCTACTTAAGCGGTATTCTACTTTAGATAAATATTGAAAAGGTGATCCCTTGGAAGAAACAGACACAAGAAAGAAAGAAAAGTAGTTTTATTGAGTCTGTTCATGACAGGACATTATAAGATGCAACACCTCTCACGCCTCCTAGCACCGGCTTAAAGCGATATTCTACTTTAAAGTCACACATAATGCGATTGATGATCCCAAAGGACCAGTAAATAATAACACTACTGATTTTTGTTGGTGCGACATTTTAAGGCCGCCACACAGCACTAAACAAACGCTAGCGTGAATGTCAATAAATAATGTAAAGGTCATGCCTTGGAAGCAACACACACAGACAAGAGAGTAAAGTAGCAGACTCGGTTTTATTGAGTCTGATCATGAGAGGTAATTATAAGATGCAAGACCTCTCACGCCTCCTAGCACCGGCTTAAAGCGATATTCTACGTTAAAGTCACAATTAATGGGAGTGATGATCCCAAAGGACAGTAATTAATATAAGTAGAGAATTATTCTCTTCGATTTTTCACAGCTTTCACACAGCACTAAACAAACGCCAGAGTAAACGTCAATAAATACTGAAAAGGGGATCCCTTAAAAGCAACAAACACAAACAGGAAAAAGTAGAAGACTCAAGTTTTATTGAGACGTTTTATCAGATGTAATATAAGGAGCAACTACTCTCACGTCCCCTAGTCCTGTCTTAAGCGCTTTTCTACTTTAAAGCCAACATATTGAGCCTTCAGATCCACAAGTACCACTATGTGTTTATAAGTCGGGGCGACATTGTACAGCCTCCCCACAGCATTAACAATCATTATAATGTAAATGTCAATACGATGCTCAAAAAGGGTATCCTTTAAAGAGCATATTTTCCTACAAAGTGAGTCCTTTTATTCATAAGGTAATACGATTCCTCCAATGCATTTTGAGATCAACCCGCTCGAAATATATTCGGTTGTACGCTTTTTTTCGTTTCCAAATCTTTGAAAGAGTTAATGTCACAAATTACTCAGTGGGTCGATGATAGCTTAAGTGCGCTTTACTTAATCAAAAGAATTAAATATTTTGAAAGTCATGAAAGAAAAATGAATTTCTTTATCAAACGCCTTGTTGATGTTTTCTTGCCCTAAACCTCATTTAAAAGTCACGTGATTTCGCCACAGTGATTGGAGTGCTTGTAGTTTCATTTCAGCCCGCGCTATGCATTCGACAGACATTGTAAGTATATAATTACCAAGAGCAATAACTCTAATTTGAATGAAAAAATATTATTCGTCGTTCTCTACACTTTCTCTTATTGCCCCTAGTATTATATTACGTTTCATTCCATTCCCACAAGCAGTTTTCAAGTTATGCTCCGGTCAAGAATTATAATAATAACATTACGAAGTGCAATTACTCTAAAGCGAATACGGATAGAGTAGTTATTGCGCACTGCATGCTACAGACAAGAATCCGGACGGACAGAAAGTCGGATGTATGGTCGGACATAGCGTGGACTGTATGTTCCCCCGAGTTTTTTTCCTGAGGTGCAGATATGGGTGTTAATCATTTGTGAATTTTACAAGGATTCGGCTATATTGAATTTTTAATATAGTTTTAAGCATAGCGTTAAAAATAATTGTATTCGAAATTGTGACGAACAGTTAACCAATTGAGGTTGAGCAAATACTTACATTCTTATCTCAAACTTCCGTTTTTAAACATATTTAGACATTGATTAAACGCGTTAGTATTTATTTATAGCATTAAATATTCCAAGATTAATGAAAAAAAATCGAAACAGAAAAATCTCCTAAGTAGAAGGGAAATGTCAAATTATGCATATTGATGTAAGCTTAGAGATACCTATAATTTGAACATATTCCTAAATTGATTGGGCTTCTTTCTTAGGAAAACAAGGTATAATTAAACCTCTATCCACATTTAATAAAATCATTTTTGAAGAAACGTGAAGATACATGTAAATCACACATATTATAAAATATAATCCACTTTTCGTAATAAGTTATTTCTTTCAACAGAATTCTAAAATTGCTGTCCATTTTATTATTTTATTATATCTCTCGCTATTTACGTTTGTTTTCTACATTGTTTTCAGTTTTCTTATATCGTGTATATACATTACTACAGCTGAATTCATAAATGTAAGTATATGTATTTATATCAATTCAATATATTCATAAATATATTGTCCGAAACTGTGTATGCAGAGTAAATACGGGAATTCCAATATGTATATGTTATACGCAATGTGAGAATATGGACGATTCTGGAACAGTTCTGTGCAAAGTAAGCATTCTTAAAATGTCCAACAATTCCGGAATTCTGCAGGCCTATTCCGGAATTGCGCAAGGGGTTAATCGATATAAAATATGCACCAAGTGAGAATGTTTGCGCAAAGTACGAATTTGTGTTGGAATTTGAAAAAGAATACAGTGTTTGAAATCTATTTATTTCTAATTACATATGCTAAATGGTTTCATCCGTCTGTTATAAATAGATAAAATATTTAAAAAAATCATAGTTTGGTTTGGTACATGAACTTAAGAAAGTATAAACAAGGAAGCACAATGGTGCAAACGCCGGATTGCGAATTCACCATTTTGACTGAACATGTGTGCCAATATTAAAAGCTTTTCGGCCATTCGTTTTTGAAGGAAAAAAACACTTTAATCAAAACCTTTTACCAAACGTCAAAACGCGTAGACGGACATACGGAAAAACAAAACGCGACACAGACGATAATATTTACTAATAACGGGTCAAATATAACATTCCATATATAATATAGTTTAGAGATTTTCCTAAGATCTCTTTAAACAAACATGGGACCCTGGTTTGGTACCATTTACCTTCGTATATACTTGCAAAAGAAACATTGACTGTAAACGATGATTTAACTGATGACTCGCCTGTCCCGATAAGAATTGAGTTTGATTTATCAAGTTTCAAATGTTTGGTTACCATCCATAATATTTTCATGCTTGATTTAAGAGAAACAAACTTTCACACTTTGATTGGGTTTGACAAAGATGCAGTTATTAGAGAAACTAAATTTGGAACTGTGACACCAAACATAACGAATTCTATTGATACGTTGTATATCCACTGTGATTTGATAAGTAATTCTATTGTTGACGGATCATATGGGGATGTCATTTATGAAATAAGCACAGCCGATCTTACGAGATCATATCATTTCAAAGACGAACCGATAAGAGTCGGCTTCTGTGAAGTAAACAAAACGATCATTAACAGTATTAATATTTGCATAACCGATTTCTCTAGTAAGATTATTAATCTTAATGGTGTCCACACATCATTTCGATTTGTTTTGAAGGAATTAATGTAACATAAGTTATATGGCGCGTTTAAAAAAGTTTATGACACTAGCACGGGAACATATACTCAAGTTGATCGATTAACTGGAGCTGGCATATTTGACATTTTGTCAAAAGTTGGCTCAAAGATATTTAGCGTGTCTGTGAAAACAGCAGACAAGGAAGCATTAGAAACTGCTGGTAAACAAATCATAGAGAGTGGTTCTAAAAAACTTGGAGATGAAGTAGGAAAAATGGCTGCTGATAAGTTAGTTTCAGTTATTAAACCTAAACCAAAAGGTGATATAATTTTAAAAGAACTTACAAAAGCTGCCGCAAAAGATGCAGCTAAAGTTGCGGTTGATAATGTTATTGAAGAAGATGTAAATACAAAAATTAACAGATTACTATCCGGAAGAGGAACCAAAAATATTCATGCTAGAATTAATCGATTAATTAATAAAAAATAATCTAATTACTAGTATATATAGATGTTTCGAAGTAATCAATATAATACTAGATATGAACATGTACCTATTCAGTTAGATACTCCTATAACACAACCGGGAAATAATACCAGACAAATGAAAAGTGGTTATCAGTTTACAATAAGTGACAGAAGTTCTTACTTTGATTGGTATACCGCATATTTTGAAATCAGTTTTCAAGTAAACAAACTTGCTGATGGAGCCGCTTTCGCAGCCGCCGATGAAATTGCTCTAATTAATGATGCGGCTTCACTGATTGATCAAATGCAAGTAAGGCAAAATGGAAAAACAGTTTACGATGGAAATAATCTTCACAGATTTGTTAATGTCAAAAACTTTCTTGAAATTTCTGACGATTATGCAAAAACAATCGGAACAAACGAATACTTTTATTTAGATACCACGGCTGTGGCAGAATCTCGAAACGATCAAGCTGCTTATAATTCAGGATTTGCAATTCGCCATGCATTAATCATAACTAATCAAAAAGTTGATTCTATAATTCCATTAAACAAATATTCCTTCTTTGAAGGTTTGGAAACAAACATGCTTCCTCCTAGTCAGATTCAAATCAGCTTGCAACTAACAAATGATAATGTGCTACTTTTCAAAGCTGGTGGTGATGATGGTAGAGTAGTTATTAATAAATTAGTTTTGTGGATACCCAGAATGATATTTAACCCAGATGGTTTAAGTTACGTAATGACAAATCATATGATATCAACAAGATGGACTTACCTCCGTGAAATGATACAAGAGTGTGGAAGTTCTGATCTAACTGAATCCGTATTTAGAATAACGACTGGTGTTAAAAATCCCAAACATGTGTTTGTTTATTTGCAAAGGGCCGACGAGAGTTCTTCTCAAACACAAAATCCTCATCTTTTAGATACGTTTAAGGTAAATGCTGCTAATACTAACTGCTATTTACAATCAACTAGACTGGAAGTTGGAAATGGAGTTTATTATCCAGAAACCGAATATAGTTATGCTAATATCATAAGAATATTTAGAGATGTTATTAATTATTCTTACAAGCAAAATGATAAAAACACTGGAACTTTAATAAACGTGAGAAATTTTAAAACTCGTTTTAGAATGATGTATTTTGATTTGAGTTACAAGAAAAATGAAGTCACTATTGATCCAAAAGAACTAATTCTGAGATATAAATTAAATATACCTCCTGCTGCTCGATATAAAGTTTATACTCTGGTTCTACATGAGGAAGATGTTGTTATTGATACTGTCGGGAATGAACTAGTTATTGTTTAATCTAACTTATAATATATATGACTTACGTAAATTATTCAGTAAATTAATCAGATGGCCAGAAACGAAGTCTGGCAAAAGCATATGAAAATAAATAATCAACTGACTGGAGACTTTCCTTTGCTACTTACAGCTACCCAGATTAACAATATTAAAGGGAGTACATCATGATTTTTCTAGAAATATCTTAAATTATAAAAATGTTCCATTTCATGATAAAACACTTCTATCCATCAAAATATGATGTTGGAACCATATTGTTAAGGTTTAAACTTCGAATACACCATATAGCTAGGACGGAATCGGGCACAAAATGCTGAAATTAACCCTGGTGCGTAACCTAGGAAAGCATGTATTGCTGTATAGAATGAATTTCCTTGTAACTAAGGGGTCATTTTTAGGATCATTCATTATGTTTAGGCGCTTTAAAATAGAAAATATCATTATTTGTCAATTTTAAGTCGGACCCCTAGACCCCTTTGAAAAGCCTGATGTACTCCCTTTAACAAAGCTAAATCTGGCGGGCAGGGATTAGACATAAATATATCAAAATCGCAAATGAGATCTCAGTCTAAGAATGGAGGCTTTTTAGGTGCATTAGCTGGTTTGTTGACTAAAACAATTTTACCATCAGTTGCTAAATTTGTTCCAAAAGTATTAGGACCTCTAGCAACAGGAGCACTTAGTGGTCTGGCTAGTACTGGAATTGGTAAACTATTCGGAAATTGGATGGTAACTATTCCTAGTGGCAAAAAACAAGCACTTCTTGGATCAAATAAATTAACACTTGCGGAAAGAAACAAGATGATAAAGTCTAAAGGTTGTTGTCCTATTAAACTGACAAAGAAGCAACAACAAGATGGAGGATTTCGTGGAATGATTGCATCATTAAGAATTCCATTGATTGGATCTCTTATTAGTGGCTTAACTGGAAAAGGTTTGCAAGTGGGTAGAAAAGGAAAAGGACTAAGAGTTGATCGTGGAAAAGGTTTGCAAGTAGACTCGCAAATTAGGCCATACAGAATTATTCCATTCATAAATTTTTTTTTTTTTTAAAAATAAGCCTATCTCTAACTTAGATATAATAAAATGGGTCAAGCAGCTAGGTATTCAAAAATTCAGGGGAGTGTTTAGCAAGAACAAATTACCAACAAAACAAAATAAAAAAGAATGTGGTATTAATAATCTTGATGATTATATCGGACCTGGTACACACTGGACTTGTTACTATGATAATTATTACTTTGATCCGTTCGGCTTGAGCCCACCAAAAGAAGTTTTAACTTACATACATGACATACCTGATATAAAATACAACACCATTCAATATCAAGATAAAACAAGTGTCCTGTGCGGATATTTCTGTTTGTACTTTGTCAAAAAGTTGCAAGAAGGAAATAGTGTGTACGATATTCTTTATAAATTATTAAAACCATACAAACCAACAGAAAATGAAAACATTATAAAATCATATTTTGTAAATGAAGTTTAATCTAATCATATTATATATGAGTTATTGAGTTAAAAGAAAAAATGGTTACTGAAAATGTTGATCCTAAGTATGTTTTAGCAAAAAATGATAGAAAAATGTTAAGAGAAACTTGTGCGTCTTGTGGTATTACTAAAACAAAGTTTGTTAAAAACACAGAAGGCGGAAATATTGATATTCATAACGCTTTGCTCCCTTTGCTACCCAAAAAAGGGCTAACACTTCCTGGTTATAAATATTGCGGTCCGGGTAATCCGCTTGATAGCGGAGATACCGTTTGCAAAGATCATGATATTTGTTATGATGAAAATCCTAGTAATAAATCGATGTGTGATACAAACATGCTTACTGGTTTGAAATCTAGTAAGTCTAAAACTATCGGAGAAAAGATTGCTAAGAATTTGATAGTAAAACCAGTTATTAGTGCAAAATATAAACTTGGTCTTGGAAACTCAAAAAACTAGAAAAGGCGTTGAAATGGACAGACAAGTTAGCAGATGAACTTCATAAGCCTATACGAAGAAAGTTCACTCAACGCCGTTTGATTGTTAATGAAACTGATAAAATATGGTCTGCTGACTTGGTTGACATGCAATCGTTTTCAAAGTATAATAAAGGTACTAAATACTTGCTTACTGTTATTGATTTATTTAGTAAATTTGCTTGGGTTGTACACGTTCCAAATAAAACTGGTTTAGAAATTACCAAAGCGTTCAAACAGATAATCAGTACAGAAAGACAGTGTAAATTGTTGTGGGTTGATCAAGGTGTGGAATTTTACAACAAGAAGATTTAAGCAATTTCTTGATGATAGTAATATCAAAATGTATCACACATTTAATTTTGGCAAAGCTGTAGTAATTGAACGATTTAACAGAACATTAAAAGAGAGGATGTGGAAATATTTCACAGCAAACAATACAAACACATATTTAGACGTGTAACAGGTGATGGTTGATAAATACAATGATACAAAACATCGGAGTATTAAAATGACACCGACTGAAGCTAGTGATGAAAAGAATAAAGGAATGGTGTATTCTAACTCGTATGGAAAAATGAGAAGTAATCAAATTAAACCAAAGTTTAAAATAGGTGATAATATTAGAATCAGCAAATATAAAAGAACGTTTGAGAAAGGTTATACCCCGAATTGGACTGAAGAAATATTTGTTGTTGATGAAGTTCAAAACACAAATCCTGTGACATACAAAATAAAAGATTTAAACAACGAAAACATTGACGGAAGCTTTTATAAATTAGAAATGATAAAAACAAAGCAGGAAATATTCAGGATTGAAAAAGTAATACGGCGTGACAACAAAAAGAAAGAAGCATTGATTAAATGGAAGGGTTACAATGAGGATTTCAACAGTTGGGTTCCATTCAAGGATATTGAAAATATTAAATAATATCTTGAACTATGCAGAGCGATGATGAAGACTACTGCGCGGTTCCGTTTGACTTTGCTTAATGAGTTGCAAATGTTATGTTATTAAAATAGCAAACCGGATTGATTAGTAGTATAAATAGTAGCGGAATAGGGCGAGTTTCCCTGAGCGGGGTGCTTGAGAAAACTAGTGAAATATGTTGGTGTTGATTTAGGCGTGACTTACATTTAGATCTTGGTGTGAATGAGAGTTACGCCTGAGTCTCCGCTGGCATATTTCACTAGTTTTTCTCGTTCCCCGCGAGGGAAAACTGGCCCTATACCGCTACTATTTATACTACTATTATTATTATTATTATTATTATTATTATTACTAGTACTAATACTAATTATAATAATATTAATAAATAATAATAGTGAAATATTAATAAAGAATAATATTAATAAAAAATATTAATAATAATAATAATAATAATAATATTATTATTATTATTATTATTAATATTATTATTATTATTATTATTTAATAATATTTTATATGTGTACTTGACTATGGTTTGCACTACGGGCATAGTGTTCCCCTATGTACAGATGATTTATTATCTTCGACATGCGCCTCGAATTTGTTTTGCTAAATGTCTGATATATAACTAAACACTCTATTCGGCCATTTGTCTTAATACATTATGTACATTATGCACAAACGTACTGAAGTGCATTTTCGAAACAGAACCCTACTGTAATACAAAATTATTTCGTGAAAAAGTCTATTTATCAAGAATGTACTATTGCATCAATCATTTCTACTAAATTCTAGTATACTATTTAACTCAGAATTGGACGACTAAAGACACTGTTTTTGTGTATACTCATCCTGACTGGATCATCAGTAGGACTGATCGGCATGGTGGAATACATTGGCTTCTGTGTCTTAATGTTCATCATCGGCGGAACTGTTCTTGGGTATTACATCACATGTTTCGTAATGGGTAAGTAGATTACTGTTACACTATGATTGTCCCATACGTTGTGTTAACCTACAAGTAATTGTAGCACATGTAATAAATAATGTTTAAAGAAACTAACTCGCCAGATAACGGCAAAGCTATAAACACCCGTATGAAAACTCTATCCAGGTGTTCAGGTCATATAATAAAGTATGTATTAAAAGCATAGGTTTATTCACTATAAATACTCGTGTTTGAATATGCGTAAAATGAATTATGAGTTGGCAATTCTTAATTCGACGCTCTAGTTGTGGGGTTTGGCCAGGCTGGTTAAAGGCGTTTTATTGAGTCTACAGAGTTAAGCTACTTAAATTCGTACATGTAAATCTGTAAGCATCGTTACTAGCAAACATTACGAAATTACGATTATTTCTATTTTATTTTAAAGCCCCAACTGTCATATAAAAGCAGAAGATGGCGCTGGGGCAGATTTCTATATAAATTATGCATGTTTCATATCAAAGGTCCCTTTTTACAAAATATTGGATGCTGGTGATTTAATTTGTGAATTAAAATATACTGTGAGAGGATATATTTTGCTTATATAGTGACATTGGATTATTGGATTATTTGAATATTTGGACTATAATGAATTAATAAACCAGGAAAGACTTGAAGTGAAATTGGATTTAAGGGATACTTGACAACTTTGATTAAAGGTACACTTGAAAATTCAGATTAAAGGGTCACTTTATTCATATATTGGATTTTATAATACTGGATCCATTTCATGTGTTTTATTGAAGTGAATATTTTTCTTTGATGTGTTTTAATAAATTTGTTGATAACATTTTAAAAATAGTTGTTGGTGGTTTTACTTCCTACCTTGTTACTTTCTACCCGTAACACATACACTATAAAACATTAAGAGCTTTGATTCTCATTGCTTACATACATGTATTAAAACATAGGTGATCGTTTTTAATATGTTTGACTGTAATATACATGCATTTATATTTATCAAGAATCTCCTACCAATTTTGACTTGATCCATTGTTGATCCAGGTATGGAATTGGTTGGTCCAAATAAACGTCTCTGGACTGGCAATATCATCTCTTTTTTTCTGACGACAGGTGAAATGTACTTCATGCTGATGTCTAATCTTATAAAGGATTGGACGTATTTCACATTAGCCGTAGCATAACCGGGATGCCTCTTTTGATATTATTGGTAAATCATGCTTTTATTACAGTATCAGTTTACATTATCTGTTGACTTTAGAAGGACCGTTTAGCATTACAGGCCATGTAAGAAGCCTTTACTGAGTATGAAGAATAACATAACAAGCCAAATTTAAACTTTAATAAAGGGCCGATTGCTGGAAAATTACACTGAACGTTTTATGAGACGCGGGCCATTGAGGGGTTTAACGACTGTCACATCTCATTAAAAGAAAAAAATAGATAACAGATGTTTGAAGAAGTATATTTAATGCAGTCCAATATATAAAACGAAACAGTAGCCATTGGTTATCAATTATTTATTTCCCAGCTAGTATATACACAAATGTTATATAATATTGATGTCAATAACTATTGCGAATTACATAGCCGTCGTAATGATTGGAATTTAAAGTCGTTATAATCTGATTTTGGTATGATATCAATTTGACAGATGGGATATTTCAAATAGCTGTTTCCTTGTAATATGGTGCGAATTGAGAGAAATGGGGTTGCTTGTACATGTAGTATCCACCATTCATCATATAAAACATATCAACTTTCTTTTGTTATCCTCCTTTAATTTATTGTGTGGCATTTGAATGTAAAGTCCTCTTTCGCGAGTATATTTAGTTTATTGAAAAAATGTTCTTTTATTAATATATAAAATATATTCACAATATGTAATCTTTTATAATCGTGTGTGCGAAATGCCACACTTGAACAAAGGCACATGCTTATTTATTGACAATTGAATTGGGTTGGATAAAACAAATGCCATAAGGAATTTGCATTTGCGGAACCTGATTTTTTGCAATAAATAATCGGTATCCCTGAATGGAATCCGGATATGTTTATACTATATAATAAATATGTGGTTCCAATAATTAAAGGGTCAGATCGGATTCAAGTAGGTGGCTTTTGAGTAAGAACAGAAAGAAAGAAGCAGCTGCAATTTTACAAAAAGTGGCGATGAGTAACGGGACAGTTTTCAATGAGAATCTGCTAGACAACCTGTCAACCGCTCAGCATGAAGGCAGAATATGGCAGTTGTTTTCGAGTAAAGTTCTCGCTATCCGGACACTTATAATATTTCTCAACTGGTATGATATTGTAATACTGTCACTATTTTTCTTAAAATACTCCACTTTGATTATTGACGGTATCTATGCTGTTTTGACCAGTAATGACGTTTGCGAATAATTTATAAAAAAACATTTGCAAATAAAGATAGTGATGTTAGCGCTTCGTTCATACTCGTTTGGTATTTGACGTTAGCAGTTATGATTTTACAAACTACTCGATTGTTTTCTGACTTTTGCAGTTATTGATTTCTTCATGCTCATTTTGACCTCTTGTTAGGGTTGTTAATACCGACACTGGCAATTGTTTAGATACATTTCCATTTGCTGCAGGTATATCAGAATGTATAAAGAGATTTACTTCTGTCTCCTAGCAAATGTTCTCTTCCAGTTCACTCATTATCTTTCTTACGTGTTACGAACAGTTTAAACGTACGGGGCATCTTGTTTTCGACTGCCGATAGAACCAATATGTCGTTGAATCACACTGTTATGTTCCAATAAATCTTGTGTTCTCATATATTTCCAGGTTTGTTTGTAGTATGTCTTACTACGGTGTTGTCTTAAACATAGGCAATCTTGGTGGCAATTTTTACCTCAACTTCACGCTGATGACTCTTGTAGAATTTCCAGTAATGATAACTGGAATACCGCTGATGCATCGAATTGGTCGAAAGAGACTCCACATTGCATACTTGCTGCTTGGTGGCGTTGCTTGCATTGGAACAATATGGCCGATTTTGGATGGAAGAAAAAGTATGTTTACGTAAAATATTACATATATTATATATTAGAGACATAACATTAGTTATTGTCATAAAACTAATAAATGAAGCTTTGTGCATAGTGTCACGTTTAATGAAACATAATGGTAAACAGATTAACAGAAACAACTGTGTATGTACAGGCGTCTATGACAAAAAAAAGATACAAGAGCCGAACAGGAAATATAGCATTAACCGAACGCAGCCATCCGAAAGCACGTATTTAAAGCAAACAGTGATTACATGAAAGAAAAGTATGCGACACCACACTCATAAAAAATATAAAAACAAGGATACTGCGTTGGAAGAGTCTGTGGCAAAAAAGTCGCTCGAGATGCAAACCAGGTTCTAGGATGCCTCACAGTTATTATTGTCACACCCTAACTAAACGGGAAACTGGACATTAAAAAGTGCCCGCCAGGCTATATCCTCTAACACTCTTTACAACAATAATAAGCAATATAAGTAAAACAAAAAGACAATCAAATACATGGGTAGGTGAAAAATACCATTTTGGGAGACATCTTGAGCGCCATCTTGTGTTTAAAGCCTTTTCCCACAGATATCAAAGTGGCATCGAGTAGTTTTGTAATATAGACATTTAAACAAACATTTTGATATATAACGATTAATTGGCCAAAGACAGTCCACCTACTCCTTAATTAATCGTCCGTTCAGACCCTATTTGCAGCACTATTTAGAGACGTGTTGAGTGGACGCTGAGTGTAGGAAGTGTCGATTCTTACAGATGTAGGAACATTACGTCGTGCTGTTAACACATTTTTCCTTTATCAATTATCTTATCCTACTTGGTCTGCTTCAGAATAGCTCTTGAAATACAATTATATGACAATCGACGCGTTTCCGTTTGTCAAGATGATAGCTATTTCGCGGGAATTCCCTATGACCACGACAGAGTTTAAATAGAGTGTGTGAAAGAAACTCTAGGAATGATTTCATAAGAAAAGATGTTGTCATATTCTCTAGTTTATATTTGCTGGAACATACGTGGGTTAATCAAGAAATACTCAGGCTTTTCATCAATATCTTTTGGCGCTGTGGCCGGCAAACATTTCCAGCGACAAACTGTTTTAGGAAAGAAGCTAAAGTTGGAATAGTCACTGGACGATGACAACTGTCTAAATTGTATGGTATGATTTGACCTTGTTCTAGTAGATCTTGGGGTCAGGTACTCATCCGCAGGACAACTCATCATGGGTACCTCGTCGGGTATTTAATAATCAAGTAAATAATACGTTAAAGAAAAAATATATATATTCATAATAAGATAAATATGAGTATTTTATAAATACGTAGACATTTAGATCGCATAATGTCAACAGGTTTATTGTCACTAATGAAAAATTGGAGGTATATTGACTTATCATTTAATAGCATTAGAGATAAAATCATGGCACTTGGTGGTTCTTGAGGTTTGTATATTAAATCGAAAACACATAAGTTTACAAAGGTTTCGATCGAATGGGATTTATACATTTTTGCATTTTTGTCCATTTGATTTTCAATAGACCTGCACATAAAGACTTTATAGACTGGAACGATTTGCAATGTCCCGTAGTACATAGCAAATATACACCACCCTGCTTTAACCCTTGCCCACAAACCCGAGCCAAGACCCACACAGTCAGTTCCAAGTAGTCCGTCACCATTCAAGTCAAGTGGTGATTGTCCTTGTCGCAGAATATATTTTATATTAAAAGACATTTTCAAATTAGATAAAGGTTACGATAATACTATTTTGCAAACTTAAGGTTTTTGAATGTTATGGTAACGGTAGCCCTGATGAATAAGCGTTTTAGTTATACACACGTTACGAATGTAAGTCTCAACTCGACTACAAGCTCTAGATAAACGAATAAGCTGAGAAACAAGGACCTGATAAGAAGCTGTTCGGGAAATCATTCCCGTATAAGTCTGGATAATACAAGATGTCAAACTTGAACTTATCTATTTTGTCATAGTGTTGTTTTTCGCATGCCGTATTCCAAATGAGAGTTGCAAATCGAGAAAAGAAGAGACAGTATCAGAAAAAAATACCTTTGTTGAGTTGAAGTTTTATGGATAGATATTATGAACAATATTAAAAAACAGCGTTGTCAATATTCAATATATCACTCAAATATCTTTAGGTGTTATTAAAAACTTCGGTGACCTTATTGTCAAGCAAATTCAACGGCAATTCATTCAAAAAATAAACTAGCAAACTTTTCCCTAAGTATAGATACTTGCCAGGTCTCTGTTTACGTTCTTGTCAGAGCCGCAGTAAAAATGGCCGAAATCTCACTTGGAGTTAATTTTCACAAAACGTTAAAACTACAACTTTTTGAGCGAAAAGTTCACCTCCAATAAATGCAATCATATTACTAAGCATGTTACACATCTAAAATTTAAATTTGCAATATTGTCATGCTAGCATTTTCAAATGTTCATTACCCTTAAACACTGCTTTAGATTTTTCCGGGTTTGTTTTAATGTCTGTATAGGACACCACAACACGTAAACATAGAATCGACTTTCAAACACCATACAGCCTGACATGGCTGCTGTTAGTGAATTGTGAGTCTGCATATGTACTAACAGGTACGAATAGGAACCAAAAGTTACCGAACGATATAATCATCACTACTACTATATGGTGGTATCCATTAATGTATAAATGTAACACATCATGATATTCAATAGCGCGGTTCAAGGTTCCTTAAAATTGCTAAAAATAGATTTCATTCGTACACATATGTATGATTTTGTCCGAAAACAGATAGGGAATCTATTGAATTGGATTGTGCTTGCGTCAGTATCGATCAGTGCTATTGCAGTAAGTATAACAATGCACATTAGTGTACTTGCACAGGCTTACACCCACCCTATATCGCGCAGGCCTACATCTAGTCCATATTATACCGAACTACACCCTGTTTAGTATACATAACTGCACCCCATATATTATACCTAAATGCAGTCTATACTATACAGAACTACACCCAGTCTGTATTATACAGAACTACACCAGACTATAATATACATACCTACATACAGTCCATATTATACAGCGCTACATCCATTCTATATTGTACAGACCTACATTCAGTCTATATTATACAGACCTACACCCAGTCTATATTATACAGAACTGCACCAAAAATGAGATATAGGGTCAAGACTATAGTATAGAGACCTACATAAAATCCATATTATACAGTACAACATCCGGTCTATATTAGTTTATTTAGTTTAAACATATTTATTTTACATCATTTGCGAAACAAGTTCTTGCAACTTAGATTAATCTTTCTCGATGACTTCCTGGCTATAACCAGTACTAAGCAATGTGGATTAATTATATTGTTCAAGGATATATAACGTGGCCGCGGCGAGGATCGAACCCACGACCTCTGGATCTGAAGGCTTACTTTCAGCCTATACAAAGTTACATGCAATGTATTAACATATATACAATGTATATTAAACGGCTCTACTTCTGGTCCATATGATAAAGATAAAACATCCAGTTTATATCGTACAGACCTAAATGCAGTCTATATTATACTGACCTACATCCTGTCTATATTAAACAGGCCTACACTCAGTCTATATTATACATTCCCACTTCCAGTCTATATTATACAAACATACATCAAGTCTATATTATACAGACCTACATCCAGTCTATATTATACAGACTTACGTCCAGTCTATATTATACAGACCTACATCCAGTCTTGATCGGATGTTCAATGGTTGGAAAGATGTGCGTCACTGGAGCTTTTGTCACTATATATGTCCTCTCAGCTGAATTATTCCCAACAGTCGTACGGAACGCCGGAATGGGTACAAGTTCTGCACTTTCCAGCATAGGGAGCATGCTGGCGCCGTACATTGCACAGTCTGTAAATATTCATAGATTGCAATGTTGAAGCCAACATTATTAAGTATAATATTGTTTGTTTAATGTTGGCATACTATGTACGTATGGACTTTGTTTACATATCATATGTTCGGAAATGAAAAACTGTGTGAAATTATGTTGACCTGTATGCATTATGTTGTCATCTCTAAGTGAGTCATAGCTGTTGTTACAGACTATATACCATAAATACAAATGTTCTACTATCGCTTAAATATCGTCAAACATTACATTACGTGGTCCCGTCTTAATTCCATTAAGCGATGGGAAAGCTTATATTAGCATGATTTTATACTGATATTTTGATAATAAAACACGATTTAAAAAAGAAATATTGAAAAAATGCGATAACCTGTTTAAAAAAACCTATTAAATGTATTAATTTTAAAATATGCAAACTTTTAAAGCCGAAATTAAGGTTTATTTTATACCCCAGCCAACCCCGTTTTCCCTTCTTGGAGAAGGGGTTGAGTGGGGTATGCAAGTTCATACTGGCCCACATGAGGTACTTGTACGTGTACAACATGCATTTTGAAGTAATATATGTTTAATTAAATCCAAATTACAGACATAACGCATGCGTATACTGGAGGTAATATGTGCTCAAAATAGGAAATAGCGATTGTCAATGTTCAATATGTCATCAAGGTAGCGAGAGGTGTCATAAAAGGCTTGGGCAAGACACTTTTCCTTAGCCTCGTCCGTCGGATGGGGACGTAAACCGGGCGGTCCCGTGTATCGGTCTATCAACCGAGCACGTTAAAGAACCATAGGAATCTATTCGATAATAAGAGTAAGGCAGGTTCCCGGATTCCTATGTATCCTTCCCCTCTTCGGCTCTAAATAACCTGTACTGTGTTGATGAGCCGTTAAACAACATTCAATTCCATTTCAATTCATAAAAGGCTTCAATTACATCTGCCTACGTATCGGATGAAAGACTCAACATGAAATCTCTTTCATAGCAATACAATAACAAATCTGCGACAAGATATGCAAAGTTTGTACCCATGGAGACCAGCACTTTGTCTATAAACAGTAGTTCTATATCTGACGAAAATTGTATCTTATAGGAAAAAAGAGGGCTTCACATGGTGTAATTGTCTAGTAAAACATGCTTGTTAAAAAGTTTATCAACAGAGGTTATGACCCTATCATTTTGCAACGTACTGCATGCTTGGTGGTGGACCCTTTTACAGTTCGACACAATGCTTTCCTCTTTAACTGTACGATGACCGGACAGGCTTTGGACCCTATGATGACGCCTACCTAAATCCCATTGGGACGGTGGCGTTTGATGTTTGTCTATGATCTTTCTTGCCGTGCCCTTAATGGTTTATTCTCTTACTGCTCTGGCTTCTGCCAAGTCACTGAGTATGAGTTCTGTATTATATTTACACGAGCATATTTGTGTTTTACTTATATTGCCTATTGATGCTGCCTTGTTGGTTAGAGCTTAGATCATGGCGGGGATTTCTTTATTTACACTGTCCTGTTTTAATGGGATGACAGTAGGATAAGTGTTAGGTTTGGTGCACCCTAGAACCGGTTTAAACCTACAGTGGCCTACTTTGCCACTGACCGTTCCAAGGCGGTAGCCCTATTGTCAACCCTTTTGTGTTCGAGATGTCGTTTGCATTTATTATTGTTTTTGCCTTCAATAGGAATTGAATAATATTTACATGGATTTTGTCACTAACTATACTGATTTATGAATATTATCAGATAAGCGATGGACAAAATTGTCCTTCAGAAATAAGAATAAAAGATGAACAGGAAATGCAGCTTTCACAGAATACATTAAACCCCCAAAACACGTAAAAAGACACACATGAATAGCAATGTAAATAAGGAATAAAGGCATACGATCGCACAAACACAACAAAGGGATGACAATAAGGCTACAGGCTTAGAAGGACGCTGGGGTTTAAACCAGGTTCTATGGTGCACCAAACCTTACACTTACCCTACGTTATCCTATTAAAACAGGACAGTGTAAATAAAGAAATCCCCGCCATGATCTAATCTCTAACCAACACGGCAGCATCAGTAGACAATATAAGTTGTATACCCGATTTTAAATTACGAAATTTTACGAAATTTACGAAAACAACTTTGCTTATCAAAGAGTTCGGTTTTTATCTACTGAGTTTTATCTATTTAACAGAAATGCATTCTACGCCAACTAAAATCAATAATAACTGATTTTTGTGTTAATTATCTAATAAGAGTTATTGGTAAATAAACAAAGTTGATGACTTAGATATGGGTTAGTTAGTTTCTCTTGTTTGCGTAATGTTAATATAGATACAAACATCGAACAGGAAAAGCAGCATTCAAGGACGACAGTCAACCACAAACACCCACAGAAACAAAGAACACATTTAAAAATGAATAAAAGGCCAAATAAGACATCACAAACACAAAAGGGTTGACAACAGGGCTACCGCATTGGAACGGGCAGTGGCAAAAAAGGCCGCTGGGGTTTAAACCAGGTTCTAGGGTGCACCAAACCTCACACTTACCCTACTGTCAACCCAATACAACGGGACAGTGTAAATAAAGCAATCCCCGCCATGAACTATTCTCTAACCAACAAGGTAGCATTAATAGGCAATATAAGTAAAAATGAGATATAGGGTTCTATCGAAACCACAGCGTCCGAGCGCAATGGCATCGTAGGTCCACGCTGTACTGCAAACAAGGACTTGAAAATACAACGAAAGAGACAAACAACAACAGAAAGGGTGGTGAAGAGAGGGTTACCGACTTGGAAAGGTCAGTAGGCAATAAGGCCCACTGGTTAGCTTGAATCGATTTTATATGCGCACAATCCTCGCTATTATCCTGTCTTCAACGTCCAAATAGACGAGACAGTGTAAACAAAACTGAATCCCATCAAAAGGAATTATCTAACAATAAAGTTCACATCCTGCGAAACTAACTAAAGAAACACATACAAAATAATAAACATCTCAGGATGTATCCAGAAACGCACTGAGCAACCATAGTAGTTGCAGCTAAAGAGATGACCAATCTAGGGTACGACCAGAAAACCCAAGGGAAAGATGCTCGTGTATATATAAATACAAAGACGCTTTATTTGTATTCAACATTTCTAGATATGTCGCAATCATATACTTCGATATTTGAACCAAATATGATGCCTTGTTATGTTGCTAGATATTATGTTCGGCTACTTAAATCTCATCACCTCCCGTATTTTCTTCAAGGCAGATCAGATTGGCGGTGATAACGGACAGGTTATTCCACAGACGTTCTTTGGAGTAGCAATGGTTTTTGCAGGACTTATGGCAATTCTGCTTCCAGAAACTATGAACAGGCAGCTACCCGAAACCATCGAGGGTGCCCAGAACTTTAAGAGGTACTCCGTCTTATATCTTGTTAAGTGTTGTATTTGTATTATCATTTAAACATAGGACAACACGTTGAATTCACGATTAATATCGGTGTTACAATTGAAAAGGATTTTGGAATTCCAAGTCAACATATTTTAGTTCAGAAAAAATAGAAATATATTTTTTATGTTTAAAATAATGCATAACACGGAACACACATTTTAACAAAGTTGCAAAATATTCAACTAGATATTTTCCCCTTGCAATGTACATTGATGTAAACCGTTTTATATTTTATGTAGACAGAAATGAAATGGACTTTATTATATCTAAATGTGTTCTACATGTTGATAGTTTTCGGCCACAGGACTTTCATAAGCCCAGCATAACACATTGCACATTCAAAAGACGTTTGTGGAATCTGTTGTCCATTCAAAAATCAAGTTATAATATGTGTGTTAGCTACACTATTCTTTTTTGTTTTCTGCAGAACTACGACCAACAAAGTCGACGCGGTGGAAAGGGACGTTACTGTATTTGCAAGCAATACTATCATCGCAAAATGAGGAAATAAAGATGTAATCTGAATATAGAAAACATCAAAACCGTTACGAATGTATAACACTAATCAAAATACGTTCGCATCCTTGAAAATTGACATGTATAAATCTTCAAATATCGGATCGGTTTTTACTCTAAGTTATTGAATCATAGAACAGTGTTAGCAATATAATTTGTATGTCCATAAAAAACAGTATATAAACGTGCTGAATCACTTGTATATAATACCACCAACCAGTCTGGGGGCATGCTACTATTGGCTGTTAATTGTTAGGCTAAGTTTAAATAATATACAGGTTTTTGTGGGATGGCTTTAATGCCTGCATTTGATTATGTAAGATATAATTACTAACTTCGGAGTTCGATCCCAATTACGTTAATTAAAGGCATTAAATGTCAATATATATACGAGTCCTTTTTGCCACTGACTGTTTCAAGGCGGTAGCCATATTTTCAATCCGTTTGTGTTTGTTATATTGCATGCCATACTTGTATACACTTAATGTGCTAGAATTATTTGTGGCATCAGAGGTGTAATATAATGCATGTTTGTAAACATGATATAACCATAACAAACAATAATAGTAGTATAGCGGTAGTAGTAGTGGTAGTAGTAGTAGTAGCAGTCGTCGTCGTTGTCGTCATCGTCGTCGTCGTCGTCGTAGTTGTAATAGTAATAATAATATTATTATTATAATAATAATATGATCTTTATTATCGATGACAACATAGTTGGCTTACAACCAGTCTGACAAACGGTCCTCAAACAAAACATATTACAGTATGTACACACATGTGTTGCAATACTGTTATATATGACATAAATTATATAGTAAAAACATTATGATATATAAAGAGAAAAACAATAATAGTAATATAGCGGTAGTAGTAGTGGTAGTAGTAGTAGTAGCAGTCGTCGTCGTTGTCGTCATCGTCGTCGTCGTCGTCGTAGTTGTAATAGTAATAATATTATTATTATTATAATAATAATATGATCTTTATTATCGATGACAACATAGTTGGCTTACAACCAGTCTGACAAACGGTCCTCAAACAAAACATATTACAGTATGTACACACATGTGTTGCAATACTGTTATATATGACATAAACTATATAGTAAAAACATTATGATATATAAAGAGAAAAACATTGGATGATGATGTACTTGTGCTTAACCTTACAATCATTAAAATTGTATATAATAACTATAAGACAAACTGACATGTGTGTGGTGGAGATTTTTATTGAGATTTTATTTGAACATTTTCATATTATTACCTTTTAAAATATACGATATGCAAATGTACGATCGTATTGATAATATTCCAAAAGTTGGCTCCCACCAGTGATTACTTTCAGAACGGTCAGTGGCAAAATAGCTCTCTGAGGATTTAAACCAGGTTCTAGGGTGCAACAAACCCCACACTTACCGTACTGTCATCCCAATAAAACGAGACGAGTGTAAATAAAGAAATCTCCGCCATGAACTATTCTCTAACCAACAAAGCAGCATTAATAGGCAATATAAGTAAAACACAAATATGCTCGGGTATATATAAATACAAAAAAGAAAATAGGCTAGAAAGGCACAAAGCAGGAACTCAATGACTTGGCCGGAGCCAGAGGAACAAGAGAATAAACCATTGAGGGCAATTCACCGCCCATATCAGCACTTCTTATAATATAATTGCAGTCACTGGAACATTTAGATACATGTAATACCAAACAATTTGATTGGTTAAAGGACGATCACAATATCAATTTAAGCTACGTTCATTTTCCAATGAACTGTATGAAGAACTACTTTCATCCGCCATTCATAGAGTGTGCGTAACACAACAGCAACCCGTATTTATTCTAATCATTTGTTTTAATAAATTCAGGCAATAAGTATTTTTAGGATAGTAATAAATGCAATTGTAAGGCTTTAATGTATTTTTATCTGCAATTGTCTCATCACACAGCTTTACATGCCCTCCGAGCATTATTTGTTGTGATGAAGCAATTGCAGTTATTTTCCTATGAACGCAGATACAAATACATAAAACCCTTAAATGAACAATTGCATGCTTTGTTTAATCCTCTCAACACTGATAGTTTCGTGATATTCTTGATATGTTTGGTATTATCATTCGTAAAGCAATGTGTTTGGCAGGACATCCTTCGTTACCATAATACATTTATAGCAAAATTCAGACAGTAGGCAAGGTTGATAGAACACAAATACACGGTTCCCTGACACATTTCTAACGTATATATTCAGTTTGATTACTGTAGACTAGTGTAAGTTCGTTTAGAAAACAATGGCTTCAATTAGAAACCATAAACCATTGAATTGCCCTCAATGGTTTAATCTCTTGTTGCTCCGGCTTCTGCCAAGTCGTTGAGTTCCTTCTTTGTGACTCCAATTAGATCATGGCAGGGATTTCTTTATTTACACTGTCCTGTTTTAATGGGATGACAGTAGGGTAAGTGTGAGGTTTGGTGCACCCTGGAACCGGTTTAAACCCCCAGTGGCCTACTTTGCCACTGACAGTTCAAAGGCTATTGTCAACCCTTTTGTGTTTGTGATGTCGATTGCATTTATTATTACTTCTTGTATTTCTTTAAGTTCGATTAAGATCCAATACTATTAAAGATGCTTCTACCTCGTGCTATATCATACAGGGTTTATATCTTCCAACTCATTAGTTTTTATAGAGCTTATAACCATGTTAAGAACTTAAATAATCGAAAATAAGTTATTGCAAGTAAACTGTCTTGTTGGTTAGAGAATAGTTCATGGCGGGGATTTCTTTATTTACAATGTCCACTTTTATTGGGATGCCAGTAAGGTAAGTGTGAGGACTGGTAGCCCTATTGTCAACCCTTTTTGTGTTTCTGACGTAATATGCCTTTATTCTTTATTACTATTGCCATTCATGTTTGACTTTTTGCGTATTTTTTGTTGGGTTTACTGTGTTTTGTGAAGGCTGCATTTCCTGTTCGATTGTTATACTTATTCTTAGCAATTGTTTTATAACATATTACGTAGATCTTTCTCGAAGTTCTATCGACGCACCGACAATCTACTGGAGAAGTACAACACCTACCTAAAAACATTGTTGTATCTAGAAATACAACAGCCTGTATTTTTACAGAGATGTGATCTATAATCTTCGGATGTTAAAAGAGTTAGACAGATTTACTGACCACTTTGCAAAATTAATCATTAACTTTAACAATAGCCCTATTGTCAAACATTTTGTGTTTTGATGTCTAATTTTCATTTTATTCATCTTTAAAGTTGTTCTATGTCTCTGTGTGTGTTTGTGGTTGACTGTCAACCTTAAATGCTACTTTTCTAGTTCGCTTTTGTAACCTACTTAATCAGAAAAAGAAACGACCCCTTGTTATAGCAACGCACGTCGTGTTTAGTGATTGACCTCTTTATAGTAAGATACGACCCTTCACTTGTTTCTTGTGCGATGACTGGACTTCCTCGTGTTTGGGATGACTGGTTAACCTCGTGTTTGCGATGACTCGTCAACCTCATTTTTGCGACTGGACAACCTCGTGTTGGCGATGACTGGACAACCTCGTGTTTGCGATGACTGGACAACCTCGTGTTTGCGATGTCTGGACAACCTCGTGTTTGCAATGACTAAAACCTCATAGGATCTGTGATTGTACCCACTGAAACTCGTACAAGCGTATACGCCTTTACTTATCGTACAAGCGTATACGTCTTTACTTATCCTTGCTGTATCGAACTAGGTATTTTAGCGGGCAGAACTCGGTTTTAAATTTCATCCAAAGGACAGTCAGGTGTTAAAATATTGTTTAAAGTATTAACTAATCTAAAGTCAGTCCCAGCTGGCATAGAACGCATGCTCCCTGCATTACCTAACCAAGGTGCAAACCATTATACAGCGGCGACTCACTTCTGAAATTTGCAAATTGGGGTAGGTGCATGAACTGTTGTCCAATATATTTGTTGGTCGTACCCTAGATTGATTTCCTTTGACTGCTTTATGTTTTGCATTGTCCTGTTTATTGACTACTTAATTTGCTTATATGGTTTAGTGTATGGTACACTGTGGGCCTAATGCTCCATTGCGCTTGAATTCCGTCTTTTCGTAATCGAGCGACCTACATAGTTAACTGCCCTGCTAGTAGGTATTTCTTTACTTCCGGTTATAAAGTTTGGTCGACGTTTTCATTAATATCTCGAATATGGACCCATTACATATTTTATCATCTCGCGAAACAACTGTTGAAGACCTGCTAAATTTAAGAAAACCGCAAATCTTAGCTTTCTTACGTAGTAGAAAACAAAAAAAAATACTGGAAATAAGCAGGAGTTGACCAATAGGGCGTATGATGTACATCAAGCTGAATTAGAGATAACGGCTAATACAACCCCTTCGTCTGAGAATGCTGATGAAAAACCCGTTTCCACTGAAAATAGTCCAGATTTCAGTGAACTTTCAGCAGACTGGTCGAGCGATCCATCATAATTACCAAACATCTTGATCTCTGATATAGAAAAGTATCTAATTCATAGCAGTCATAGAACCAGTGACACATAACATATGGAATGCTGCCGACAATATAAACGAGGATTGAACTTCTATAAAGAGAAATATATCCATAAAGTGATGATAAAGGTATTTCAGCAAATAATGAGTTGTGCTATACTGGATCAAAATGTCACCCATCTTTGTAACAAGGCACCTATTTACAATGAATATGATGAATATGATGACCAGAAAGGCCCTATTTTCAATAGTGAAAGCCAGTTGTACATGTACTGCTGGGTATGTATTTTACAAGACATCTAGAACCACATCTTTTTTCTAAAGCTACATTGTTACTAAATATATGCTTCTTGATACAACTTATAAAGCTTCAAGTAGTACATTTGCCAAAGAAATAGCTAAATAGACATCTCTAGACAAGACTCTCCCAGTCATTACGGTATGTAAAGGTAGCATTCTTACTGTAAGGGTACACGACTCATCTTAACTGTTTGTATTATTTATGAAAACAATTTGTTTCTTTTCAATTATGAAACTCAGCCAGGGTTCAAGTTACATGAGTACAAATAGTTTGAATATATAATTACTGAGAATCTATATATTTATCAGTTTATGAAAACAATCTATTTCTTTTAAAATTATGAAACTAAGTCAGGGTCCAAGTTAAATGAGTACAAATAGTTTGAATATTTGATTACTGAGAATCTATATATTTTATCATTTTGCAACGTACTGCATGCTTGGTGGTGGACCCTTTACAGTTAGCCACTATGCTTTCCTCTTTAATTGTACGATGACAGGACATGCTTTGGGTCCTATGATGACGCCTACCTAAAGTCCATTGAGACGGTGGCGTTTGATGTTTGTCTATGCTCTTTGTTGTCGTGCCCTTAATGGTTTCTTTTCTTGTTGCTCTGGCTTCTTGCAAGACACTGAGTACCTTCTTAGTGGCTTTCTAGGCTATTGTTTTTTTTGTATTATATTAACGCCATCATATTTGTGTTTTACTTATATTGCCTGTTGATGCTGCCTTGTTAGTTAGAGATTAGATCATGGCGGGGATTTCTTTATTTACACTGTCCTGTTTTAAATGGATGAAGTAGGGTAACTGTGAGGTGCACCCTAGAACCGGTTTAAACCCATTTTTGCCACTGACCGTTCCAAGGCGGATGCCCTATTGTCGATTATTTTGTGTTTGTGATGTCGTTTGCATTTTGATTATTTTTGCCTTCTCGGTTATCTGTTTGCGTGTTTGTTTTTGTGTTTTGTGGTTGGCTGTCGTCATTGAATGCTACTTTCCCTGTCCGATTTTTATATCTTTCTTTTATTTGGTTAAGGTTGCAGTCACATATCTGGGCTTCTCTTAGCAATAAAAGGAAGTGCTTCTGCTTGTGTCAGTACAGACAATACAGACTGCACCTCAAAACCTTGTGAGTGGAACAAACCTAGTAAAAGAAATAATACATCAAGGCTTGTTGAAGAAATTACATTTAAATGCATTAGATTAAACGAAACTGACAAAAGTAATGTAGGTAAAACTGTTAATAACAATATCAATCAGGAACAAGTCGTGTTCGGCCGTTTCAAAAGGTCCACTCTCATACTCGTTTTTCAGAGACAAGCTCTGTAGTAAACTTGGTTTGGTGCACCCTAGTACCGGTTTAAACCCCCAGTGGCCTACTTTGCCACTGACCGTTCCAAAGCCGTAGCCCTATTGTCAACTCTTTTATGTTTGTGATGTCGTTTGCATTTAATATTACTTTTGCCTTCTTGTTTGTCTGTTTGCGTGTGTGTTTCTGTGTTTTGTGGTTGACTGTCCTCCTTGATTGCTACTTTCCCTGTCCGATCTTTTTATATTTATTTTGGTTGAGTTAAACCTGTAACACTACGCACGTTTATTAACTGAAACTATTTTATTTATTACAAATTCACCCAGATCTGAGTCATAAACTTGTTATTTTTTGACAGCTTATAAAAATAATGCACGTTATACAAAACATTGTCGTTGGTTTGTTAAAAAGTTGGCGCAAACTGCTATTTTGTAAAGTGGTAAAACACGAACTATTTTATACGCAACGTTATGTGTGAGACGTGACGCGACGTGTCTGACGTCGTGGCTGTTCTATGTCCATCTGAATTATTTTTTACTAATTTGATTGCAATGTTATATGATAAATAGGATCTTAAACTCGTTCCCATTCCATATACGATTTATGAAACTCGTTATGAATTATATTTAATTTTAAAACGTCAAAAGGCTCGTTAAATTAAAAATAATTCATAACTCGTTTCATAAATCTTATATGAAATCTGAACTCGTTTAAGATCCTCTAAATATCCGCTATTGCCAATGACCAAGACATATATAAAGGACATGTATGTACTACTAAAACATAAACCTATTACTCTTATCATACTCTATGAACTTAATATATGAATCAATTAAATAGTTTAATATTTACATGCAGCTTCTTTAAGATCATAGTTACAATGTTGAAAGATAAAAATAAATAGATTAAATAACACTTCATTTCTCTGCAAATATGTTCAAAACAAATTTCTGAAAACATTTCTGTTAAACAATAAATGTTGTGTTTTTTTAAATTGTCAATGGCCATAATTTGGGTTTATTCACGGGCATTTGAAAGTTTGCCAAAATTACCAAAAAATAAAGATAGCCTTCAACACATTACCGTAAAATAAAGTTAGCCGTCAACGCAGTATAATATTATGTATTGCCTAATTCATTTGGCCGTGTTCCAGGAAAACGGGGCTTACAGTATGATCTGTATGATGCACATTGTGATCCAAGTCCACACTGTTTTCCATTAAGTCACTCAGAAATATCGTTGGGAACCTCCTACCGAACAGTGTAGACTCGAATCAAACTGCGCATCATGTTGCTTGTTGGTCGAAGTCTACACTGGTTCGCAAAGTTAGCAAGCTCGGTTTTAATGGATTCCTCTTTTTTTCCATAAAATTACTCATAATTACAATACTCTGACTTCAACCGGTTTAAACCCCCAGTGGCCTACTTTGCCACTGACCGTTCCAAGGCGGTAGCCCTATTGTCAACCAATTTGTGTTTGTGATGTTGTTTGCATTTATTATTGCTTTTGCCATCTTGTTTGTCTGTTTGCGTGTTTGTTTCTGTGTTTTGTGGTTGACTGTCCTCCTTGAATGCTACTTTCCCAGATCTTTTTATATTTCTTTTCAAGTCCAGAATGTAAGGAATCCAACCCTAAGGTACCAAGGGTAGCAAGAGATTTGTCAGAGAACCACAAACATAAAAATCTCATCTACTATTGAATGATGGCAGGTGGCATAACTCCTTGAAGTAGTCTGACATTTTTAATTTGTTCCATTTTTCTCTCAGCATGTATTCGAGCTGATGCTATACGTCTGGTCAATTCTACTTCACTTTAAGAAAACTGATATTTAGTTTTAAATGGCGGGCAATACAATTTAACTCCCCTCTTTTCCAAATCCGTTTCAACTGTATAAAACCCTTATCTACCATCACTACATCACCTGGATTTTATTTATCCAGTAATGTATTACCCCTCGTAATGTCTGCATTAGAAGCAGAACCACCCCATAGATTTTAAATGAAGACAATATCACCAGTCATACTTAGTCCTACAAAAGCTTTAAAAGTATTGTGTGGCTTATAATTTTAATTCAAAGACTGGTTTTCTAAAGAGGATGGTGTCTGGACAAATATTTCAGTACAGTCTAATATAATTATTGTATCACTGAAATATTGAAAACATTGTGGAACATGTTATTGAAGAATTTCTAACTTTGACAAAAACACCAGTGACTGCAAATATTTGTACATAAATATTATCCATGTATTAAAATATTTGATATGGTGCTACTTGAGACTTTGAATCTAAATTCAAGGTCTTTTACAAGTAGTCCTAGCATCACTATTAGAAATTCATCAATAGGCCTCAATTTTCTTGTGCGACCTATGTTATTTTTGTTCTCAGCAAAGGTACTTGTGCACAACTTGTTTGCACCAAAATCAATTAATATTTCCAATAAAGCATAACTTGTTTTGTAACATTTTAAACCAGTATAAAACTGAATATTTGCATCTTAATCATGTTTATCCTCTATAGTTATCTCTGGTTTACTGCTGATGACACTGACATCACACATTTCCGGTGAACTCTCTACACTGGCTGTGCATGACTGTGATGCAAGTTGAATATCATCTTCTTCTGGAACACTGTTTTGCTGATAACTTTTTGAATAACTGTAAATAAATCAAGAAGAAAAATGTGACTTTTAGTGATTAATTTGTACATACCATCAGGGAGCTTGTCACAAAGTTACACAAGTAAAAGACCTTACTGATACTAACATTTAATAACTGCTTAGTAAATTGTATTGTTCTAATATAATAATGAATGAATACTAGTGATATTTAATGGTACAGATTATGACCACTGATATTATTTTTGTAAATGCTGAAGCTATCAATTCTTAAGCATGGTTTATTTGAGTATGCCAGTAACTATGCCAGTAACTATGGTTTATCCTCATCATTGATAGTCAGTGATAATAAATACTAATAAAGGTGATACTTTGGGAGCAACAAACACAAATAAGCAGCAGACTCGCTTTTATTGAGTCTGTTCATGAGAAGTAATCAAAAGAAGCAACACCTCTCACGCCCCCTAGCACCGGCTGAAGCGGTATTCTACTTCAAAGACACCTATATTGGGCTCGTCGGTCCCATAGGACCAGTAAAAATAACACTACTGATTCGTAGCACGGGGAGACTTTTTAGAGCCTCAACCCTGCACTAAACGAACGCTAGTGTGTAATGTTAACACATACTGATAAATGATATATAGGGTCCTATAGAAACCACAGCGTCCGAACGCAATGGCATCGTAGGTCCGCACTGTACTGCAAACAAGGACTTGAAACTACAATGAAAGAGACACAAAACTACAGAAAGGGTGGTGAAGACAGGGTTACCGACTAGGATCGGTCAGTAGGCAATGAGGCCTACTGGTTAGCTTGAATCGATTTTATATGCGCACAATTCTCGCTATTATCCTGTCTTCAGCGCCCAAATAGACAAAACAGTGTAAACAAAACTACATCCCATCAAAAGGGAATCTCTAACAATAAATAAAGGTGATACTTTGGGAGCAAAAAACACATTTAAGAGAATAAAGCAGCAAACTCGGTTTTAATGAGTCTGTCCATGAGAAGTAATGAAAACAGCAACACCTTTCACGCCCACTAGCACCGGCTTAAGCGATATTCTACTTCAAAACCACCTACATTGGGCTCGTTGGTCCCAATGGACGAGTAAAGCATAAATGTAAATACACTTTTCCACTCATACCTCTTATATTTACAGAAGAAAACACTTTTACAGTATACACCTGTATATTTTCTGTAATTAATTAAATGAAAGGCATAGTAATATAATTTATAAGATGTATTACCCATGCCTTGTTCTGTTGGTGGCAAAGTTGTAGAATTCAGAGATGTGCTGTTTGTTGGTTGGTTGTCTGAATCTCCATGTGCCAATTGTGTCGACACCGCAGTGGAATCATCATTGAATAGCCCTAGAGGTGTACGATGAAGCCTGTGTGATCTCGCGACAGGCTGATGACTCGATGTATTGGCCTTTTGTTCCAAGTTTTCAGTGGAAACTTTGTTTCTCTGAGCAGAATTAGGACCAGTGCAATCTCGAAAGTGATCAGAACACACTCATGTGTAGGCTGATTGTTTCCAAATTCCTGCTGATAGCTCGAATTCATGCCCTTCGTGTACTTTCATCTTTAGGAAGTGGATGTAGTGTCACCATTCTACCAAATTTACCTATTTTACAAATCCAAATTACGAAAAGACGCGTATTTTCGAGTTTGATGGTAAAATTTAGTAGAACTATTTGACTAATATAATGTGATTGTATAAAGTGTATACATTATGGTTCTGACGCATGCAGAGGTGAATTTGCATTTTAAGGTCAAACTTGAGGTCAAAGGTCAAATGAGTGCAAAAATCGGCGAAATCGATATGTAATCAAATTATCGTCATTTATGTAACTAATTACACTGATATGTTTTTCATTTTGATATATTTTACTTTTGATAGCATTTGTATAGATGTGCAGATTTTTTAAAACTTTGTTTGTCCGTACGTTCGGCCATTTATGCAAATAAATGTCAATAAGTACAAACAAATGCAATGGAAAATATGAGATTGAGAAATAGTTTAATATTGAGACAGGATTCCGCTTTCCTTTTTAATATTTAGGTTTTATATAAAACTCGTAAATACGTCATAGTTTTCAACTGAGTTATGCAGATAGTCCGACAGTAGACGATAAAACCCAACATTATCGTCAACACAATGTTTTTTGATGGTTTTAATCAATTTAAGGTATGCTGATTCTGCATCTGAATGCCACATTGGCATCCGTGAGGAAATTGAAATATCCAAGATGGCCGCCAAGATGGCTGCAGTGACATTCAAATGACAATATATTGTCTTCTGCATTAGCTAGGACATTCATTTTGTTTATCTATAAATAAGGTTTTTTTGGTCAAGGAATACATTTCTAACGTTACCTTAGTTATATAAAACATTATCCAAGATGGCCATCAAGATGGCTGCTGTGACACTAAAATGACAATATCTCGACTTCTGCATTAGCTAGGACAAACATTTTGATGTCTATGCATATGTTTGTGGGGTCAAGGAATCCATTCCAGACTCCACTTTACTTATAAAGACAGATAAAAATATTGGACAGAGAAAGCAGCATTCAAGGACGACAGTCAACCACAAAAAACAGAAACAAACACGCAAACTTCTAACAAACAAACACGCAGTTTCTTTATGTGTGGGACACAGATGTGACTGCAAACTTCATCAAACTTGGCAGCACATATTCTGTATAAATATATGTAAACATTTTTAGTAAGTCATTCCAGAAAATGTTGTCAAAAGGTAATGGCAGGGAAAGTAGCAATCAAGGAGGACAGTCAACCAAAAAACATAGAAACAAACACGCAAACAGACAAACAAGAAGGCAAAAGCAATAATAAATGCAAACGGAATCACAAACGCAAAAGGGTTGACAATAGGGCTACCGCCTTGGAACGGTCAGTGGCAACAAAGGACACTGGGGGTTTAAACCGGTTATAGGTTGCACCAAACCTCACACTTACCCTACTGTCATCCCATTAAAACAGGACAGTGTAAATAAAGAAATCCCCGCCATAAGTTGAAATATCCAAGATGGCTGCTGTGACATTACAATGACGATATATTGGCTTCTCTATTAGCTGGGATAATCATTTGTGATGTCTATGACTAGGGTTTTGGGGTGAAAGAATCAATTTCTGACTACACATTACAATGACGATATCTTGGCTTCTCTATTAGCTGGGATAATCATTTGTGATGTCTATGACTAGGGTTTTGGGGTGAAAGAATCAATTTCTGACTACACATTACAATGACGATATCTTGGCTTCTCTATTAGCTGGGATAATCATTTGTGATGTCTATGACTAGGGTTTTGGGGTGAAAGAATCAATTTCTGACTACACATTACATCTACTAGATAAAAACAAATAACCAAGATGGCTGCCAAGATGGCTGCCGTGACAATACAATGACAATATCATCGCTTCTGCATTATCTAGGCCATTCATTTGTGTGTCTATGGATAGTTTTTTTTTGTCAAAGAATCCATTTCTGACTTATTCTAGAGCTTATTAACTTATAAGTAAAATACAAAAATTCAGGATGGATGCCAAGAAAGATGGCTTCCGTGACATTAACATGACAACATAATGAATTGCTTTTGGTGTCTATGACTAATTTCGGGATCATCTTGGTGACTCATCTTCTTAATTAAACTGTTTTAGTTATCTAGACGGCTGCCTAAAAAAAAAGTTCCCCGGCCATGTTTTGTTTCATGAAAATTATGTTTATTTAAATCGAAATCAGTACACAGCAATAGATATTTACAATGCACGCATTTCAATATTTGTGAAAAGCGAGAATACGATTTTATTTGATGACGTAGAAAACTTTGAAAAGGTAAATTAATCAACAGGTAAATGTAGTGATCATTTATCTGGCAATAGTTGTGCAGCTATAAATTTCAGATTTACCTCATTTCCCCATGCAGTCACGCAGTTGTAAAAGTAGTATCTACGTCATTCAAATAATACCTTGTTTTACATACAACTTAATAGCGGTTTTACATATATGTTTCTCTCCGGGACTAGCAAGACATGTTCATACGATGCTTAAGAGTTAAATTTGTTAATTGATAATACTACAAAAAGGGTGGCCATTCCTCTTTAAATATGAAACCTGCAACCAATTGCATGTAAACGTCACTTATATATAGATATGGTGCTATCTGGTCCAGGCACATTGATGACTGATATGGCTGAGGCGCAAGCAGCGCGGACACTTTTTTACAGTCGTTATAGGGGATCAACAGCTGTACTGTTTGATGATTAATATTATGTGGGTACATTGTTCAAAAATTTCGTTCCAGGACTTGAGGGTATGCATAAGCTAAGAAGCTTTTTGGTTGTGTATGTGTATTATTGGTTAATAGTGGGTTAGAAGTGGTTCTAAATGATGTTTTTGGAGGCGTATCACGTATGCTGTCCGGGAAGTACTATCCACAGAACACTAGGGCGGAAGGCTTGCAGTGCGTGTTAGAATGTATCGAAGGTCATAAGGATTTATTGGTATAATTAGAGACTTGAACTCCTCCTAGTAGAATATCTAAACTATGGTTAGATATATGAAGCCTGGGCTATGGAATTATGTATGGTCAGAAATATTTATCAAAGACAGATACAAATATTGGACAGGGAAAGCAGCATTCAAGGAAGACAGTCAACCACAGAACACAAAACCAAACACGCAAACAGACAAACGAGAAGGCAAAAGTAATAAAACATGCAAACGACATCACAACACAAAATGGTTGACAATAGGGCTGCCGCCTTGGAACGGTCTGTGGCAACAAAGGCCACTGGGGGTTTAAACCGGTTCTAGGGTGTACCAAACCTCACACTTACCCTACTGTCATCCCATTAAAACAGGACAGTGTAAATAAAGAAATCCCCGCCATGATCTAATCTCTAACCAACAAGGCAGCATCAATAGGCAATATAAGTAAAATACAAATATGCTCATGTAAATATAATACAAAAAAACAATAGCCTAGAATGAAGGTACTCAATGACTTGGCAGAAGCCATAGCAACAAGAGTATAAACCATTAAGGGCACGACAGGAAAGATCATAGACAAACATCAAAAGCCACCGTCCCAATGGGCTTTAGGTAGGCGTCATCATAGGGTCTACAGCCTGTCCGGTCATCGTGCAATTAAAGAGGAAAGCATAGTGGCGAACTGTAAAAGGGTCCATCACCAAGCATGCTGTACGTTGCAAAGTGATAGGGTCATAACCTCTTTTGATAATTAACAAATTTAACAAAGATAGTATGAAAGTTTATAAATCACATCCCCATAGAACCCTATATGTTTATTTTTGCACTCAGTTGTCCTTTGACCCTATGTTGAGGCTCATGAGCATTTTCAGCTTTGGCATGCGTTTGAACTGGTATCCACACACCCTAAGGATTACGTTAGGCATGCATGCCAAATTCTACTTAATTTTGCCATTAAAAGTTTTTCATCAGAAATCAGAATTATTTGATACATATAAGGCCAGCATAGAAGAGACATAATATACTTAACATGCATGAACAAGCAATTCGTGGACGTATAGGTTTGTAACGAAGGTAATAAAAGGGTCCGGTGTAAAAAAGAAACACTGGAGTTTATTATAGTTAGTATCATTATGCTCACAAATATTTACACATTTCGAAATATGGAAAAACATCAGAAACAGACGAGACAACTGAACGGTATTCAAGTGTTTTTAATGTCCGATGGGAGGGCGAAGTGTATACGATTTCGAAAAAAAAACAGGTGCATTTCACATTTATCATCAACGTCAAACAGGATGAAGCAAGTGTTGAGCCTTTTTATAAGTAAATGCTATAATTTGTAAGTTTCCTTGCAATTACTTGTGTAAATGGGACAAGAGAGAGAAATGATTAGAAAATGGCGAGCGAAGAAGTATCTATTTTATTGTATGAAAACAAGTGAAAGGAACTGTTTAAACCGTTGGAATAAAAGTAGAGTTATCAAGATTTTTATATTCGTTATACAGGGCAAACAAAACAGATATTTTATTTTGTTATGAAAAACTGGAGAAAAGCAGCTAAAATAAAATACAGATAGTTATAACGATTGTTTAAATAACGCAATCCAACGTTAAAGCAAACAATAATATCATGCTTTTTTTGACATAGCAATTTAAACAAATTGATTTCAGACATCTGCGACAAACGTGTTTTTTTGCGTAGAATTTAGACTTGTTTAATTACCCTAAGAAAAGTTATCCGACGGAAAGGAACAGACATCGTTATTTCACATACCAAATGCTCCTTCAATTAAGTCGGCCATATGCACGGAATCACCATAAAAACGTCAAAAAAAGAGTTTGTAAGTTCCATCTTGCGTCATATAAAACGACAACGGCAGTCTGGGATTATTCACCCCAACGACAGAAAATAGGATTGCCTTGCCGAAAAGCAATCATTTCAGCCAAACAATCTGCCAGCAATATAAATAATAAAAAATAAAGATACATAATGTTCACTTTATGACTTTCCCAAAATACGAGACTTAATGAACACCATTTCTTCTAGATATTGGATTTATTGTTAGATTTGCAAATAAATGTCAACGTAAATCTACAGTATTTGGAGATTAGCTATAACTTTGATGCATCATTACAATAAGTCTTGTGTTTCTGCCTTAATTAAAAGGATTAGACGCATGTATCGTGCAGGTTTGGTATTTCATGTATTTTAGATGAAAAAATATTTGAATAATTTCTGATTTCAAATTCAATTGCACGCAACAAAGTCATACATCTTCAAGTTGTTTTAAGAGAAAATAAATGTTTTGCCTCTTTTAAATAATTCATTGCAAATTGATATTTTAAACACAGACCACACAAATAAATAAATGAGACATATCACGCGCATTTGTTTCTACAGAAATTAACATCTATGCACGTATATTTGTATACGATCAATACATACAATATATTTGTTTAAGAGCCTCATAATTGAAGAATACAAGACAACTGCTATATACGGTAACGCTCAGCATTAGAGACACTGGACGTTCCACAATACATTTTGGTGTGATTTGAATAATCTTATTTCACTTTTGTGGTTTCAGAACTGATATTCATTCCGATATTTGGTGATCGCTGAGCCCGATATTTACACATATCGGTGGTACGTTCTCAAATGCTTTTTTTCTTCCTTGAATTTCGAATAGGTGGTTCCACGACTCCAAACTTTAAAGGTTCAGTGTATTGTTTAATCACCCTCGGGACATGTTGCGTGCTTTTAATTTAGTCTTTTTAGTGTTACCTGTGATACGCAGGCTTAATAACCTCTGCTCCCAACTAAATTCCATTTTGTTTATTTCGCCATTTGTTTTCTCGTTTAGGACAAGGCTTTTGTTGGAGATTGGGACCATATGACGCAGGCCATGCAATTGTGTAAAAATACAGCATTGAATGTTCCATGTTCACCGCCGTGAGCCTGCCACCTTCGGGATGACTTAACTGTCTTACCTTTGACATGATTGTTATTAAGTTCTGCTCAATGCGGGGCTAGAGGGCGTGAACGGTAGAAAGCACTTTTCACTACCGTTCTGTTTTGTATAACATTTTCATCGATATTCAAATTTCTCCATTCATACCATTTGTTGATTGCAATAAGTCAAAAATACCGTGCACTTTGTCGCATTGCAGCATGTCGCTTTTTTGATACTTTCAAAGTACAATAAGACAACTTTGACATTTTAGAAAAATTATAATTATGCAAAAATAATAGTGATTATACGTTTGAGTAGGAATTGAATAATATTTACATGAATTTTGCCACTAACAATACTGATTTATGAATATTTTCAGATAAACGATGGAAAAAATTGTCCTACATAAATAAGAATACAAGATTAACAGAAAATGCAGCTTTCTAAGAATACAGTAAATCCGAAAACACGTAAAAAGACAAAGATGAATGGCAATGTAAATAAGGAATAAAGGCATACGATGTCACAAACACAACAAAGGGATGTCAATAAGGGTTTAAACCAGGTTATATGGTGCACCAAATCTCACACTTACCCTAATTTGTCCTAATATAATGAGACGTAATTAAAGAAATTCCCGGCATGAACTATTCTCTAACCAACAAGGCAGTATTAATAGGCAATATAAGTAAAACACAAAATTGCTCTTGTATATATAAATACAAAAACCAATAGCCTAGAAAGCCTCAAAGAAGGTACTCAATGACTTGGCAGAAGTCAGATCAACAAAGAGAATAAACCATTGCGGGCACGACAAGTCAAGATTGCTGACAAACATCAAACGTCATCATCCGTTTGGACTTTTTCGTTGACGTCCGTCATCATAGGTTCCACAGCCTGTCCGGTCATCGCACAATTAAAGTGGAAAGCATAGTGGTGAGCTGTGAATGGGTAAAACACCAAGCATTCAGTTCATTGCAAAATGATACGGTCATGACCTCTTTTGATAAACCTGTTAACAAGTTTAACAAAGATAGTATGAAAGTGATCATGACCAAGGATCTTGCGAAGTTTGTAAATAATAGAAATCAGATTCTGATAGTCCTGGTCGCAGAAAAGTTCTTAAAATACTTTTACATTTGGAAAGAATATCAGGGTTACGATAATAACAGTTTGAAAAGGTTATACGAAGTTTATGGTAACGGTAGCCCTGATTGAGTAATCTTTTAATTACACAAAGATTACGAATATTAAAATCCTCGACTCGAGTACAAGCTCTAGAAATACGAATAATTTGAGACACACAGACCCCATAAGACAATGCTCGCGGAACATCCCTATCTAAATTGGGATAATTAACAACATCAAGATTAAAATCATCTTTCTTGTCATAGATTTTGCTATTTCTTTTTCATTATTTTCAAGAGAGAGATGTAAATCGAGAAAGAAAGCTTTAGTATCAGAATTATTAGCTTTGTTTAGTTGAAGTTCTTTAGGATATATATTATTAACCATAGTAGAAACAAAAGCTGTCAATGTTCAATATGTCATCCAGATCTAGAGGTCCCATTAAAGGCTTCAATAACATCTGCAAGGGTATCTGGTGTAAGAATTAACATGAAATCTGCGACAAGGATGCACAGTTCGTACCCATAGAGATACCAGCAATATTTCTATCAACGTAGATTCATACCTGATGAAAATATTATCTAATAGATAAATAAGTGATTCACAAACTTCATGGCAAGATCACATAGCGTAATTGTCCAAACAGCCGTTAGTAAAAAACGCTTTAATATAGTTACAGGTCAAAAATATTGTATTTTCCATGACAAAAGTTTTTTGAATGAGAGCAATAAGGTTGTCTTTGATAAGGTTCTGTGGTAAAGTTGTATATAATGTAGGAAAATCATAGGTCCTTGTAGATGAATCCTTAAGTTTATTGCAAATTTTATTAAGAACGTCACTTGACTTTTTAATAGACTATGAAAAAAGATATATAAGGGCCTATAGAAACCACAGCGTCCGAACGCAATGGCATCGTAGGTCCGCACTGTACTGCAAACAAGGACTTGAAACTACAATGAAAGAGACAAAGGACAACAGAAAGCTTTCATAGCTTTCATAAGGTACATATGTATAAGATACATACGGCAACAGGATGGATCCCCATCAATGTATTAAGTGAGGACACACTATATTATAAGGCATTCAATTATAGACATGTTTTCTTGTAAACATATGAAGGCATTGAAACTAATGCAATCATTACGCGGTCCCGACTTAATTCCATTAGCGATGGGAAAGCTTATATAGCACGATTTTATAACGGATATGTCGACAATAAAACATGTTTAAAAGCATATTTGACTTTAAAAAAATGTGATATTAAATATTTTAATTTTACAATATGCAAACTTTTAAGCCGAAATTAAGGTTTTATTTCATACCCCGGCCAAACCCATTGTAGCGTCTTGGAGAAGGGGTTGGATGGGATATGAAAGTTAATACTTGGACCACGTAATGGTACTAAAAGTTACATGAGTGACTGATATTCTTAATACCACTAAAACAGTATGACAATCGGTTACATGCATGTTTAACCGAAAGGATGAGATAAATAAAAAATAGTTGAAAATATGAATGTTTTCTCTTAGTAATATTGTTATGTTCGCCAAGTAAAATAATAAAGAGTATGATACTGGACATTTGGAAACGGCCTAGGACGACACATACGAAATATTGCAGTCTAGGTTTGATTGAGTCTGTTCATGAGCGGTAGTGAAATATGCTAGCTACCGCTCACGACCTCTAGCTCCGGGTTGAGCAGAACTCAATATTCATAAAATCAATAGTACACAATTTTAACCATCCCGAAGATGGCATGCATACGGCGGTGGACTTGAAGTTATTTGCTTCCCCATGTCGTATGGCGTATGGTCCCAGTATATAATGAAATTAAATGCCCCGAAGAGCAAAATAAACATAATGGAATTTAGTTGGGAGCAGCGGTTAAGAAGCCTGCGTATCAAAAGTAACAGCCAAAAGACTAAATTAAAATGCAGACAACATATCCTACAAGTGGTTAAACAATACCCAGAGCCTTTTATCGGCCTGAGTAGTGGAACCACCGAATCAAAAATTAAGTAAGAAAACAAAAGAAATTGAAAATGTACCACCGATAACTAAATATAATTATCGGGCTCAGCGATCTCCAAAGATCGAATGAATAACAGTACTGATTGCAAGCGCGGGGAGACGTTTTACTGCCGCCACACTGCACAAGCAACACCACTGTGCTATAAAAAAGAGTAAATGCACTTTTTTTGATAATGGACCTTTGGAAACGGCCGAGCACGACACATACGGAATATTGCAGTCTCGGTTTGATTGAGACTGTTCATGAGCGGTAGTGAAATATGCTAGCTACCGCTCACGCCCTCTAGCCCCGGGTTGAGCAGAACTCAATATCATAAAATCAATAGTACACAGTTTTAACAATCCCGAAAATGGCATGCATACGGCGGTGGACATGGAGTTATTTGCTTCCCCATAAGTCCATATTTTAATTATTATACAAGCGTAATTCAAAATATAAATGCAATCTTTCTTTTAATAATCTTTGACAAATTAACCTTATGATTCATGCCATACTAAAAGTGGATGTAATTTCCAATTATTAAAGGACTTACTTGCTTTTGAGAATAATAAAACCGGTATTTCAGGTTGCCGAGTTGCCATTTCGTGTGTATAAATGTATGACATTATCCCGACGCTGTCTCTAGTGATCGTTAAAACTGAATTGTCAGATCAAATCTCACGTCAACAGTGAGTGTTTCAGTAGGAATATTGTAAATTAATGTCAAAGCACTGGGTAATCCTGATATTTACTGCATATAAGCTATAATTTCAAGCACGATTTCTTCATATTGCAAAACAAAAAACGACTAAATTAAGACTGCTTATTAAATAATGCATCAACGGTAGAATTCAAAAGATCCTTTTCGCTTAGTCCACTTAGCGGGCTAGTTTCTTTAAGAGTATAAGCAGCAATATTGTTTTAGAATAATATGATTGACAAAGTACGCGTTTGGCACAAGCATGTGAGAAAACTTAGAGATCGCTGAGCCCGATACTTATATTTAGTTATCGATGGTTCATTTTCAATTTCTTTTGTTTTCTTACTTAATTTTTGATTCGGTGGTTCCACTACTCCGGCCGATAAAAGGCTCTGGGTATTGTTTAACCACTTATAGGATATGTTGTCTGTTTTTTAATTTAGTCTTTTGGCTGTTACTTGTGATACGCAGGCTTCATAACCGCTGCTCCCAAATAAATTCCATTATGTTTATTTCGCTCTTCGGGGCATTTAATTTTATTAGATACTGGGACCATACGCCGTACGACATGGGTAAGCAAGTAACTCCATGTCCACCGCCGTATGCATGCTATCTTCGGGATGGTTAAAATTGTGTATTATTGATTTTATGAATATTGAGTTCTGCTCAACCTGGGGCTAGAGAGCTTGAGCGGTAGCTAGCTTATTTCACTACCGCTAATGAACAGACTCAATCGAACCGAGGCTGCAATATTTCGTATGTGTCATACTCGGCCATCAATAAGTAATAAGGAATACTGGAAATATTATGATAGGAGATATTTTGAAATCAATAAATATGTTCAAGTCTCGGTTTGATTGAAACTGTTCATTAACGGTAATGAAAAATGCTAGCAACAGTTCGCGTTCTCTAGTCCCCGGTTGAGCAGCAATCTTTAAAATGTCAGAGTACGAAACTTTGAACTATCCGGACGATAGTAGATCTGTTACATTACTTCTGACCTGGGTGTTTTAGGGTGCGTTTTTACGTTCTGAATGATATGACGGGTATTTCTTTATTTACACTGTCCCGTTTTATTGGGATGACAGTAGGGTAAGTGTGAGGTTAGGGGCACCATAGAACCTGGTTTACACCGCCATCGGCCTTTGTTTGCCATTGACCGTTCCAAGTCGGTAGCCCTATTGTCAACCCTTTTGTGTTTGTGATGACTTATTTGACATTTTATTCATCTTTAAAGTTGTTCTTTGTTTCTGTGAGTGTTTGTGGTTGACTGTCGTCCTTGAATGCTACTGGTTCGATTTTTATATCTAGTTATTCTAATGCAGGAATATCTAAACAGATAACGAAAGCGACGGCAAATTGCGCAAACACAATCAAGTTTTTTTTTATGCTCTCGATTCAACTCTTAATTAAGGGACCTTGGATATTGAGAAGTTCTTGTCTTAACGCAGTGGCACACTTTTTTCCTAGCTGACACTTATCATTATGGCATATTCGTCAATATATAATGCAGGTGCATGTGTTATGGGAATATAATATGTTTTTGAAGAAAGAACTGTTTTAGAAAATTACATGTTTTCATTCCTCGAGGATACAATTAAATAAATCAAAGGTGTAAAGATGAATCCATCTTCAAGTAATTTACATTCATTTTCGTGCCAAAATAATGTTATGTAGTCTTTAAATAATCGGTTTATGCTATGTTTCATAGTTGAACTTCATACGTGAGAGCTATCATGTCTCTAATTATACCACTTGTGCCCGGGATTCCATCATTAAAATGGCTAGACTAATATTTATATTCGATTGTATATAAATTACATCCATTCAGTATTATTTATTGCAAGTTGCTATATGCAATTATAGCGTTATTTCATTTATGTAAATACAGATGGCCTGAAGATTTTTGATGTCAATTTTGAGTACAAATAACTTGTTTCTTAACATTCGGAATACAATTGGATAGTGGGGAAACTCGTTCAGGTATCAGAGTGTCATCATCATGAGCATATGTTTTACTTTCTTATATTTCTAATTATGTGTGAAATCATTTATACCTTCGTTAATTATATGTTATTCAGTTTTAATTTGCTAATCATACTAATCACATCAACTGCTTTCTGAGTATACTCAGTAAAAAAAAGAACGTGTGCACATCTATTTGACAAATTGAGCAAAACAAGGTTTTTACATTCTGGGATGTTTTTTATTTTGTATTTTATATAAATTTAGATCTTAGTGTGACTTTTGTTAGTTTCTCTGAATGTGGACTTTATTGTTAGAGAATTCCTTTTGATGGGATCTTTTTTTGTGGACACTGTCTTTTCTATTTGGGAGCTGAAGCCATGATAGCGAGGATTGTGTACACATACAATCGATTCAAGCTAACATGTATACTTTAACACATACTGGCCGTTCCAAGTCGATAACCCTGTCTTCACCAACCAAGTCATTTTTTTTCATTGTATAATTAATTAAATATTGCTCCTTGTTTGTAATACAGTGCGGACCTACAATGCCATTGCGTTTGGACACTGTAGTTTCTATAGGGCCCTATATCTCATTTTTGCAATATACATGTATTAATTAAAGTTATGCTTTTGTATGAAAAGAAGTATACATTTAGAACAGGAAATAAAGCTTTCACAGAACACAGTAGACCCCACAACACACAACAAGACAATCATGAATGGCAATGTTAATTAGGAATATAGGCATACATGATGTCACACACAGAAACAGGGTTGATAATAGGGATACCACCTTGAAACGGTAAGTGGGAAAAAAACTATTATTAACATCAGATGATAAAATAGAATATATGACTAGTTGAACGTTCTTCAGAGGTGAATATGGGAGTAGACATACGCATTGAGCATGAGTCTCATTTAGAGGTCACTTTGTCCTACATGTTGGAAGCGAATTCTTGAAAAATGTAGACACTCAAATGCTTCATTTTCCAACCAGACACTTCAGATAAACAAAACATACTTTTAGTTTGTTCTTTTCCCGGACGATAGACAGGACCGTTCGGGTACACACATCTTGTCTGCTTTCTGTAATAGTTTAGTATGCTCTCCTTGTTAATTTTTACCGAGTGGGTCATTCAAAATCACGTATTATGAACTATTTGGGTGTGTCATAGGCTGGTGTGTTTTATCAAGGGCACGTTTTGAAGCACTGTATCTTACGAGCATCATTAATTTTCATCCACTTTTAGAGACGTTCAGTGAGTGTGTGTGTTTCGCTAAAGAGTCCGTATTGGTGCCAAACACCTTGTTATCACTTATACTACCATCAGTTTGTTGTAACAGCCTTGTTATATAAGGATTGAATGCCTTGGAATTTCTTTGTGATTTAACTGACTTTATCAGTCAGATTAAACATTTCCACTTAAATGTTTTTTTTTAGCTTTTACTGAAGCCTTTAGTTACTAAATTTTTCTAAAAAAGTAATTACGACTTCCTAACGCCTATAGTGCTTTACGGTTTATTTACTGGTGACGTCACTTAGACGTCATACTTTATGATAAGTTAAACTGTGACGTTTACTCCAGTGTTGCAATAATGCTTTCAAGCTTTATTCCGAGTTTAGTGTTGTTTTTATATATCACATATATCCCGAACCCAGGTAGATGTAGTGATTGGTATGGGTGTGTGTTGGCGCTGGGTGGGGTGTGTGGGGGGATGGAGTGGCAGAAGAAAACATTTTAAAGACAATTCAAGAAAGTGTACACTGGTACACGGAGGTCCTGCTACATATGTATAGCAATGCAAAACAACTGTGTTGTGATACGTTAAAAAATAGAATGATAATGGACCTTTGGAAACGGCCGAGCACGACACATACGAAATATTGCAGTCTCGGTTTGATTGAGACTGTTCATGAGCGGTAGTGACATATGGTAGCTACCACTCACGCCCTTTATCCCCGGGTTGAGCAGAACTCAATATTCCTAAAATCATTAGTACAATATGTTAGCCATCCCGAAGATGGCATGCATATGTCGGTGGACCTGGAGTTAACTGCTACCCCATGTAATACGGCATATGGTCCCAGTATCTAATAAAATGAAACGCCCCGAAGAGCGAAATAAACATAATGGAAATTGGTTGGGAGCAGCGGTTATGAAGCCTGCATATAAAAAGCAGACAACTTATCCTTTGAGTGGTTAAACAATACCCATAGCCTTTAAGTATGTTATCATGCGCATAATAATTGGGTAAAAATGAGATATAGGGTCCAATAGAAACCACAGCGTCCGAACGCAATGGCATCGTAGGTACGCACTGCACTGCAAACAAGGACTATATAAAACAATGAATAGACAAAACACAACAGAAAGGATGATGAATACAGGGTTACCGACTTGGAACGGTCAGTAGGCAATAAGGCCTACTGGTTAGCTTGAATCGATTTTATATGCGCACAATCATCGCTATTATCCTGTCTTCAGCGCCCAAATAGACAAGACAGTGTAAACAAAACTACATCCAATCAAAAGGAATTCTCTAACAATAAAGTCCACATCTAGAGAAACTAACTAAAGAAACACATGCCAAATAATAATCATCTCAGGATGTATCCAGAAAAAAGTCCCTTTATTACATTTCTATGCGTGAATTATTGGTAGTTCCCAATTAAAGAACATTCATAATCATTAAATATTAAGAACTAACTCGGACCCCAAAAATTACCAACTGCGATGTTGACTCATGACGTCAATAAAGTGTTGAATACGTTTACGTCATTTGCCGAGCAGGTTCAACAAAACGAAATATTTCCATATAAATAATACATAAAATATTTAACATGTGATGAATATATTATTTAACTTCCTGGTATAATATAAGAAAACCCTCAACTGGATGGTTGCGTGCTGTTTTTTTCACTCGTTCGCACCTGAATGTTCGTGAAAGGAACCACACGCTTACCATCTCGTTAAATAATTCCCTATAATCATGATACTCGAACCCATCAGTAAATTCTCTATTTAACATGTTTAACAATAAATGTATTTTACCGGAAGTTATGATATATTCGGCGGTGGAAGGAGGTATTCAGTGATAGGAGGAGGGGAAAGAGAATGTGTATAGATAACTGTAAATCAGTGTTAGAAATTCAACTGCATGAACAATAGATAACTGTAAATCAGTGTTAGAAATGCAACTGCAATAATGTAATAAATGCAAATGGTTTTATTTAGGCCCGCCCAACAAATATTGAGTATGAAGAACATATATTTAAACATCAACTGAAGGCTTTTCAATAATCATGTTTTGGTTTTATTTTGCCCTAAAAAATAATACAAAATTATCAAAATATATAGTTTGAATTAGAACAGCTTAATCAATAACTTTTATTTTTCTTCATAAAACTCAAGTGCAAAGCTATAGTCGGGCCTCAATTGATATACCTGAGCTAATCGGTCTTGTAGCATGTAAGAAGAAAATAAGAAATAGGGACATAGATCCTAAATAAAGATATAAAAGCGAAAACATTTTTAGCACATATAAGGTTAGTGGGCGTGTTTAGATTGGCTTAATAACATATGTAAGCTCGTGAAGCATGGCCGTAAATCTGCAAGTAAGGAGAAAACTTATACCAGTACATCATTTTTAATACGTCGTTCGTTGTAGCAACCTCGAAAGCAAAATTCACCGCAGTCATACTCATTGAAAAATAGTACGCTCAATTCAAACTTAAGACATTCAGATTGCTAAATGATATATAGGGTCCTATAGAAACCACAGCGTCCGAACGCAATGGCACCGTAGGTCCGCACTGCCCGCAAACAAGGACTTTAAACTACAATTAAAGAGACAAAAAACAACAGAAAGGGTGGTGGAGACAGGGTTACCGACTTGGAACGGTCAGTAGGCAATAAGGCATACTGGTTAGCTTGAATCGATATTATATGCGCACAATCCTCGCTATTATCCTGTGTACATATAATCATTTAGCTACATAGCGAAGTAAAACAATTCTGAACATTTTAACTGTATATTCGTTTATTAATGGACTTCGGGGTATATCTCAATCATGTTATATTTCAACAAAATGTTCGCATTATGTTTTGTCAATCGGAACGTCATGGGTTTGAATCTCACATAGTCTATAATATGTTTGGTGACTTGATGTGTATTGTTGATGTTACATTATCGATCTCAAAGTAAAGACATGAAACATGTTCACTAAAAACTGCCTTATATACGGGTTTCTAGCCATGTTTGACGAGCTTGAACTTGGAAGTAAACTAATTGTTAAACCGCTCCCATTTGCTTTAGGTATAAAGAAATATAAAAAGATCGGACAGGGAAAGTAGCATTCAGAAAGTAGCATTCAAGGAGGACGGTCAAGCACAAAACACAGAAACAAACACGCAAACAGACAAACAAGAAGGCAAAAGTAATAATAAATACAAACGACATCACAAACACAAAAGGGTTGACAATAGGGCTACCGTCTTTGAACAGTCAGTGGCAAAGTAGACCACTGGGGGTTTAAACCGGTTCTAGGGTGCACCAAACCTCACACTTACCCTACTGTCATCCCATTAAAACAGGACAGTGTAAATAAAAAAATCCCATGATGATCTAATCTCTAAGCACATTAGCCTTATATATCAGATATAATAGCTTAAAGTCATAACAGCACTGTACACTATGTCGTTTAATTATTAAGGCCATACCTTTATTATTATGATTGATTACTAAATGACATCTGCCTGAGTATCAGGTGAAATTGGCTAAGCTGCCGTTAGTAAAATACTATTGTTACAGGTCAAACATATAACTTTTTCTCTAGCGAAAGTATTTTGAATGAAAGCATCAAACATGTCTTTGATAAGGTGATGCGGTAGATACCAAGTTGACAAGGTATTTATAGATGAAACTTGACGTTTATTGCAAATTTGATCTAGTGCGTTTCCTGAAGTTTTTATTGACCAAATAAATTAATCCCAGCGTTGTCATAAACTCTGGCACGATATTGTTTAACGCAATCTTTAACGGCAGTTAGACATATGCATCTCTGCGTTCTAGAGTTGTGTATCAGGTAGAGGTACATAGCGTCACGTCAATTGCTAGTAATAGAATACCGAATTTAAGTGTTGGACTTTAATACTGGTGTACATCACTAACTGGACTTTGCGTTTGAACAAATATTAATCACAACTAACAAAAAATATCGTTTCATGTGGGGAAGAAACGAGAAAAATATCGGCTAAAAAACACTAAACTCGTTATGTATTATGAACAGTTACTGACGCTCTACCGACTGCGCTACGGACAAGAGTTATGACCCTAATAATCTAGTGATAGCAAAATGTCAACAACATGCACTCTTGTATGGTCATTAAACTTTTTGTTCTCTTTTAATTCACTTTAAAAGTCATTTTTCTTTGCCAGATGATACAATACAAAATAACAAATTCGAAGCAAAGCATGGCATATTTGAACTAAAAACTGCTCCTTCTATGGCATTTTACTACACCTAATCGCAAATATAGTTTGCCGCCTCTAGAACAGATTGTTATCGCCACTTATCTATAAACGCAATATTGTTTGCTACCTCTTGGACAGATTGATTGTTATAACCACGTATCTATATCTATACAACTATATAGTTTGCCGCCTCTTGGACAGATTGTTATGACCACTTATATATAAAACACAATATAGTTTGCCGCCTCTTGAACAGATTGTTATCACCACTTATTTATCTATAAACGAAATATAGTTTATGTGATTGACACGTCATATAGTCACAGCTTAGCTTAAATAGATTTTAAGCATACGCAACCTCGCTATTATCCAGTATTCAGCGCTCAGATTGACAGGGTAAATAAAAGTACATCACATCAAAAGGAAATCGCTAACAATAATGTCCACATCAAGAGAAATTAGGAAACGATACACGTATATGTCATTGTAAAGATATACAAAAACAAATCAGTTGGAAACACCTCAGGATGTATCAAGAATTGTACTAAACAACCACAGCAGTTGGAGCCCAACAGAAAACCAATCTATGGTACGGCCAGAAAACCGGAGGGACGAAGGTTCATGTACCACCCTCCCTTTTTGGGTTTCAGATTGCATAATCATGGAGTCCCACGATTTTGTCCGGTCATCGCACAAGAGAAAAGTGACGGATTGTTAAGGAGTCAATCACAAAGCATGAAGTGCGCTGTAATACTAAATGGTCGTATCCTTTTCTGACGAATTTCCTGATAAAGTTTGTAAAGTGGTCAAGATATCCGCCAGGACCCTTAATTTCCGAAGTCTATAGATTTTCCTAGTGGCAGACATCTTTTTTGATTAGTGTTGTACTTTTTCAGCAGGTTTTCGTTGTGGGCGATTTATTTGTAATAACTTGATTTCGATAATTGATATCCGTAACATCGTTACATGCCCTGACTTACACAAGCTTGTCAAATATAAAATGATAATATAAGTCCCTCATGGTATTAATTGACTATCTTTTCTACTGAACTTAAAGCAGTTGAGCTTGCCTTAAACTATATTCAGGAATCTGATGATGAAAACTTAGCAATATTGTCTGATTCCCTTTCGTCTCTTCAGGCCTTGGGCAAAATAAAACATGACAACCCAGTTGTGCTTTAACACAAAACTGATAATGTAATAATTTTCTGCTGGCTTCCGAGCCATGTAGGAATACGTCGCAATGATAAAGCGGATATTGTTGCTAAGGCAGCATTAAAATTGCATATATATAATACCAATTTACCTTACACTGATTTTAAATGTTATGTTAACAAATATATTCGTAACTTTTGACTAGCCACCTGGGATTTGTCCGTGAATAAAACATGCATTCAATTAAACCTTTACTCGGTGAGTGGCGTACTTCCAGTAGTGATTCGACGGTAGGAAGTGGAAGTAATACTCGTTACTAGTAATATCAAGATGAGCAATTACCAAAGTGTATACCCTGCCTTTCACCGTTTACGGTCAAACACATATTGTTAGATGAGATCTACTTAAATAAGCGCTAGTACTTTCATTACTGCAAAGTGACTTTTCTATTCTACTCCGCTAGTACTTGCACTACTTATTTTAGTAGATCTTCAGGCGGTAGCATAAATAACATAAATATACACCCAACTGTTTTAGATCTTCAGGCGGTAGCATAAATAACATGAACATTCACACAATTTTGTGTATGTTTATGTTATTGTGTGTATGTTTATGTTATTTATGCTACCGCCTAAATATTTACTTGAATAAATAGTGAAAGTACTAGCGGAATAGAATAGAAAAGTCACTTTAAAGACATTTTGAGTTTTCAACATATCGAATAAGTATCTCACAGGCTGCTTATGGAATAGTAAGAAACATAGTTGTGTTTCTGTATATATAATATAACAAAAAAGAGTATGATAATGGACCTTTGGAAACGGCAGAGCACGACACATACAAAATATTGCAGTCTCGGTTTGATTGAGACTGTTCGTAACCGGTAGTGAAATATGCTAGCTACCGCTCACGCCCTCTAGCCCCGGGTTGAGCAGAACTCAATATTCCTAAAATCAATAGTACACAATTGTAACCATCCCGAAGATGGCATGCATACGGCGGTGGACATGGAGTTATATGCTTCCCCATGTCGTACGGCGTAAGGTCCCAGTATCTAATAAAATTAAATGCCCCGAAGAGCGAAATAAACATAACGGAATTTAGTTGGGAGCAGCGGTTATGAAGCCTGCGTATCACAAGTAGCAGCCAAAAGACTAAATTAAAAAGCAGACAACATATCCTATAAGTGGTTAAACAATACCCAGAGCCTTTTATCGGTCGGAGTAGTGGAACCACCGAATCCAAAATTAAGTAAGAAAACAAAAGAAATTGAAAATGTACCACCGATAACTAAATATAAGTATCGGGCTCAGCGAAGCCTAGAAAGCCACAAAGCAAATTCTCAATGACTTAGCAGAATCCAGAGCAACAAGAGAACACGCTGATAAGGGTACGACAAGACAAGATTTAAGCCAAACATTAAACGCTACTGTCCTTTGAGGATCTAGGTAGACGTCATCATAGGGTCCACAATCTGTCAGTCATCGCACAAATCTTCATCATTGCAGCCAGCCGACACTTGTGCTAACATATAGGACTCATATAAGAAGAATTGTTTGTTATCGCTATATATGAAACATATGAAATATATCGTCTCCGCAATGGGTAATGTTGTCGGTTCAGTGCATTCGTGTGTAGAATCATAGGTAGTAAAGATTCATTTTCTGTTTAAATTTTCCAGTCTTGACCATATATCGTATATCATATTAGCATGCAAATATGCAGCAGTGAATCGATTATCACTAAGTGTAACACCTCCCAGCCAGAATTGCACTTCAATGACCGAATGAAGAGTGCCTTTGAAACGAAAAAATCATACTGTCACAATAAACTGAGATATGAATATTTGATGTTATAACACATTTTAGAGACAAACGTCAAACTGTAATCTTCAAAAAGTTATCTTGCCAAAGTTTGGCACTTTTAGGGATTCAAATATTGGTGCACAATAACCTATTTAAAAGACACAGTTATCAGTTACCATTGGATAATAATTTTAGAAATGTTGCTATCATACAATTAAAAGAGAAAATCTAAATCTGAAATTAAATATACTTGTTTCCTTTCATTTTAAATGTACACGCTTTATTCAAATGATTATATACACCCTAATGCACTGTATATCTTTTAGAATTATTTTTTATACGAAATTTGTTTCACTCAAATGTTACATTTTTGTCAATATAAAGAAATATATGTATTACTATAGTAACAGATCTGTTGACCCCGTATATCATGGGTTGTGGGTAATCGGCCAGACAGCGCATTACGGGGTCCGAGTATTAACTTTCATACACCAACAAACCCCTTCTCCAAGAAGCGAAAACGGGGCTGCCTGGGGTATGATATAAAACCTTAAATTAGGCTTAAAATGTTTGCGTATTGTAAAATTAAACATTTAATATGTGATTTTAAACATATTACCGCATTTTTTCAGTAAATATGTGTTATTGTAGAAATATCCGTTATGAAATCCTGGTAATATAAACTTTCCTATAGTTTTAATGGAATTAGGGCGGAACCACTGTGAGCTAGTTTCAAATAATTGTATATCGAGATTAATCATCGTATTCGGTCGTCGGTCGCCATCTTTGTAAGTTTCCTCGCCGCCATTTGTGTAGATCAGTATTTGTATATATACTGAACAAAAACAGTTGAGCGTGATATTTAGAGACATAGATTACGTACGAACATTGATATAATTGTTTAAAGATATTAGAAATGCTATGTAAGGATGTTATTTTTAAATAAAAGTGAAATTTTCATTTCATTATACAAGCGTATTACATTAAAACATTTAATGTTCGTCATTTTCAAAAATTGCCCATTCATTCTGTCATTGTTTGAAAATCCACTGACATGTGTTCACATTCCAAATTTCGTAATTTTTAAAAAAAAAAATCCCTTTTTATTGACTTGAGAACGATTTTCGATAATCTATCAAAGTATGTTCTCATCATATTAGCTTAATTATTATCACTGATTTTGTTTACAAAAGACATTGTAGCGATATTATTGGTAATATCTTTGTCTCCTCTTTATCATTGACACCGAACATACACGGCTCTGTATCTCGTCTATGGAAATGACATGCATTAGATGTGCTTACTTTATTTTGCTCAGTATATTTGAACTGGGATACTGATAATAGTTTCAGATCGAGGATTCTATCAGCAACTAGATTAAAATCACGTATTGATCACTTATTTCAGGGAATGCACATTCATTTTAATATTATGGTGTCTCCAGGCCATCGTTCATTGTCGATATTTAGATAGTCTAACGTTTCGTTGTCATGATATATAGATATAACAACATTTTCTTTGCACACGTACAAATACAATCCAATTATGTTAGACATAATGACATTATTAAATAGTTATGTTCAATATATGTCTTACAAGGTGATTTACATGCTTGATGTTACGCCATGTTATAGTGTTCTTGTCTAGCCAACCTAAGATTTACGAGTATGCTTTTTAGATCAGAACAATGCAGTTGATCCACTGCGCGACTGATATACATAATTCGGCTTTAAGAGTGACTCATTGTTGACTGACTCAATACATGTCGCATTGCTAGACTGACTCGAGTATGCGGTTTCTAGTGTGTCCCATTACATGACTGACCCGATTGATGTGGCTTCCACTGATAAGTTCCATTACATTACAGACTCGACTGATGCGGGTTCCAGTGTGTTACATTACATGACTGACTCGACTGATGCAGCTATCAGTGTGTTTTATTACATGACTGACTCGAATGATGTGTCGTCAAGTGTGTACCATTACATGACTGACTCGAAAAATGCGACTATCAGTGTTTTCCATTATATGGCTGACTCGATGCGGCTTCCAGTGTGTTCTATTACATGACTGATTAGATTGATGTGGCTTCCAGTGGGTACCATTACATGACTGACTCGATTGATACGACTTCCAGTGTGTTCCATTACATGATTGACTCGATTTATGCAACTTCCAGTGTGTTAACAACATTACGTGACCGACTCGAGTGATGCGACTTCCATTGTGTTCAAATACATAACTTACTCGAGTGATACGACTTCCAGTGTGTTCCATTACATGATTGACTCGATTTATGCAACTTCCAGTGTGTTAACAACATTACGTGACCGACTCGAGTGATGCGACTTCCATTGTGTTGAAATACATAACTTACTGGAGTGATACGGCTTCCAGTGTGTTCCATTACATGACTGACTCGAATGATGCGCCTTCAAGAGTGTATCATTACATGACTGACTCGACTGATTCGGTTTCCAGTGTGTTCGATTACATGACTGATCCGATTGATATGTGTTCCATTACCCGACTGACTCGATTGATGCGGCTTACAGTGTCTTCAATTACATGACTGACAGGACTGATGCGGCTTCCAATGTGTTCCATTACATGGCTGACTCGATTGTTACGGCTGCCAGTGTTTTCCATTACCCGACTGACTCGATTGATGCGGCTTACAGTGTCTTCAATTACATGACTGACAGAACTGATGCGGATTCCAATGTGTTCCATTATATGGCTGACTCGATTGATGCGACTTCCAGTGTGTTCGATTTCATGGCTGACTCAATTGATACGGCTGCCAGTGTTTTCTATTACCTGCCTGACTCGATTGATGCGACTTCCAGTGTTTTCCATTACCTGCCTGACTCGACTGATGCGACTTCCAGTGTGTTCCATTACATGACTGACTCAATTGATGCGACTTCCAGTGTGTTCCATTACATGACTTACTCGATTGATGCGGCTTCCAGTGTATCCCATAACATGACTGACTCATTTGATGCAGCTTCCAGTGTGTCCCATAACATGACTGACTCGATTGATGCGCCTTCCCCATGAATGACTCAGTTGAATCGATTGCCTTATTGCTTTACTGACTCGACTGATTCGGTTTCCATATAATAGTGTCTCTATACAGAAAATAATTCTGAGAATTATTCGGATTTCAGAGCGTATCATTGCTGAACTGCTGTAATTAATTCATCTTTCAACTCGTTCCATACAATAATAATCGATAGTTAGTGTCTTAGAAATGCTGCTTTCCGTTATATTGCAGTGTTTTCAACACTCCTTTTCAAATATTTTAGAATGCTGTTTCATTTATTCTACAGCTTTTAGATTAAATATATATTACTGTCGAGTAAATTTCCGGAAGAAAGAAATGTATTCCACAGATAGTGTTTCCTTGCAATCTGAATGGTAATATACTCAGTCCCAAAAGAAAGTGTAGACTTTGCACATTTTACTTAACACCCCTATCCCCTTATCAAGCGACAGTCCTTTATTGTTTCAACCTATTGAAACAAATGACAGCATGATATTGGCAATATAATGATAAAAATGTTGGTACCAAATATGACAGATTAATTTTGGAATATATACAATTAATTTAAAAAAACAACTCAGTGCACACTTTTTTCGCAACTGAGCGTGTACACTTTATTTTGCCACACAAATAAGAGAGAAAAGTAGCATTCCTGTTGTTATTGAGTCTGTTCATGAGGGATAGTATAAGGCGTAACACCTCTCAGGCCCACTAGCAACGGCTTAAACTATAAAGCCACCCCAGTGATTGGTAACAGATTCCAAACGGTTTATCGCTAATATGCAACATTGCTGTGCTTGTAACACGTATGTTATTACTTAGCGCCAAATATGAGTCAATGTTCACTCATTGTGATAGTCTGGAGAACCTATACACGCCAATGAATAACAATAATATACAACTATCTACTTCTGTTGAGGTCAATGGTTAAAACTATTCATCCAGTGGAGTGACTATTGACCCAAAGCAGTAAACTATTGACCGATACGAAAAGAAATATAAAAAAATAGGACAGGGAAAGTAGCATTCAAGGAAGACAGTAAACCACAAAACACAGAAACAAACACGCAAACAGACAAACAAGAAGGCAAAAGCAATAATAAATGCAAACGACAACACAAACACAAAAACGGTTGACAATAGGGCTACCGCCTTGGAACGGTCAGTGGCAAAGTAGGCCACTGGGGTTTTTAAACCGGTTCTAGGGTGCACCAAACCTCACACTTACCCTACTGTCATCCCATTAAAACAGGACAGTGTAAATAAAGAAATTCCCGCCATGATCTAATCTCTTACCAACAAGGCAGCATCAATAGGCAATATAAGTAAAACACAAATATGCTCGTGTAAATATAATACAAAAAAACAATAGCCTAGAAAGCCACAATGAATGTACTCAATTACTTTGCAGAAGCCAGAGCAGTAAGAGAATAAACCATTAAAGAGGCACTACCTATATCTACGCGATTTTTAATGTAAAATATTAAATACTCAGTATTACTGCATTTATATGTATACAAAGCTATTTTATGAGTATTCTAAGAAGAAACATGGTTCGTATTCCAGTTCTGTAAATTATTAATTATGATCAAAACAATATCTTGAATAAAATGCTGCCCAGCCTTTTATTCCTGCCGGAGAACTACGAGTTTTTACGATTGTCTCGGACATGCGCAATGTGATTCAGTTGAACGAAAACGAAATATTCGGGGCAGTTCCGATAGTAAACGAATCGATCGGAACTCTTCGCCAATCCGACGAGGCAGTTCCGATTGTAAACGAATAAGATCGGAAAATCTCCGCAATCGGCTTGTCTAAAACAATTACGAATACAATTTCAAAAATCCGATGTTTTCAATCCTGTTTTTCCCCAGCAAAACGCATTATTACATGGGGTGAACTTATTGCCATTTACCTTTTTCATAGTCCTCTTTATAATTAAGTAAAGTTTATATCAATTGGTGGGCAAAAAGATATAGGTAGAGCTTCTTTAAGGGCACAACAAGAAAGATCATGGACAAACATCAAACGCCACCGTCCCAATGGGCTTTAGGTAGGCGTCATCATAGGGTCCACAGCCTGTCCGGTCATCGTACAATTAAAGAGGAAAGCATAGTGGCGAACTGTAAAAGGGTCCGAAGTCGAGGTCAATAGTTTGCTGCTGAGGATTAATAGTCATTCCAGAGGATAAATAGTTTTAATTATTATATATCGTTTTAAATACGTAGTTTCATTGGTTAAAAGGCAGTCACGTGCAAGTCATTAGTATGAAATATTGAATTTTAGTATGAAGTTTTGACTTTAGAACGTTTCCTATCCGGTTAAATCTGGTTTTGCGGTCAAAAGTCGTTTTTTCCAGGTCAATAGTCTGGGAATGACGTTACGCTTACCAATGACGTGAGGTCTTGCATGTAAACAAGTAAGCAGTGACTTTTTTCAACGTGGTAAATATTTGTTAATTGTGTTTTAAATTGCGGATATTGGATCATTGAAGAATTTAAGCATAAATGCATGTTGTATAGTTTGTTTATATCAATGCCACGAACAAAAACATTGCAATGGGACCCTATGGAAAATTAATTGTGATGTGAGACGTCAAAGGGTTGTCACAACACAACGATTACTGCATTGGAACTGTCTGCGACACAAAGGCCGTTATTGCGTTGATGGCCTATTTATTTAGCCCAATATTGAAAGTCAGATACCTAATATCATATATACTTCGAAGTATAATTTGTTCATCTTAGCTAAATGTAATCAAATTGTATTTTGACGCCATGTGACATTGTGAGGAACACAATATATACATCGTACTAGAACTCATGACACTAGAAGGCAATGCCATTGTTATATCCTCTTCTACGACAAAACTTAAACCAATTAAAAGTCGAGTATTTATATGTGTTTCGTATGCAGTTAAGTCTATTATCATTCGTATGATAATTAGATAATTCCCTTTAACATGTACGTATATTACCTGTACATATGGAGAAACTCAGAAAAGTATACGTGTGATATGACTTAAAAAGAGTAAAACGATTCAGAATGGGGGAAATTTGGAAATCGCCGAACATGATAAATACACAAAATATTGACGTCTCGGTTTGACTGAGACCGTTCATGAACGGTAGTGAAAAGTGCTTGCAGCCGTTCACGCCCTCTAGCCCCGAGTTGAACAGAACTCAATATTTAAAATGTCAATAGTACAGAAATTAAGCCATACAACACTGCAAAACATGTCGATTACTCTTTAAGCTGCCTTATCCTATTATTTCTATTCTCGTTCATTATGAGGTTATAGTGTTATATTCGTCCTTATGAATAATGTATAGCATGAAGGTCTTTTACGCCTCTTGAGAACATGCATATACATCGGTTTGGAGATGTACATTCGTTGTCTACTAAAGCGCTTATTAAACTTGATCTGGTAGCATCATAGATATAAAAAAAAAAAAAATATGCATAATCATGACAAGACGGCGTGTTACTGTAATATTCTACAAACAGAAATGGGACGAGGTTGCTTAAAGTTCTCCGGCCATGTTTTGTTTTATGAACATGTTTATATTTATTTAAATCGAAATCGATACACAGCAATAGATATTTACAATTCACACATTGTAATATCTGTGAAAAGCGAGAATAAGATTTTATTTGATGACGTAGAAAATGTTGAACAGGTAAATTAATCCACAGGTAAATGCATTGATCAACTATCTTGCAATAGTTGTGCAGCTATACAGTTCAGATTTACCTCATTTCCCCGTGCAGTCACGCACTGGTAAAAGTAGTATCTACGTCATGAAAATAATACTTATTTTTTCATATGATGTTTAAATGTTAAATGTGCTAATTGATAATACTACAAAAAGGTGACCATTCATCTTTAAACGTGTATTTATAAAGGTTATTTACAACTATATTAACACTGAACGATACTAAAAATGAAAGTGTTCGTGCGAGTACGTTACAGTTGACTATATTCATTATTGAGAGAAAGTTATTACAGGTAATACGAGGTTTAAACAATCGGTTGTCAAACTGTTAATATTAATCACTCATTATTAAAGATTTTGATTTGAAGAGGAAACATGTTCGTCAGTTATTTATCTTTAAATTTAAAGTTGTTCCTTTTAACCACCGTTCAAGACGATTCAACATGCACACACTGTTTGACGTGGATGTAATATAAACACGAAAACAATGGCGCCTCGTCATAATGCTGAAGCAGCGCAAGAAACTATAAGAATCTCTCATGGGTATCCGGTAAAAATTGGAAATTACAATATGAGGAATATTTGTTTTATCGGAACCGATCTGAAAGGGATACCCATGATTTTTTTCTTGCACATTGACATTTTGTGTATTGACGTCGCCAATTACTTACTCTTTGCATGTTTATTTTTACACAATGACGTCATGCAAATTAAGCGCGTGCCCCATGTTTAAAATCAGGATGTCGATCACTCCCATGTAAAACGCGGATAACTTTATCCGGTATGCTATGTTTTATGAGGTTTAAAAGAGTGATCAGAATTACATGCAGTTGGTCAAAAATGAAATAAATATTAATCATATCTTCAGCATTGCTGCCAGTCGACATTTTACTAACATTGACTCATACAAGATGCCTTTCATGTCTTAAAATGAAAGATATTATTATGAAATAAGTTGAACTCGCATGCCACATATGTTTGTCGATTTAAGAAAATACATGTTTTACGACGGCAACAATATTTTTGACTCCGTAAATTTATCCGGAAATATACGCTATACACTGTCTAACATTTCGTTGTCATAACATAAAGCTATCGGTACGACTTCTCGCCACAGAACAAATACAATCCGATTTTCTTAGACATAATACTGACATTATTAAACAGTTATGATCAGAATATGTCTTCAAACAAATGGTTTATTTGACAAACAGTTGTTTGTGTCACATGATATTGTTTTTTCTTTCCAACACATGCTTTCATATCCATTTTCAAATGATTACTTGAAAACGAAGCAAGGTGCACGAACTTTCGTCTCTTGAGTTTTATTGACTTCTTCTTTGGCTGCAACTCCTGTGGTTGATCATAGCAATTCTGGATACATTCTGAGGTGTTTCTAATTATTTATAATTATATAACTTTGCAAACACGTTTACGTGTATTTTTTTGTTAATTTCCCTGGATAACTAATAATGTATAAGACAGATTGACTTTGTTTTGAGATATCATTTTAAAAGAGTTGTACTTTCATTTTAACCGTGCTTGCAATCAGAACTGTTATTCAATCCGATCATTGTAGATCGCTGATCCAACATGTATATAAAGATGCTGGTGGTCTGTTTTAAATACTTTGTATTCTTACTTCAGTTTCGAACAGGAGGTTCTACGACTCCAGACTATAAATGCGCTGAGTATTGTGTAATCACCCTTAGGATATATTGCGTGTTTTTTAATTTAGTATTTTGACTGCTACTTGTGATACGCAGATTTCATAACATCTTCTCCCAACTAAATTCCATTTTGTTTATTTCGTGCATTCGATTTTTCGTTTACAGCAAAGCAGTTTATTAGAAACTGGAAACATACGCCGCTGGCCATGGTATCGTATGAAAATACATCATTGAAGGTTCCATGTTCACCGTGATATGCACTGCATCTTCGACATGTCTCAACTGTGTGAACTATTGATATTTTGAATGTTGAGTTCTGTTCAACCCGGGGTAAAGAGCGTGAACGGTAGCAAGCATTTACCACTACCGTTTATTAAACATTTTCAATCAAACCGAGGCCTCATTATATTTTATACTGATCGTTTTCGGCGATTTCCAAATTTCTCCTTTCATAGTCTTGCCAATTTGAAGGCAGGCACACGTCGAGGTTGTAAACATAAGTAATTATGTTAACCAGTAGGCCGTATTGCAACTGAGCGTTCCAGACCGGTAACCATATCTTCAGAACTCTTAAGTTTGTTCGTTACATGTTTATCGATGAAAGATTGGGAGTTCGCGGTGAAAAAATATTCATAAACGTTAAATATTAATAACTAACTCCGAACACAAAAAAGGCCGTTTGCTTTCTTGAAGAAGGTAACATGACACGCTAAACTAAAACCTGATAATATTAACCAGTTCAGTATCTAATTGTATTAGATACATAAAAGTTATAATGTTAAGCTTTTCATTTAAAGTTATGCCTGCTTAATAATGTCACATTGTGGAAAATGGTGATATATCACTCATGTATTTAATTGTAATTTAAATCTACTTTTAGAAATAGCATGTCCATGACGTTAACAATAACCACGTTTTGAAAAAACATGACATTAAGCCTTTACAACCTTAATCAGTTTTACTTTTTTTAGTTTGATATATCAATTAGCAATGATCCACTTGGGTGATCCGTCCTTTTTTTTTTTTGATATATGAACCAACTTAATGCCGGTATCATACGACAACTGCATTGACTTTAATATCAACAATTGCCGCACTGTTATGTGCCGCAAACCTCTCAAATTATATTCTACTTTCGCCTAGGAGTCCAATACTTCACGGCGAGAATAAACTCTGTCTCTAGTCCATCTACTGTCATGTGTCTTTTGTATGTAAAGTAAGTCTCAGTTGCGCATTTGATGGTAAAATACCATTTAAAAATTTGACATTTAATAACTTTTAATTTTAGACAAAAATAATATCATATAAATTCTGTCTTTTTATTTTATTTTAATTAGAATTACGAAACCATGTGTAATGGGCATATCTTTATTTTATTTAAAAATATATACGTATATATCGTGGTTATATCAAATATTGACTGTATACTAACTATATATATTACATATAAAATAACAAATATACTTTATTTGCTTATCTGTTTGAACCATTTGAAACAAATACAATCTATCAAGTTTGAGCGCTCAACTTGAAATAGAACTTTATTATTACATTTGTCGTTTCAGTTTGTCGGTGACAATATTATCAAAGCAAGTTTTTGAAAAGGAAGACTCTAGCTAGCGTTAGCTAAACCCCTTAGAATATATAAATTCTGTTAGACTCATTTAATTAGCATTGATATCCTAGGGAAGTATCACTGGTAGTTTAAAGCTTTAGTTCGACATCGAAACCATCACTGCTCATGCTAATTTACAAAACTGAAACGTCGGTTATAGTGAGTGACATATCATACATATATATAAATATATAAAATATACAATCATATAGTTCTAAACAAGAAAGGGTAGAGATATCATATATAAATAAATGCAATTTAAAAACGATGATATATTCTAAATGCAAATAAAAAAAATGATATATTTTCTTTTTTTTGTTTTTGATATATGAACCAACTTAATGCCGGTATCATCCGACAACTACATTGACTTTAATATCAACAATGGCCGCACTGTTATGTGCTGCTAACCTCTCAAATTATATTCTACTTTCGCCTAGGAGTCCAATACTTCACGGCGAGAATAAACTCTGTCTCTAGTCCATCTACTGTCATGTGTCTTTTGTATGTATAGTAAGTCTCAGTTGCGCATTTGATGGTAAAATACCTTTTAAAAACTTGACATTTTATAACTTTTAATTTTAGACAAAAATAGTATCATATAAATTCTGTCTTTTTATTTTAATGGATATAATTAGAATTACGAAACCATGTGTAATGGGCATATCTTTATTTCATTTAAAAATATATACGTATATATCGTGGTTATATCAAATATTGACTGTATACTAACTATATATATAACATATAAAATAACAAATATACTTTATTTGCTTATCTGTTTGAACCATTTGAAACAAATACAATCTATCAAGTTTGAGCGCTCAACTTGAAATAGAACTTATTACATTTGTCGTTTCAGTTTGTCGGTGACAATATTATCAAAGCAAGTTTTTGAAAAGGGAGACTCTAGCTAGCGTTAGCTAAACCCCTTAGAATATATAAATTATGTTAGACTCATTTAATTAGCATTGATATCCTTGGGAAATATCACTGGCAGTTCAAAGCTTTAGTTCGACGTCGAAACCATCACTGCTCATGCTAATTTACAAAACTGAAACGTCGGTTATAGTGAGTGACATATCATACATATATATAAATATATAAAATATACAATCATATAGTTCTAAACAAGAAAGGGTAGAGATATCATATATAAATAAATGCAATTTAAAAACGATGATATATTCTAAATGCAAATAAAAACAATGATATATTTTCTAAAGCTGGCGATTCAAAAGTTCTATACGCGTACTCTGCCTTTTAATGATTTATTTTAGAGAATTGTTGGGTTTCTGAAATCCGGTTATGTCACGAAAGTTGTAAAAAATAAATAAATCTGAAGTTATAAAAGCTGTAAAAATTAATAAATCTGAAGTTATAAAATTATCCTTACCTTTATAAATAAATACTGATAAAGGTGATCCTTTGAGAGCAACAAACACAATTCAGAGAATAAAGCAGCAGACTCGGTTTTATTGAGTCTGTTCATGAGAAGTAATGAAAGAAGCAACACTTCTCACGCCCCCTAGCACCGGCTTAAGCGGTATTCTACTTTAAAGCCACCCATATTGGGCTCGTTGGTCCCAAAGGACCAGTAAAAAATAACACAACTGATTCGTAGCACGGGGAGACTTTTTACAGCCGCCACACTGCACTAAACGAACGCTAGTGTGCATGTTAATAAATACTGATAAAGGTGATCCTTTGAGAGCAACAAACACAATTCAGAGAATAAAGCAGCAGACTCGGTTTTATTGAGTCTGTTCATGTGAAGTAATGAAAGAAGCAACCCTTCTCACGCCCCCTAGCACCGGCTTAAGCGGTATTCTACTTGATAAACATGTTGTTTACCTTTCAAGTTATAATCTCAATTATTTTCACTTTTATGTCCAGAATATCATACACGTCTAAAAGGTTAGGCACGTGAGCGGAGAATGACAAAACGTTTTTACACATTATCTTTGAATGGTGTGGACCGAACGCACGGAACGTCCATGAGTTTCTAGTACGGAAAATCAGTAATGGATCTAGATACATGAACGAGACGTAATAGTTGGCCATTACATAAGTAGCTCCATTAACGTCTGTATATTTTTGGTAATAATAAGAACACTGTTGAGTTCCGGTTTATTTCCGACGCACATGCGCAGCAGGCTATGCATTACGGTTTAACGAACGCCATTTTGCTTTGGTGTACATAGACGGATCCTGGTGTACAGTAGGTCGACGTTATACGTTACATTGGACATTTCAAGCCATTGTAATCATTGCAAAATCGTGGGCGAAAATATATTTGGGCGAAGGTAAGTACCGTAGATAAGTTTTGGTAGGTAATATGGCATATTATGGTTGTGGTGGAGAAGTAGGTCATGCTTCACGGGGCTGTCCACAAGTTCATGACTGTGTGGCTATGGCTGTGGGCAGTGTTGAGAACTTGTCATACACCATTACGGGGCTTATTTGATAGGGATGTTGTGGAGTGTCTACATGTATATGGATTTATAAGATTATGTTGAGTGAGAAAAAGTTGGCCTATAAATGTGGGTCAATGTTATTGGTTTTTATGGTTGTTATTGTTTGCGCATGCGCATAAGTTAGGATCGCTCTGTCACTGTCACAGCCATCTTGAAAATTTGTTTTTTTTGCATGTAAGTTTTAGTTCAAGCAGGAAGTGTTGGTGAAGAGTTCACTTGAAAGGGCAGGTGGGTAGATGTAACATTCATTTAGTGTGCAGGTGACGTAACTATGATTCGTTAACTGAATAGCTGTCGTTTTGTTTTTCCGAGGAAAAGACTTTTGGCAGGAAAGTTTCTTGTTCATTCGTTTGCTCGCATAGATGGTTCGAAATACCTTTCAAGAGCATTATTACGTCTTGCACAATAAGTGAAGAAATTATGTTTTTGTCCAAGCTGAAGTTAAACAGATTTCCGCACGCCACAGACCTTGATGGGTGTTTTCCTCGTGAGAGACTGCTGTCAATCTCTTCCCAGCCATGTCGAAATTGATTTTTTGTTTTGGTATGGTAGTTTACATCATTGTCAACACAAGTAAGATTATATCTGACGGTAGATTTATTTTGTGGTGGAGACGGACCACCAGTTTTCCTGGGTAAAACCAGTACTGTACACCTCCCGATGCTTATGGATGAAAAGGCAAAGTAAATGGTTGCTGCGCATTTTGGAAAGTCAACCTGGTAACGTTGAAATGTCATTGACCAAAAGTGACACAGAGACAGATCACAGAGCAAACACATCGACGCATTGAACCATAGTTGCTCTTAACTGCGATAATGTTGTCTCCGCGATAGTATAGAATGATAGAGAGAGAAAGAGATCGTCTTAAAGGGTTTGCTGTCTGAAATACCACTTGAGCTTTAAAATCAGTATCTTCGTGCGCTTTAAAATGTGAGGATGGCCATGTAAACGCTTGTTGTTCGCAACAGGGTGAGAAAGGTCTCGAAAAGCCATGGATTGACGTGTATGATAGTGGAAATATTGTCTGATCTCGTGTATGTTTATCTTCTTTGCGTTTGTAGAGAAAGCCTGTATTATACGATACTGTGTTTCCTTGTCTTTGCAGTGATCTGCTTCAGCTGGCAGGTTCGAGGCAATTGTGGATTTTGCAGCCTGTTTGCATTTTGGCGCCCTTTGCTTTCTATTAAGGTATGTCCTGATGGTAGTCGCTGTGTAATTTATATGTTATAGTGCATTGCATGTGTGATATTGTTTTGGGTAAACCGCCATGACCGAAATGGCATACTGAACGTCTTACAGCTGCGTTGTTGAAGTGGCATGACCCAGATGGCATATTGAACGGTTTGCAGCTTTGTTGGTTGAACTGGTATGACCCAGATCGGAAAGGCACAGCATGTCTAATGTTAAAACTGTAGACGTGAAGTGTTTTTGGTCAAAAGTTATGTGCACCATTTAGGTTTCGTTGAGTGTTGTTTTGGTCAACAAGTAAGTGCATCATTACAGTTATTGTAGTGTTGTGAAAATATGGCATTTAAGTCGAAAAGTAGTTTTCGCTTTACGCGACTGGTCGCAATTGACGAATCTGTGCAAAGGCACATGCATGGTACTTTTATTTCACGAACAATTGATATGAGGAGATAGGTGGCAGGACCTGTCCTGGGTATTTATTAATTCCGCAACTACTCGCAAAATGAGTAAAGGGGAGCCACATTTGAGAAATAAGAGCCAGTCATGAAAGTTGGAGCCATTATAAATTTGCCAACATTTTTCTGCTACACCAAAAGAAACATTTGGGACTTTTTTTAGCTTTTGCGAAAATGATTTGCGAATGGAAAATAAAAGCTAATATTTACATATTTTCAATGCTGTAAGCGGATATAGGAAATAGACTGCTACACAGCGTTCCTGGTGGACATGCGCAGTGTAACAGTCTAAAAGAAAAGTGGACTGGTTCACTAAACTGAATGAATAACGTTCGCTAGCTGATTATAAAAACAGATAAAATTATCATAACCAATCGATTGATCACGCGTGTATATTGTGGGTCGTTGATGCTTGCAAATAACATTTTGTAAACAAACTTTCTGACTCTGTCTAAGAAGGTGGATGCAATTAAGTCATAATAGGATGAAGACCACACAGCTTGATATCGGGTTTTAAGGTCTTATACAAACATCGGCGAGCGTGGCGGACAATCTAACAACGACAAAGGGAAACTATGGTTGATGTTTGTTAATGAGTGTAGCAAACTTTGTCGGGCGTTGAAAATTAAAGAAATCGAAAGTGATTACTTGCTATTTCTAGAAATAAATACTATTAAAATAAAAGGTGAGATCAGAACAATGGTCTTATTTGATTACCCTCGACGTACGTTTCCTATATAACTTATGTCAAGATGTAAAACATTGCCAATACTGTAACAGCAGACACAGCTTGTAAACGTTCACTAAATTCAGATTCTTCTTTGACTCCACCTTCTAAATTTGCCAAAATTTGACTGCTACACCAAAATGAATCAATGCATATATGCCGCTTATTTTCAAAACGTTTCCATGGTGAAAAAGTGGCTCCAACCTTCATGGCTTCGGCTCTTATTTCTCAAATGTGGCTCCCTTTTTCTCATTTTGCGAGTAGTTGCGAAAGAAAAAATACCCAGGGCAGGCCCTGCCACCTATCCGCTCATATCAATTGTTCGTGATATGAAAGTACCATGCATGTGCCTTTGCACAGATTCATCAAATTGCGACCAGTCTCGTAAACCGAAAACTACTTTTCGACTTAAATGCCATATTTTCACAACACTACAATAAATGTAATGATGCACTTACTTTTTCACCAAAACAACACTCAAAAAAACCTAAATGTTGCACCTAACTTTTGACCAAAAACACTTCACGTCTACAGTTTTAACATTAGACATGCTGTGCCTTTCCCATCTGGGTCATACCAGTTCAACCAACAAAGCTGCAAACCGTTCAATATGCCATCTGGGTCATGCCACTTCAACAATGCAGCTGTAAAACGTTCAATATGCCATCTCGGTCATGGCGGTTTACCCAAGACACTATCACACATGCAATGCACTATAACATATAAGGTCCACAGCCACTACCATCAGGACATACCTTAATAGAAAGCAAAGGGCGCCAAAATGCAAACAGGCTGCAAAATTCACAATCGCCTGGCACCTGCAGGCTGAAGCAGATCACTGCAAAGACAAGGAAACACAGTATCGTATAATACAGGCTTTCTCCACAAACGCAAAGAAGTTAAAAATACACGAGATCAGACAATATTTCCACTATCATACACGTCAATCCATGGCTTTTCGAGACCTTTCTCACCCTGTTTCGAACAACAAGCGTTTACATGGCCATGCTCACATTTTAAAGCGCACGAAGAACCTGATTTTACAGCTCAAGTGGTATTTCAGATAGCAAACCCTTTAAGACGATCTCTTTCTCTATCATTCTATAATATCGCGGAGACAACATTATCGCAGTTATGAGCAACTACCGTTCAATGATTCGATGTGTTTGGTGTTAAATTCCACTCGCCCGCTCGCATTGGCGAGTGCAAGCTGCCTGCGGACGAGTAACATTCAGCGTATGGTCGTCCGACAGGGCGAGTGACTTTTTGCACTATAAAAATTAAGTTAAACTATCGTTCAAACACGATGTTGCAATATTTGCAAGATTTCATATCAGGTTCATTTTCGACGAGTAATTTTGTTCGTATTGTCGTTTGCAGGACCCAGATTAACAGTTGTTTGTTTGTTACCAGGTAACTTACGCGTCATATAGACTGTGATTCCAGGGATCACGCTAGGAGTGAATTTCAATGAGACAAAATGTCCCATTTGCTTGATTTTAATGAGTCTTTCACCATATCATGATCCATTTCGGATGCGAAGCCGAACGACCAGTGGTTGTTTGTCAACCGCATGTGTCCCTGGAGGCTGCTAGGCAGGTTTGGGGGCATGACCCCCAGAACATTTTTAAATTTAGATGTGATTTCCTGCATTCTGGCTCATTCCCAATAGTGAAAGTAGAAGTTGTTAAAGCATCTGAAATAAAGCGTGTCCGAATTTACGTCAACTTATATTTACACGAGCATATTTGTGTTTTACTTATATTGCCTATTGATGCTGCCTTGTTGGTTAGAGATTAGATCATGGCAGGGATTTCTTTATTTACACTGTCCTGTTTTGATGGGATGACAGTAGGGTAAGTGTGAGGTTTGGTGCACCCTAGAACCGGTTTAAGCCCCCAGTGGCCTACTTTGCCACTGACCGTTCCAAGGCGGTAGCCCTATTGTCAACCCTTTTGTGTTTGTGATGTCATTGCATTTTTTATTACGTTTGCCTTTTCGTTTGTCTGTTTGCGTGTTTGTTTTTGTGGTTGACTGTCGTCCTTGAATGCTGCTTTCCCTGTCCGATATTTTTATCCCCTTTTTTTTATGCTAACATAGTGTTATAATTGCTTGCCCCGCTCCAGTACATAGTTCATCGCGTCAAATCATTACAGATTGCGGGATAATGTTCAGATATGACTAGAAGTTGATGAATTATTATAAAAATGGCCATGTTTATTCAGAATCAATCGATTTTCTTTGACACCCCTGCTTATGCAAAGCAAAGGCGAACCGGAAGTTTACCTACATAATCTCGTTTTTCATGTGGTTTTCGAATAATTTGATATTTATTCATTTTATATATTTTTATCGCGAATAAATGGATCTGAGCAAATTTACTGGAGATTTTAACTGAAATGTAAATAAATATGTTTTCATTACAAACCGAAATGGTGAAAATGGATTTCTCCGACTTCGGTGCAACACTTTGTTCCATTTGTCTTTTTCATGCGAATTTTGAGAATTTAATGCGAGAATATCGCGGAATCGCGGCCTAGAGTGATCCCTGTGATTCAATTCACGCTAAAATCGATTGGAGTGTGATGCAAAATATCGCTAAGCAGTCAGACTGTGTCTTTTTTATATCGACACCGTAAACATGGCGGGTAAACGAACAGACATCAGGTCGCTGTTCGGAAAGTCTGCGTCCGCGACCCTGCAAGCGGATTCGGCAAATCTGAAAGGGTATGGCTGAACAACAAGCGTAGTTCCCAACCGCTATTAATTAGTTATGGTGTCTATTATTGGGCCAATGGAGGCAAAATACTGTAGAGAAGTTCAGCAGAATATTGTTTTTTTAGTTCGACTGATCAGAGATCAGCAGAGCTTATGCCGTGGTGCGGCGTCTGTCCATCCGTCTGTCCTTTTTTGTAGCCACTACTCCTCTGAAACTACTGAATGGATTTTCATGAAACTTTACAGAAATGTTGCCCATGAAGTCTAGTTGATCCTAGCAAAAAATTATGTTGATGTGAAATCCAAGATGGCCACCAAATATAAAAATAGGTTTTTAAAAAACAAGTTTGTAGCAACTACTTCTTGAAAACAATAAGTGATATAGATATGGGACTTTTTCTAAAATGATCAGCATGACATGATGTTGGTCCTTGTCAAAAATCGTTTTGATTCGACGTTAAACATGGCTGCCAGCGGCCATCTTTGTTTACATAGAATTATATAATGAAAACTTGTAGCGACTACTCCTCTGAAACTACTTGACGGATTTTCATGAAACTTCACAGGAATGTTGCTTTTGATGTCTAATTGATCCTAGCAAAATTTTAGGTCGGCCGGAAATTCAAGATGGCCGCCACGACTAAAAATAAATTTTCAAAATACAAGTTTGTAGCGACTTCTTCTTGAAAACTATAAGTCATATTGATATGGGACTTCTTCTAAAATGATCAGCATGACATGATGTTGGTCCTTGTCAAAAATTGTTTTGATTCAACGTTAAACATTGCTGCCAGCGGCCATCTTTGTTTACATAGAGTTATATAGTAAAAACTTGTAGCGACTACTCCTTTGAAACTACTTGGCGGATTTTCATGACACTTTACAGGAATGTTGCTCTTAATGTCTAATTGATCCTAGCAAAATTTCAGATCGGCCAGAAATTCAAGATGGCCGTCACAGCTAAAAATAGATTTTTAAAAAAGAAGTTTGTAGCGACTACATCTTGAAAACTATAAGTGATATTGATATGGGACTTTCTGTAAAATGATCAGCATGACATGATGGTTATCAGAGTCAAACATTATTTTGATTCAACGTTAAACATGGCTGCCAGTGGCCATCTTTGTTTACATAGAATTATATAATGAAAACTTGTAGCGACTACTCCTCTGAAACTACTTGACGGATTTTCATGAAACTTCACAGGAATGTTGCTCTTGATGTCTTATTGATCCTAGAAAAATTCAAGATGGCCGCCACGGCTAAAAATAATTTTTCAAAAAAAAAGTCTGTAGCGACTACTTCCTGAAATCAAAATCAATCAGTAGAGCTTCAAGGTCATTGACCTCTTGTTAAAAAATAAGGTTGTAGCGACTATTTCTTGAAAACTAAAAGTGATATTGATATGGGACTTTTTCTAAAATGATCAGCATGACATGATGGTTATCCGAGTTGAACATTATTTTGATTCGACGTTAAACATTGCTGCCAGTGGCCATCTTTGTTTACATAGAGTTATATAATGAAAGCTTGTAGCGACTACTTCTCTGAAACTACTTGACTGATTTTCATGAAACTTCACAGGAATGTTGCTCTTGATGTCTTATTGATCCTAGCAAAATTTCAGGTAGGCCGGAAATTCAAGATGGCCGCCATGGCTAAAAATAGATTTTCAAAATACAAGTTTGTAGCGATTACTTCTTGAAAAAACTATGGGATATTGATATGGGACTTTTTCGAAAATGGTCAGCATGACATGATGTTGGTCCTTGTCAAAAATTGTTTTTTTCGATGTTAAAGATGGCTGTCAGTGGCCATCTTTGTTTACATAGAGTTATATAATGAAAACTTGTATCGACTATTCCTCTGAAACTAGTTGACGGATTTTCATGAAACTTCACAGGAATGTTGCTCTTGATGTCTTATTGATCTTAGCAAAATTTCAGGTCGGCTGGAAATTCAAGATGGCCGCCACGGCTTAAAATAAATTTTCAAAAAACGAGTGTAGCGACTACTTCCTGAAATCAAAATCAATCAGTAGAGCTTCAATGTCATTGACCTCTTGTTTGTTGTTGTTGTAGAAGTTAATTTTCCGCGCTTATTTTTTTTGCCCACTCCCCGACGAATGTCTACGTGGAAGGGAATAAATCTTAATGAAAGTGTACGAGGATAATTGCAGACCATAATATTAAATGTGTTGTTAGATAATATGGCACTTTCTTTATTTGAATAACAATTAAATCTCCACATACTGCCTGTCAGCTACTACAGTGTCTGTGAGTACACAAATGTACTTGTTGTATAGTGGTGAAAATAATGTTCAGGTTATATGCTGCAGGGCAAGAGGTAAATTGGTAAGGGCGAGTAGCTTTTTGGTTCCACTAGTCCTGCAGCGAGAGTGGATTTTTCCAAATTTTTACACCCCTGCTTCGGTTAGAATGTAATTCGTCGATAACTCAGTAAAATATGTATATTGTAATACTCCACGATGCACCACATCTTGAGATATCTCAATATATGTCCAATTTATCTGGAGATGCTCCATGTTGAGATATCACATTTTATCGTGAGATATCTCAATTTACATTGACATTGAGATATTTGTATTCAGATTTCTCAATTAATCCCCATAAATCTCAGTGTATATCTCAATTTATCTTGAGATTACTGTTGAGATATATTAAGTTGTTTTGAGATAATTATCTTCAGATCTCTCAATGAGTCTTGTGTCATTGATATCTCAAAATAAATTGAGATATATTTTACAATTTCTCAAGATGTATCGCAACTTATCGTGAGATATGTAACTTGCGATATCTCAAGATCCCATGTGACTTGCGGTCGGTATATGCAATTTTAGTAGGATTTTCTAATTTTGAGTTGGGCTTTATGGCATTTAAAAACTAACCATTGATGTACTTCTTGAGTTTGCCTTAGCACTGTTTCCTTATATTGACAGTTTGCTATCACTAATGTCCCGTTTAAGTACTGGTTGCTATGGTATTTTGATGTCATAGTAAGATGACGTTAAAATTAGAACAGCATGTGGCGTGACGTCATGTCACATGACGTCATTATGTCGTGTCGCATTAAAAAAATAATTGCATAATATAGCGGCTTTATATAAATTGAGTTTTAGGAGGCAACCTTTCAGAGTGGAAATGACTTCTGATCGCACATTTCAGACCTTTTCTATGCTATGGAAAAAAAACAGACCGAAAGAAAACAATTGCAAGAAGCTGTTAAGCGGGCTATTTCAGTGCTCTCTTAAAAAGGTGCTGTTAGGCATGGATGACATTTATAATAATTATGACGCACATGTTTGATGTTTTCAGTTTTGAGTAGAGTTTATTTTGGTGTATTCGATTATGCATTCTTTGGGTTTTTGGAGCCCGCAGTTAGTAAAAATCATGTCCTGCATGTACATTTTACAAGCGGGCATGTCAAAAACAAGAAGAAAATGCCAAAATAAATCAGAATGAAATCAGACACAAAACTTAACGACAGCTTGTATACTAAATTTAAAGTCGATTTTTGTTTTGTTTATACATATACATCGCCGGAAACAACTCGGTTTCAGAACAGACTGGTTTACAATTTTATTTGCTATTTACGAACGACGTTGACGACGAATGAGCAATATTCAGTATGAATCAATACCGCATTTCCGGTCTATTTTGTAACCTCCATGTACGATGAGCTTTCTTCATTATTTCGAAAGAGCTTAACCCGGCTGAAAAAATAATGCAGACGTTAGTGACTCAAAAAAACAACACTTATTAAACCGAACGCGTAATTTTTATACCCAGAGACTGAGAATAAAGTGTCAAAAAAATCAAGTTCTTTATTTTATTTAATTATTTATGATATTATTCTAGAGAACATGTAACTTTCTGTGACAATATACGTATCAATTTATATATGTATCAATTTTGTCTAAAAATAACACTCAAATTACACTTAAAAAATTCGGGTCTGTAGATATGTGTTCGGCTAGTAAATATTTATGTCATATGCCCGATGGGCTAGTAGAAAAGTGCGATACATAGGGATCACTTTGTCGTCAGTCCGTCATGACAACTTAACATTGGTTATTACTTTCTCATTTCTTGATATTTCTGCATCAAACATTCAATATATACTCATCATGACATTTCGACATGACCATGCTAAAACATAGTCAAGATCACACTGAAGGTCATTATATGGCTTAAATACTCGTTTTTTTCTTCATGAAAATTTAACGTTGCCTATAACTTTCTCATTTTTGTCTCGCCTTTTCGAAGAAAAAAGAGACATACATGTTGCTTTTCCGGCAAGACCGCTGTCAAATTGTCAATGTGCGATAGACTCCGCCCACTGTTCCCCGTCTTGCTGTCGATCAACTGGTTTGTGACCCCGCGCTCAATATTATCCACATATTCAACTGCGTTATCGAGCCGTGTAAAACATTAAATATAACATGGCGCCCTCTAGTGGCTAAAGTGGCTTTTCAAAACGCAAAGTTTGCTTACGAATTAAAAAAGTACAGATGCCGTCGGTGTTTTTGAACTTTGCAATCACTGATAAGACTAATTAGTTACACACGGTAGCGTAAACTGGAACAATGGCAAGTGTGAACCGATGTTTTGATCGGCTGTCTTTGAAATTGGTACAATTTTAGAATGAAGTGGCTTTTATTACTTACTCTGACAGTCTCTGTGCATGATATAAGTGTTGTATGTAGCATTTCTGAATTTTGTCTCACAATGCAGCGCCGCGATCTTTCTAGTTGGACCTTCTGTTAGTTAAACTTGTTTTATATGCCACAGCTTAGCCTTACATTTTTAAATATATTTATTTTATTTCTATGAATGTTAGTAGGTATATTGAAATACATTTAATGAAAATACTAAATGGTCTAATCAATTGTGACAAGAGTCTGTACTTTTATATTTTCTTATTATATGCATGCATTCATTCTGTCCTTTTTTGAGTTTCAGTCGACAATTTTTAAAAATCAAAATAGCATTAAAGTAAATACAATTTTTTTAACTTTTTGGATATTTTACAGCTCCACTATTATAAGTAATTGTAAGCACTAACGCAGAATGCATATGATGTGGACATATTGATAACCTATACATGTAGGTTAATGACGCATACTTTTTAGCTCGACTATTCGAAGAATAAGAGAGCTTATGTAATCACCCCGGCGTCGGCGTCCCACATCAAGGTTTGCGTCTAAGCTGTGTTTACAAGTCTATATCTCTTACATTTCTTATCCTACCACAACCAAATTTGTTCATGGGCTTCCTTGTAGCATTATCTTAAGGGCTGCATAAGCACTTTTGGTTCCTGTAACCCATGGGCTCCCATGGAACCCAAATTATGATAGCCCATAAAATGTGCCCCATTTCACATCAAATTTTGCGTGTAAGCTGTGTTTACAAGTCTATATCTCTTACAATTCTTACCCTAGCACAACCAAATTTGGTCATTAGCTTCCTTATAGCATTATCGTAAGGGCTGCTTAAGTAATTTTGGTTCCTGTAACCCCTGGGCTCCCATGGAACCCAAATTCTGATAGCCCTTAAAATATGTCTGTTTCACATCAAATTTTGCGTGTAAGCTGTGTTTACAGGTCTATATCTCTTACATTTTTTGTCCTAGCAGAACTAAATTTTGGAATTGGTTTCCTTATAGTATGTTGTAAAGGGTTGGATAAGTAATTTTGTCTTCTGCAAATTCTGGGCTCCCATGGAACCCAAATTGTGATGGCCCATAACATGTGCAATAAAGGCAGATCTAAGTTTGCATGTAAGCATGTATATATCTATAATTTTGGTTTGGGATTTGTTATAGCATTATGCATCTTATTACTTCGCCCATATTGGGGCATGGGCTCCCTCCTCTCACCCCACCCCTACCCCCGCCCCCACTCCCCTCCACACCTTTTTTTTATTTATTTTTTTACATATTTCTGTGTTGTTACATATTTCTGTGTTGTTTTAGTCAATTCTTACACATATATGTTGCAACCCTCCCCGCTCCCACAACGACCCCGCCTCTCCCCCATCACCCACCCCGCCCCAGACTTGATTTTTTTTTTTTTACATATTTCTGTGTTGCTTTTGTCAATTCTTACACATATATGTTGCAACCCTCCCCCACCTCCCCGCCTCTCACCCCATCCCCCCCCCACCATACTTGGAACTTTTTTATTTTTTATTTTTTCATATTTGTTTGTTGTTTTAGTCAATTCTTACACACATATGTTGCCCCCTCCGCCCCCGCCCCCTGCCCTCCCCCAACCCACTCCCGCTCCCCCCCACCCAACCCCCACTTGAAAATCTAATTTTTTTAAAGTTTTTTTTTACATATATCTGTGTTGTTTGTCCTTTCTTACACATAAATGTTGCAACCATCCCCGTCCCCCCCACCCCACCTCTCACCCCCAACCCCCCCACCCCCACCCCCCACTTGAAACTTTTTTTTTTTTTACATATTTCTTTGTTGTTTTAGCCAATTCTTACACATATATGTTGCAGCCCCCCCCCCCCCCCCCCCCCCCCCCCCCCCCCCCCACACCACCACCACCAATTAACTGCCGCTTCTCCCCCTCGCTCGCCCCCAACCCCACCCCACTTGAAACTTTTTTTTTTTTTTTTTACATATTTCTTTGTTGTTTTAGTCAATTCTTACACATGTTGCCCTCCCCACTCCACGCCTCTACCCCATCCCCACTCAAACTCTTTTTTTTTTTTTTTTCATATTTTTGTGTTGTTTTGGTGAATAATTACATAGCTTCTTACACATATATGTTGCCCTCACCACCCCCACTCCCCCCATCATCCACCCCCGCCTCTCTCCCACCCCCACCCTGCACCTTACTCAAAACTCGATTTTTTTACTTTTTTTACATATTTCTGTGTAGTTTTGGTCAATTCTTACATATAATTTTGTTGTGCTCCCAACCCCACCCCACATTGTTGTGGCCTTGTTTTCTGATGGTATATACTAGCTATACATTTATTATTCTCCGAAAAATCGAATAGTCGAGCTGCGCTGTTCTCTGACAGCTCTTGTTTAACTAACTGTTGATGTGGACGCAAACGCAAAGTTTAAGCGCCTCCTATTCGTTACAAAATATCTCGGCAAAAGTCTGGCTAAAGACTTTCTAATCCGGCTAAAGGAATTTTTAGGGCTTTAGCCAGATTTGGCTAAAGGGTTTAAAATCCTAGCGCTAGCCTAGCGATGTGTGGTTTCACATATAGTGGACTTGTACTTTGCTGAATTTACTTGTTTTCACTGGGTTTCTTTTTAATGAAGTGTTGGAATTATTTATAAGCATAACCTGTAGCTTCATCTGGAACAAACAAAGGACATACTTTAAGAGTTAAGATCAGCGCCTAGAATGGATTATGTAAATATACATAATTTGAAGTAAAATATGTTTAATCTAAATTTAAGTTGGCTGATTAATTTTCTGTACGCTCTGTGCTGTTGGGAACATCTCTGTAGTGTAAGGAAGCATGCTTTTCTTTCGAAAGAAAAGAGATCCAGGTTCAAGTCCTGGCGGGGAACCTGGCACACTTACTGAGCTGTACATACTTAGTTCTGGGATAATCACAACTTTAAAATAAATACATATAAAATTGTCCATTACACAATTATACTAGTGTTAAAAAATCATTCCATAATATTTATTTGCACTTCCATGAAAGTGAAGCGGCTATACGTAGTGTTACCCTTATCGTGAAATATAGAAATGTTTGTCATGTTTGTTACTGTATATAATACATTCATCCGAACTGGCATTTTGAAATCAGACAAAACCAAAAGACAAAAGTCAATGAAACTATAAGGCTTTGAATACACTTATTATATAACTTCATTGTTTTATTTATAAAGAACTGAAGTCGGCAAACACAGATTGTGTCCTCTCCCCCATTTTGGACATGTGTCATTCACTGATAACCGATCGGTCAAATTCTTGCTAATATGTCATGCTACTAATACCATCTTTTCACTGCCTTTCAAATATGTCCGTACTCCCCATGCTATAATACATGTATTATAGCTTTTCTTGTTTAAAACAGGAAACACAGTGGCGTCTCGTAGTGTATCATGTATTATGAAGATCGATGTATATTTTAAAATATATAAAATATATCGTTTGAATCACTAAGGTTGTATTTATTCCTTTTATTTGTGATACATTGTCATTGTCCACTCAAGTCAATTTTTATCCTTTATTTTTATTTATTTTTAAATTTAATCATGTTATTTATTCCGTTTATCTGTTAGCGCACTTGGTTGTAAGACATTGTCTTAAGATATAATAAGTGTTTTTTGAATGATAAAATTGCAATTTATTCCGTATATCCGTGACACACTCAGCTGGCGTATAAAGTACGGATGAAGCTAGAGTGTAATAAAAATGCAATGTATTAGGATTTAAGGTATCTTGGGTCTGGCAGGTCATGTGGTACAAAATATCATGATAAATATATGTGTCTATGATGCATCACGCATTTGTTATGTGTCACTGTTATGTGTTACAGTTATGTGTTTACAGCGCAGGTCATGTGGCACATAATATTATGATAAATATTAGTATCTAATGATGCATCACGCATGTGTTATGAGTTACTGTTATGTGTTACAATTATGTGTCTACAGTTATATGTTACAAGTAAGTGTTTACAGCGCAGGTCATGTGGCACATAATATCATAATAAATATATGTGTCTATGATGCATCACGCATGTAAGCTAAATATATTATTAAACTATTTACTCTTTCTGAAATGTCATGACCTATCACGTCACTATACCTTTTTATGATGTGACGTAACATATCATAAATAAGTACGCCTTATCTCTGGTTTGCAACAACTCTACTCTATTCATCTAGAAATTATCTTAACTTGGATGACTTTATTTAGTCACAATACCATTTATTTGATGTGACGTAGCATTGTAATCAAGTACGCCTTATCTCTGGTTTGCAACAAAACTATTATGTTAATTAGAAAACGTAGATGAAAAGGTCGAACAAGAAATGTAGGATCACGGATCACAGTTAACCAAACACACGCACAGAAACATACACTAATTACAAAAGTAGATATAAAACGAACAGGAAAAATAGCATTCAAGTAGCATTGATGGGATGTAGTTTTGTTTACACTGTCTTGTCTATTTGGGCGTTAAAGACAGGATAATAATCGATTCAAGGTAACCAGTAGGCCTTATTGCCTACTGACCATTCCAAGTCGGTAATCCTGTCTTCAACACCCTTTCTGTTGTTTTTTGTCTCTTTCATTGTATTTTCAAGTAATTGTTTGCAGTACAGTGTGGGCCTACGATGCCATTGAGCTCGGACGCTGTGGTTTCTATAGGACCCTATATCACATTTTTCAAGGACGACAGTCAACCACAAACTCACAAAGAAACAAAGAAAAAACATATTTAAAGACGAATACAAGGCAATATAAGACGTCAAAAATACACAAGGGTTGACAATAGGGCTACCCCTTGGGTTTTAAACCTGGTTCTAGGGGCAAACAAGATTAATAAAAGGCAAAATATGACATTAAAACATAATTTGTATTAACCGCCATAATCAATTGCATTTGTTAAAGTGACTCTCCCGCCAACAACAGGTACATTTTACGACACAAAACCGTTCTTTCAAACTATGTCCATGTGTTGAGGTTTTAAATTAATGCACATATGCAGATTAAAAGTCTATATTTAGTAAATGTTACCTTAAATATCTGCAAATGTGTATGCGTAAAATGAATTTAGGGTTGGTAACTCATAATTCGAAGCATGATAGGGCGTTTTTATGCCTGGCCTATTGAGGTGGTTATATTATAGTTTTAGAGTTCAGATTTGCAACATTTATATGTTAAATATATACCTTATGGTTAGTAAGCTTAGAAACTATCCCCTCTTAAATAGTTTTTACTCTAAACAGTTTACATTTGTTGTAAAATGGTGCATGTTGTTGGCGGGATAGCTATTTTAAATACCAAGGAGAGGAACTTTATAAGACTGTTTTCTTTCGTTCCAATCCTATTACCTTTGTACTATTTATATATGCATGTTGTATAATATGAAAATAAAATATGTATAAAAAGAAGTATAAAATGAGAAATTTAAACAAAATATACATTAAATATAAACCAAACATAAACAGGTTGACAACAGGGCTACCACATTGGAACCATTCAGTGGAAAAATGATCGCTGTAGGTTTAAAGCTCATTTTTTCTCTAACGCCTATACTATAATTAAAGTGCTTATATGTCAATGACCTCTTTCTTATATATATAAGGAAGCTCTTTAAAACTGTGCGTATTAATATTGATAAAAGTTTAAACGTTTGAATTTATTATTATTTTAAAGTTGTATTTTATCTGAATATGGTCTGTTATAACGCCATATTGTTTCCATATACAGCTGATATTTTTTCTCTGTTCATGCAGATCTGGAGTGTTAGAAATGGTCTCTTGGCTCACATGTATTTCTTCTGTTGTTAAAGATCACGTCAAATGATGTTGTGCAAAGGCGTTTGACTACTCGAGAATTAATTTAGTTTGGTCTATTAAATATTCAGGATATGTTCTTGATTTATTTTTTCAAAAAACTTCAATTAATAACTAATGACATTTATACACTCTATACAACTGAATGTGGTCCTTTTAGATCAATGGACGAATATAGCTTAATTTTACATATGTGTCTGTGATTTGTATAGGAAATCCTGGGAATAGAAAAGCTATATATACTCGTTTGCTCTACTATGAAACTATAGTAGATATTTCACAGTGCGCAACATCCTCGGCCTTTTTTCGCCAGTGGCGGGAACGCCAAATGACGTTCCGATTGTTTTACGGACGTCTTCGTCAGATTCCGCCACTAGGAAATACCGATTACGGAAATTAAGGAAGAGTTCCGGTTCCACTTGTTTTGTTTGTATGATGGCATTCTCGTGCAAACTGGTGTAAAAAGGCGTGAATCATTAGAAATATAAATGAAATCTTATTTTAAATTATGTTATATATAGTTTAATAACCAGTGTTTTTGAGATACCGAAAATATCTCCCTCGGTAGAGAAATGGCAACGATATAAGAACGAGTGCGGAGCATCGGGGCCATTTTTCTACACCGGGAGATATTTCCCGTATCTCAAAAAAACTGGTTATTAAACTCTATTTGCTGGTCCTTTAGGATCAACGATGACTTCAACTATCCCAATATATATGACTTTTAAGTACACTACCCCTTTAGCCGATGCTAACCGGCGTGAGAGTTGCTGCTTCTTACAATACATCATGCACAGATTCTATAAAACCGAGTCTGCTACTGTATTCTCTTCGTTGGTTGTGGTTGTTACTTCCAAAAGATCTCCCTTTCCTGTGTTCATTAAAATTCACAAGACCTTTGCTAGAGAATAAACTACGTTTTTGGTGTGTAAAAAATATTTTCGTCAGGTATTAAATTACTGTTTGTACGTGGTACCCCTATGTGTATACTTGTACTCATATATATGTCACCGAAGCCTTCGATACCACCTCTTGGTAGTCACCAAATACATAGTCAGATGTTATTGAAGCTATTATCATTAAATAAACATAACGGTATCTGATTGATATATTACGTATTGATAATCCTTTATGTTTTACTATGGTGAAAAATATATACCATAAAAAACGTAAACTTAACAAACCCTAATATGTTGGTCATTGCCCCTTAGATTTGCTATCTCTCAAAAGAAATTGGAGAAAGCAAAAGTCTGGCAAGAGAGATGTTTTAATTTCAATCTCGTTACATGTAATATCCCTACGTAGACGAGGATGTTCCCAGATATGGGGTATTCGTAATCTAGTAACCTAGCGTTTATCAAACAGCAAATCTTTACAGTGATCATTATAGTGTATATTATTTTATTAAAAGCGATCTTTGTATCAATATACCGTTTCAAAGAAGTGTCTCGAATTACAAACGCGCTGATTTTGAAAAATTGAATAATTTAATTAGATCTCAACATACGGTACATTTTTGCATACATATTTTGAAGATATCGCTGCAAATAGTTTCATTAATATACTCACCGATCTCATGAAGGAATGCATTTCAACTAGTTTCGTGACAATTCGTCCAAATGATAAGCTTTGGTATCATTCTTAAATTCTACTTGCATCTCGTAAACGCGACAGAAAAAATAAATAGGTTTACGTAGAGGCAATCAGTCTGATTGGCGCTTATATAAAGACTTTCAAGGCTGGTGTAAACGATAAGCAAAATAAACTGCCTACTATGTACTGGATTCCTAAAGTACATAATAGTCCGTATAAGGCTCACTTTATTTCGAATTCTAGAGCCTGCACCACAACAAACATCTCCAAACTCTTAATTTCTTGTCTTAGTGCCGTTAAAGATCACGTTAAACTATATTGTGATAAAACTTGGGATTAATTTATTTTGGTCTATACAAAATTCAGGAGACGTTCTTGATAAAATTGTCAATAAAGGTCAAGTTTCAACAATAAGCACTAATGACTTCTCTACACTATATACAACCTTACCACATTACCTTATTAAAAACTAGCTAATTTCTATTATTCAAAAAACATTCGCTAGAGAAAATACTACATGTTTGGCATGTAATAATATTAAAGCGTGTTTTACTAACGACATTTTAGACAATTATACTATGTAGACTTGTTATTAAGTTTGTGAAGCCCTCATCTATCTATTAGATAATATTTTCGTCAGGTATGGAACCACCGTTTATAGACAAATTGTTAGTAACCCTATGGGTAAGAACTGTGCACCACTTGTCGCAGATTTGTTGTTAATTTGCTATGAAAGAGATTTCATGTTAAGTGTTTCACCAGATACCCAGGCAGATGTTATTGAAGCCTTTAATGACACCTCTCGGTATCTGGATGACATTTTGAACATTGACAACCCTTTCTTTCCAACTATGTTTAATAATATTTATCCTAAAGAACTTCAGCTTAACAAAGTTAATATATCTGATAATAACGCTTCTTATCTTGAATTAGATCTCTCGATTGAAAATGGTGCAATAATTAGCAAAATCTATGACAAGAGAGATGATTTTAATTTTGACATTGTTTTAATTGTTTAATTATTCCCACTTGGATGGGAATGTTCCCACTTGGATGGGGTGTATCTCAACTTATTCGTTTTTCAAGAGCTTGTACTCGAGTTGAGGACTTTAATATTCGTAATCTTTATATAACTAAAAGTTACTCAATCAGGATTACCGTTACCATAATCTTCATAAAAACATTGGAAATTTTCTTATCGTAACCCTGATCTTCTTTCCAAATATAAAAGTAACTTAAGGACTCTTCTGCGACAAGGACTATCACAACCTGACTTCTATGGTGATGTGATTTATAAACTTTGTAAGATTCTTGGCTTGAGCACTTTCATACTATCTTTGTTAAACTTATTAAAACGTTTATCGAAATAGGTTATGACCCTATCATTTTGCAACGTACTGCATGCTTGGTTGTGGACCCTTTTGCAGTTTGCCACTAAGCCTTCCTCTTTAATTGTACGATGACCGGACAGGCTGTAGACCCTATGATGGCGCCTACCTAAAGCACAATGGGTCAGTGCCATTTTATGTTTGTCTATGATCTTTCTTGTCGTGCCCTTAATGGTTTATTCTCTTGTTGCTCTGGCTTTTGCCAAGTCATTGAGTATCTTCATTGTGGCTTTCTAGGCTATTGTTTTTTTGTATTATATTTACACGAGCATATTTGTGTTTTACTTATATTACCTATTGATGCTGCCTTGTTGGTTAGATATTAGATCATGGTTTATTTACACTGTCCTGTTTTAATTGGATGACAGTAGGGTAAGTGTGAGGTTTGGTGCACCCTAGAACCGGTTTAACCCCCCCCCCCCCCCCCCCCCAGTGGCCTACTTTGCCACTGACCGTTCCAAGGCGGTATCCCTATTGTCAACCCATTTGTGTTTGCATTTAATATTACTTTTGCCTGCTTGTTTGTCTGTTTGCGTGTTTCTTTCTGTGTTTTGTGGTTGACTGTCTTCCTTGAATGCTACTTTCTCTGTCCGATCTTTTTTATATTTCTTTCGAAATAAAGTTAATAATATGAAAAAACATGCTAAAGAAATATTTTTTAATCAACTTGAATTTTCTCTAAGTGATATGAATTCTGCAAATCCGCGACAATACTGGCAAATAATCAAAATGTTAATGAAAGAAAACGCTAACAGTTGTAACGTCATACCACCTTTAAAGAACTTCCACGGTTTATCTCCTGTATCCGACGAGGAAAAGACAAATTTATTGAATTACTTCTTTACATCAATATCAACTGTTGACGAGACCGATGCCACGCTACCACAATGTATACCTAAAACGATCAATACTATCAATACTATTAATATTACTGAAAATGAAATTTCTGATATCCTATCAACTTTATGGATAAATAAAGCTAGTGGGCCAGATGAAATAAGTCATCGAGTCCTGAAAAAAACTTCAAAAAAAATATGTCACCCACTGTGTATTCTGTTTAATCATTCAAGAAAGCATTTTTCCACAATACTGGAAATTAGTTAATGTTATGCCATTTTTTAAAACAAGTGATAAAGATTCACCATCAAAGTATAGCCCAATATCGTTAATTAGTTGCGTTGGTAAAGTTATGGAACGCGTGATATTCAAACATATTTTTAATTTTTTGCTTACCAATAATTTAATATTTAAAAACCTGTCTGGTTTCTTACCTGGTCATTCAACAGTTTACCAACTAATTGATATGTATAATCAAATATGCAAAGCGATTGATGTAAACAAATTTATTTGTATGGTATTTTTTATATATCCAGAGGTTTCGACCGTATCTGGCACGCAATTTTAATTTTTAAACTCCGACTACATGGCATTTCAGGCAACCTTATTAATTGGATAAATAATTATATAACTATTCGTAAACAAAGAGTTTTTGTTGGTTCTTATTTTTCTGAAATAAATACTCCAAATGCCGGCGAACCTCAAGGCTTCGTTCTAGGACATTATTGTTTTTAATTTATATAAACGACATAGCTGATGCATTGCTTAGTACGACAAGGCTATTTGCTGATGACAGGTCTATTGCGGTATCTACATCCGACATAAATTATATGGAAGCTACAATTAATGAGGACATGTGTAAAATATCGAATTGTCAAAGCAATGGGTAGTAAAATGTAATCCATCTGAAACTGAAGTCATCTTCCTTACACTTGCAAACAATAACCGTCCGTCTTTGGTATTTGAAAATACTCTTAACTTTGTTGACTATCATACACATCTAGGAGTAACCCTTAGTCATGATGGGTCCTGGCACCAACATATTTCAAATATTGTAATAGCTGTGTATAAGGTATTAGGTTAAATAAAATTAATAAAATTTAAATTAAAACGTCAAACGCTTAATCAAATATATAAATCTTACCTTCGCCCTCTTTTAGAATATGCGGCTATAGTATGGGATATTTGTAACTTAGATTAGAAAATGTACAATATGAAGCCACGCCAATAGTTACTGACCTGACTAGTTCTGTCTCTATACAAAAATTGTTAACTGAAATTGGTTGGACTTCTCTGTCCGATAGAAGACACATCCAAAAGTTGATATTGACCTTTAAGTTTATAAATGGAGATTTACCGTGTTACTTGAATGAAATATTCCCTGCAACTATTTCGGAATCGAATCCTTACAACTTGAGAAACAGTTCCAACTTCATTACTTTCCCTAGAAGAACAGAACTGTTTTCGAGATCAGTCGTACCTTCTTGTTTATCTGTTTGCGTGTTTGTTTTGTGTTTTGTGGTTGACCTTCCTCCTGGAATGCTACTTTCCCTATTCGATCTTTTTATATTTCTTTACAGTCATCTCTAAAACTTTTGAAGGAACTTGATGGTCCATTATCATACTCGTTTTTTTTTATATTATTATTCGCGAAGCACCATCCCTTTCGAGTTTTAAAACTAGGCTTAAACAATATTTTAAACCACCGATAGTACCCCAATACTAAATATTAGGTGACAGATACCTTTCAGTTCTACATGCGCGGTTGCGAAACAATTGCAGCAATTAAAACGCTGATCTCTATCTTAATCATTTGATTATTGTATAATTATGTGGTGATGGTTTTGAAGATGTTGAGCATTATCTGTTTAGATGTGTAACTTTCAGAAATGAAAGACGGCAATTATTTTTATATTATATTTCGTCAAATTCAAAACTATATTAAAAACACTAAACGATTCCAGAACTATATTAAAAAACTAAACGATTCCAATATCCTTAACTTTAGATGCATGTCATCTTCGGGATGGTTTAAATTATGTACTATTGAGTTTATGAATATTGAGTTCTGCTCATCTCGGGGCTAGAGGGCGTGCGCGGTAGCTAGCATAGTTTACTACCGTTCATGAACAGTCTCAATCAAACCGAGACTGCAATATTTTGTATGTGTCATGTTCGGCCGTTTCCAAAGGTCCATTATCATACTCTTTTATATTATATAACGTTGTATTTTGTCTACACCAACTGTCGCAATGTTTCTATCAGCCTGAACGGGGATATGTGGTGTTATTTCGGTGGAGATTGCGAGGGGTAGAATGGCATGGCAGTGTTTAAATATTTTAGATTTGTTTTTACTTCGTTTTTCCTTATCAAATTTATATTTAAATGCATTGTTACAGTTTTAAACCGATAATCACGTACACTTTTCAGCCACAATGGAGAGAACTGTAACTAATTTTGTAATAACTAGTATTTCAGTCCATTTGCATATATTTCTATGAATATTGTGATGTTGAATTGATGTATTGTAATATATCTGCAATAAAATATTATTAAACTAAAAATCAAATTAAAGTAACTAAAACGCTATTCCATCAGGGCTACCGTTACCATACACTTGGACAAAACGACGCAAAATGTAATTATTGTAACACTGATCTGCCTTTGAAATATAAACATGTAATTTAAGAACTCTTCTGCGACAAACACTATAAAAATCTGACTCCTACGTTGATGTGACATACACATTACGAAATATCTTGTTAACAGTTTATCAAAACAGGTTATGACACTATCATTTCGCAATTCACTGCCTCTTTAGTGATTGACCCATGTACAGTTCGCCATTACGTTTCCCTGTTTGATTGAAGCAACCCTAACGTCAACCTAAATCCGGAAAAGATAGTAACCTTTGATGGTTGTCTCCAGTATTGTATTGTCGTGCTACTAATAGTTGGTCCTCTTGATGCCTTGGCATCTGCTAAGTCCTTTATTACTTAACTGTTGGCTTGCTTGGCCTTTTTATGATCATCTTTGTAGTATAATTATATTGCCCATTTATAGTTTGTTAGAGGATACTTCGGGGCGAGGTTTGATGCACACTTGAACCTATAACTGAAGTAGTTATAGTTTAAACTCACAGCGGCCATTTTTGCCACGGACCGTTCCAATGCAGTAGTCCTTTTGTCAACCCATTCATGTTCGGGGTGGCACATACTCCTACATATCCTGGTTAATGTTGTTTGTTGTTAGTTGTGGTGGTCCTTGAATGATACATTTCCTGTTCGAATTGTATATTTCTTTCTTTATAACATTGTTATTGCTCTTAAGACTTGTTCAATTATTTATTAGAATTATTATCATAATTAGTACACACACTCCTCAAAATAAGTTAAGGATCGCAAGAATATTTCTCAACATGCTTTCTAGAGAAATTGACTGCATACCATTTTCAAACGTTACACAGAATGTGTAAGCAATGTTGCATTAAACTTGACATTGCCAGGTTTTCTTCATTTAATGAAAGAACATAATGTTGATATACAATGGTCTGTTAATTAAGAACAGTCCGAGATTTTTTTTATTATTTCTGAAAATCAGTAATTGTCCCAAAAACAACAATACTAAAGATTTTAACGTGTTTTTTCAATTTATTTATTACGTTTAATCACTACCAATGTTACTATGGCGCGAAATTATAATTTTACCCAAAATTGACTAACCTTTGACATTTTTTATTCAATCCAAATTGAAGTAACTGTTCAATATATATATATAAATCGAACTGGAAAAGAAGCATTCAACGACGACAGTCAACCACAAACACACACAGAAACAAAGAAAACATTTAGAGATGAATAAAAGGCCAAATAATACATCACAAACACAAAAGGTTTGACAATAGGGCTACCGTCATGGAACGGTCAGTGGCAAAAATGCCTCTTGGGTGCATCAAACCTCACACTTACCCTATTGTCAAACCAATAAAACGGGACAGTGTAAATAAAAAAATCCCCAACATGAACTATTCTCTAGCCACCAAGGCAGCATTAATAGGCAATATATTAAGTAAAACACAAAGATGCTCGTGTATATATAAAAACAAAAAAACAATAGCCTAGAAAGACACAAAGAAGGTATTCAATGGCTTGGCAAAAGCCAGAGAAACAAGAGAATAAACGATTGAGGGCACGACAAGACAAGACTGCAGACAAACATCAAACGTCGCCGTCTTTTTGGGTTTTAGGTAGACGTCATCATAGGGTCCACAGCCTGTCCGGTCATCGCATAATCAAAGAAGAAAACATAGTGGTGAACTGTAAATGGGTCCACCACCAAGCATACAGTGCGTTGCAAAATGTTAGGGTCAAAACCTCTATTGATAAACCTTTTAACAAGTTTAACAAAGATAGTATGAAAGTGATTAAGATCAAAAATCTTACAAAGTTTGTAAATAACGTCACCATAGAAGTCAGGTTGGGATAGACCTTGTCGCAGAAGCGTTCTTAAATTACTTTTATATTTGGAAAGAAGATCAGGGTTACGATAATAAAAATGTGCAAAGGTTTTATGAAGTTATTGGTAATTGTAGTTCTGATGGAGGAGCATTTAAGTTATACAAGGATTACGAATATTAAAGTCCTCAACTGGAGTACAAGCTCTAGAAAAACGAATAAGTTGAGACACATAGACCCCATAAGAAGTTGCTCGGGAAACATCTCCATCTAGATGGGGATAATTAACAATATCAAAATTAAAATCACCTCTCTTGTCATATATTTTGCTAATTATTGCACCATTTTCAATGGAGAGATGTAAATCAAGAAAAGAAGCGTTAGTATCAGAAATAATAGCTTTGTTAACTTGAACTTTTTATATTTCTTTTGCTACTTTCCCTGTCCGATCTTTTTATAGTTCTTCTGCTACTTTCCCTGTCCGATCTTTTTATATTTCTTTTGCTACTTTCCCTGTCCGATCTTTTTATATTTCTTTTGCTACTTTCCCTGTCCGATCTTTTTATATTTCTTTTGCTACTTTCCCTGTCCGATCTTTTTATATTTCTTTTGCTACTTTCCCTGTCCGATCTTTTTATATTTCTTTTGAAGTTCTTTAGGGTATATATTATTAACCATAATAAAAAAGAAAGTGTTTTCAATGTTTAATATGTCATCCAGACACCGAGAGAACTAGTTGCATATTTGTCACTGCACGCTTAATCTGTAGAGTTGTCTAAAGAAATGAGTATAAACGTATGCGATGATGCAAACTTTATTCTTACTGAAATAAAGAAGGGATGTTTTGAGGAGTATATTGTATTAATGTATTTGTATATGGATATTCGTAATTACGGCGTAATGTATCCTTATGCATAGGAATGAAGTATACTGCATGTTTAGTTGTTGCGGTTCGGAGTACTGGAAATTATGTTTCCATAGGTCTGGCATTATATTAGTTATTGTAACAATTTTAAAGGAAATACACATCTATTTGAACTCATGATAAATCATCACTCGAAGATACTTTAACTTTTCTGTAAAAAGTAGCAGACACAGTTTTATTGAGTCGTTTTGTGAGAGTTAATATAATAAGCAACTACTCTCATTTCCACTGGTCCTGTCTTAAGCGGTAATCTACTTTAAAACCAACAGGTGGTGTTGATGATCCACAAGTAGCAATAAGTAATATACTATGTAGTCGGGGTGACATTTTACAGCCGCCACACAGCAATAACAATGCTAGTTTAAATTTCAACACAATACTGAAAATGGGTATCCTTTAAAGCGCACATTTTCCTACAAGGTGAGTCCTTTCCTTCATATGATACTACGATTTCTCCAGTGCCTTTTGAGATCAGTCCGTTTGAATGAAAATAGAGTTATTCGTCGTTCTCTACATTTTCTCTTATTCCCCCCCTAGTTTTATATTACGTTTCATTCCAGTCCCATAAGCAGTTTTCAAGTGATGCTCCGGACAATAATTATAATTATAACATTAAGAAGTGCATTTACTATAATGTGAATACGGATAGAGTAGTTATTGCGTACTGCCATCCTACAGACAAGAATCCGGACGGACAGAAAGTCGGACGTACGGACAGACATAGTGTTGACTGTATGCTCCCCCGAATTTTTTCCTGAGGCGTAGAAATGGTGTTAATCATTTGTGAATTTTACAAGGATTCGGCTATATTAATTTTTTAAAATAGTTGTTAGCAAAGCGTTAAAAATGAGTCTATTCGGAATTGCGACGAACAGTTAACCAGTTTAAGTCGAGCAAATACTTACATTCTTATCTCAAACCTTCGTTTTTAAACATATTTAGACATTGATTAAACACGTTAGAATTTATTTATAGCATTAACTAAATTAAGATTATCGACACAATATCGAAACAGGAAAATCAATGGCGAAGAAGGGAAATGTCAAATTATGCTTAATAATGTAAGCTTAGAGATACCTATAGTTTACATATTCCTAAATTGATTGGGCTTCTATCTTAGGAAAACACGATATAATTAAACCTCTATTCACATTCAATAAAATCGCTTTTTAAATGTTATAAAATGCAATCCACTTTTCGTAATATGTTATTTCTTTCAACAGATTTTTAAAATTGCTGTCCATGTTATTTTATTATATCTCTCGCTAGTTACGTTTGTTTTCTACATTGTTTTCAGTTTTCTTATATCGTGTATATACACTAATAATGCTGAATTCATAAATGTAAGTATCTGTATTTATATCAATTGCATCTATTCATCTGTTCATAAATATATTGGCCGAAACTGTGTATGCGAGTAAATACGGGAATCCCCATATGTATACGCCAAACAGAACTGCAATATTAAATGCAGACGCTAGATAGTTACACATCGCGTATGTTACGTACGATAGGTTTAGTTGATAACACTTGTACTTGTACATATATAGGTCAACATGCACCCGCTGATGTATGCCTATCTTTGTCTGATGATAACAACATAAAGGCCAACATTTTACGCAGTCTGAAAAATGTATATATCTTTCTCCTCTTAAATAGCTTTTACTCTATACAGCCAAGCAATCTGTTTATATAATCACCGGTGATATAGTTTGGTGGCTAGGCGATTAGTAAACACGCATAATTAATTAAGGCGATTATGAAGGTACTTATTGGGGGCATACGCGATTACGTGAACAATTTTATTTATTTTTTAAAATGAATAAGACGTGTTAATGCTTGTCAAAGGTATCATATTATGTTATGATTGGTTTAAATACGTTTTGATTGACATCTGTGATAAGGTCAGTTACGAATATCTCGTAGGTGATTGTAATAAAAAAAGGGTATGATAATGGACCTTTGGAAACGGCCGAGCACGACACATACGAAATGTTGCAGTCTCGGTTTGATTGAGACTTTCATGAGCGGTAGTGAAATATGCTAGCTACCGCTCACGCCCTCTAGCCCCGGGTTGAGCAGAACTCAATATTCATAAAATCAACAGCACACAATTTTAACCATCCCGAAGATGGCATGCATATGGCGGTGGACTTGGAGTTATCCTTCTTTAACGTCTTCCCCATGTCGTACGGCGTATGGTCCCAGTATCTAATAAAATGAAATGCCCCGAAGAGCGAAATAAACATAATGGAATTTAGTTGGGAGCAGCGGTTATGAAGCCTGCGTATAAGTTGCGTTCATCTCCGTCAACTTGTTTGTTATAATACTTGTTAATGATTATAGATTATCGGTGTATACATCGCTCAAACTGGTATTGTTGGATCGGAACAATAAAACCCAATCTGAAAAGTACGAGTAAATATAATCTGAAAAATAGTGACATAAATTAGTAATATCTTCCAATACATGTTTTCTTTGTTTTATATAACGAAACTTGCTTGGTGTTCACATACCCTGTTAGACCCTCTCAGTTTATGTCTGACATTTATGAGACAGATAAGGAACGGTTTAGTTTGTTTATGTATGCATATGTTTTAACATTTTCTTTGACAAACATTTAACTGACTGGACCAGCTACTGTGTATATTTCAAACAACAAAACGATGATTACCACAGTAGACGACATATTGAAATATATTGGCGAGTTCGGACCGTATCAAAAGCGAATTTACTTTTTGCTATGTTTACCTTCAATAATTCTCGGTGCTCTGATGATCTTCAGTGTGTTTATACTCGGGGTACCAGAACATAGGTAATCCATAATGCAGGGTTGTCAGATAATGGCTAAGAAATTATGTATGTTTTATTTATATTTAGGTGGGCCATTTGTGGGGGTAAAGCAAGTGGGTCAGAAAGTGTGTAGGGTACCAGGATTTAAGTATATGGCGGATTACTAAACTTAGGTAAGTCATGTATTTAATACGGATAACGTTTACGTTTATCGTGTGATAAAGTAAGGCAATGTAAGAAAGCAATCGAGATCTTGGAATTGGAGGTATAAAACTGTACATACGTCTACTCGAGCATGAACTAAAATAAATAAGATACTCCTGACTGATTCAAAATAACCTAATAGTGTCTCATAGGTTATCGTATATATGGAACTATATATGTTTTTATTAATGCAAGAAAATATCATGTCCTTTACCTTAGCAAACATAATCACACCGACTTGTAAATACATTGCATACATGTTCAACCAATAATCTGATGGGTTTTAAATGTAACTTTAGTTGAGCATGAACATTTCATAACCTTCCACGTGACCTTGAACAATCAACCAATATTGTCTGTGTAAGACAAACTGTCAATTTATGACTAAATCAAGCTTTATTATATTATTTTCAACGGTTTATGTGATATTTACCAGGTCCAACAACTACACATCGATGACAAAGCAAACGATACAGGAACAAAGCCCACCAACTTCGACATACGACCCCGAATTTGATGCACGACGCACAGCCTAAAGCTGATGAAGATGTGCGGTTTTGGTTGGCTGTGTTTTATGAATTCTACATGTCCTGTTCGACGTTTATACCTACTTTATTCTCACTATTTAAGCAGTTCCGGAGTCACGGACAATGCAATAAAGTATCACATTCACCAGTAACCATACAAACTTTAATATGCCAATGTAATCCTTAAATGAAAAAACGTATCTATAAAGTATTGTTAGATTCGTGTTATAAACTTCGTAAGATTCTTGATCATGATCACCTTCATACTATCTTTGTTAAACTTGTTAAAAAGTTTATCAAAAGAGGTTATGACCATATCATTTTGCAACGTACTGCATGCTTGGTGGCGGACCCTTTTACAGTTCGCCACTATGCTTTCCTCTTTAATTGTACGATGACCGGACAGGCTGTGGACCCTATGATGACGCCTACCTAAAGCCCATTGGGACGGTGGCGTTTGATGTTTGTCCATGATCGTTCTTGTCGTGCCCTTAATGGTTTATTCTCTTACTGCTCTGACTTCTGCCAAGTCACTGAGTACCTTCATTGTGGCTTTCTAGGCTATTTTTTTTGTATTATATTTACACGAGCATATTTGTGTTTTACTTATATTGCCTATTGATGCTGCCTTGTTGGTTAGAGATCAGATCATGGCGGGGATTTCTTTATTTACACTGTCCTGTTTTAATGGGATGAAGTAGGGTAAGTGTGAGGATTGGTGCACCCTAGAACCGGTTTAAACCCCCAGTGGCCTACTTTGCCACTGACCGTTCCAAGGCGGTAGCCCTATTGTCAACCCTTTTATGTTTGTGATGTCGTTTGCATTTATTATTGCTTTTTCCTTCTTGTTTGTCTGTTTGCGTGTTTGTTTCTGTGTTTTGTGGTTGACTGTCCTCCTTGAATGCTACTTTCTCTGTCCGATCTTTTTATATTTCTTAGAATAAGACATTATATTTACCTCGGTAAAGAGTTGTAAAGCCTCGATGAAATAAACCTTAAGCATGTTCATATTTAACTATTGCCAACAGTCTGAAAAGATCCTTAAGAAAAAATCAATTAATTACATATTTTTAATGATAGATGTTATTTTATAGCAAATTAAATGTATATTTATATTCAAGGGCCGAAAATACTTGCGTCAGTTATGCTCATTGTGACAGATGTACTATTACACAAACTGTTATCTTGAAATTCAAAAGCAATTGATGAATTAAATGTTATACCTTATTTATATTCTTTTTTTAACCAAGGGCATTAACCTTTTAAATCATGAGTCAATTTTGATTTTATCGAAGTCTTTCCAAAATGTTATTGATGCAAAGCTTCAGATCAAGATGGCAAACAATCTAAATAAAAATATATTATTAAATAAATAGTAACTCTTCTTCAAATTTTCGAACACTTGTTCTTTTTCAAGAAAAGTACAGAAAAACAACTTTTAAGTAAAATCCATCTTGTTGTTTAAATGGCTGACGTTATGATGAAAAATATACCATAACGACGTCACGTCATTTCCCGTATGACGTTCGGCAAATGACGCGACGTCGTTTCCCGTAACACTCCTTCTCCTTTAACACAAACCGATTTCATGAACACTATACCAATATTCAAGTAATGAATTCAATTTAAAATTGTCTCTCGGTATTCTTTAAAGAGTACTCTATAAATTCATTTCATAAACAGTTATATAAAATTAAATTGTATTTTTCACTAATTCCTGTCAGTTAATAGTTTATCTTGATGTTGCAGCCTCTGGGAAATTTTGTGTCTAGTTTTTTTATCAACTTATCTTCTATCATGTGTCTATATGTTCGACCTTCACCGAAAACTCGCTCTAATACCGTTACTCCCACGTCTATGTCTTTTTGACCCTGAACATGTTTCATTATGGGTTTGTCTGTCTGCTGGCGTACATCTTTGAGGTGTTCTTCTATCCTCTCCCGTAGTGACCTTTCAGTCTCACCAACATATACCGTTACAAAACAACGTTTACATCTTAAAACATAGACTAGATTACTATCTGTGCATCTCTGAAACTTAGCTGTAGGGTAGCTTCTACGTAATCTGGTATCCGGAATATCTTCCTCGGTCAACCTGCTACAGACTATGCATGAGCATTGATTTGTTCCTGTTCTGCATGTTATCACCGGATTTGTTTTTTGGTGGACTTATACATCGCACAGGTTCTTGTCTCTGCGACACGCTAGTAAGGGTGTGTCTTCAAATACTTGAGACATTCTGTCTGATCGATGCAAGACCGAAAAATGTTTTTTTTAGGATCATATGGATGTTAGGTAATTGTCTTGAAAATGTTAATACCATAGGCACCCTATTATTCTTTTTTCTCGAAGTCTCTCTTAAAAGCTCAATCCTGTCTAAGTTGTCTACCTTCAAGAGTTGATTCTCTATCATTTTCCCACTATAGCCGCGTTTTCTAAGCTGTAGTTTAAGTTCATGCCTATATTTCAAGTAATGTGCTTCTTTTTGACATATTCTTTTCAATCTTAGTCCAAGACCATAGGCAAGATCTGTTTTTGTATTTGGTGGATGACATGAACTACTGTGTAAGTATATTTGTTTGTCCGTTGATTTTTTGTACAAGCTTGTATAAATTCTACCATTTTCAAGTTTGACCCAGGTGTCTAGAAACTCAATTGCTGAAGTACTATACCTTAATTCTATTTTAATATTATCGTGTATGTCATTGGCAAATGCAATGAATTCTTGTAGAGACTGTAAAGTTCCAGTCCATATACCAAAACCGTCATCTATAAACCTTTTATAAAAATAGGGCGTATTGTGACAGGACATCATCTTTTTATCCCATGTTCTCATATAACAGCAAGCATAGTTCTTTCCTAACCTTGAACCTATAGCCACTCCCTCGGTTTGTACATACACTCAAGTGATATGAAAACGCAACACGGGAATTTCCGCTATATATTGTATATACTGCACACTTAATTGCACATAATATTCCAAAGAAATCCCAAGATGTTTTTTTAAAATAAAGTTGCATTTTACTAGAGAAAGGACACAACTGTGATGTTGTAGACGTTTTAATCACACTACACTTTGTAACAAGAACTTCATCAATGTTGAAGTTGCTCTTCGAAAAATTGAGCTAGTTCAGTACTGTATTTAACGTAAATAGTTTGCAAAATTTTGCATCCTAAGTTTGCTCACATGATTGAGCCAAACGCGTACTCTGTGAATAATGAAACATTGCAGGAATACTATTTGCTGTATTATTTGTTGTTTTAGTATTTTTTCCAAAAGGAAAGCTCTTAGGTAATTATGTACCATTCGATTAAAAGCAGCATATTGTACATACAATATATAGCGGAAATTCCCGTGTTGCGTTTTCATATCACTTGAGTGTAGTGCTTTGTTCCTAGGCTGAAATTGTTATTCTCTAAAACCAACTTTATCATCCTTAGCACTCCATCTGTTGGTATCACCGGATTAGTTCTACTATCTAAGGCTTCTTTGCAGGCTTCTAGACCTTCTTTCTTTGGGACTGAGGGGTACAGTTTACACACGTCAAAGCAAAACAGGATAGCGTTGTCTGGTATTGGCCCTTCGATCTCTCTGAGTTTATTTAAGAAATCGGTTGTATCACGTATATAGCTCGGGGAGTTTATAACAAACTCATTAAGTTCAAACTCTGCCACCTCTGCCATTTTCTCTGTTGGAGAATTTATACCATTCACTTTTGTTCTCATAGGGCCCCCTGATTTATGCAATTTCGGATTTCCTTTCAACGTACTTGTTTTGGGGTATCTTGGTAAAAGGTACATCTTCATGTCTTTTGATATGGCACCTTCCCTATACATCTTGTTAACAAGTTTCTATACTTCTTTCGTTGAAGAGGCTGTTGTAACCCCATCAGCCTCTCTGTAAGAATCACTGCCATTCATCTCTTTGTCTAGGCTTTCCATATAATTCTCCTTATCTAACACTACTATTCCAGAGCCCTTGTTCGCTGGGCGGATAACAATGTTTTTGTTGTGTAAAAGGGACTTAAATGCCTCTTCTTCATCTTGAGAAATGTTCAATTTACATAACTTCTTTAAACTGCTCACGATATCATTCTTCACCAATTCAATGTAAAGGTCTAGCCACATATCCCTGCCTTTGTTTGGGGTTAAAATACTTGTTTTCGGAAGTTTGAATCTTTCTTGCAAGTCAATCCTGCCTTTCGAATTATTATCTTCCTGATCATAAAATAATTCAAGCTACCTCATTCTCCTCTCCCATTCTGCCAAATCAGACAATATTTTTATTTTGTCTATTTTCTTACTGTCAGGGACGAATTTTAAACCACGCGAAAGTAATTTTATTTCTGCCTGTGATAATTTGTAAGAAGATGTATTTGTCACTACACTTTCAACAAAATGATTGACTCTATCAGTATTGCGAACAATTGCATTTTTGTTAGGATTGATCTGGCCTTCATTGTTTTGTATCAAATGTAGTTCCCATTTCCGTAACTTCCTATGAACCAACAATTTATTCTTTTCCCTTTTCCAATTTGTTTCTCTTTGAAATGTATTTACTTTCGAGTCAATAATCCCATAATTGTCTTCTTGTGTTTTTTCTGATTCCAATTTTTCACCATTCACTTGTTCTCGCTCCATATAACTAACTGCTTCGTAGTTAGTTAACTCCGACTTTTGAGTTCCACTTTTATTCATTTTTTCTTATGGTTCTTCTGATTCTAATTTGTCACCATTCACTTGTTCTCGCTCAATATAACTAACTGCTTCGTAGTTAGTTAACTCCGACTTTTTAGTTCCACTTTTATTCATTTTTGACCCTGTCATATGACAGTGTTTCATAACTGAGTTTTCTGATTCGCATGTAACGGTATCGATTCTTCTTGTTTCATATTCATCTTTTTATGCTGTTGATGTTTCACGCTTATCAGCATCTACATTTTGGCTAGGCTTCGAGAAAAGAGAGAGACTTCGAGAAAAACTGACTAAGAGAAACTTCGAGAAAAAACTGACTAAGAGAGACTTCGAGAAAAACTGACTAAGAGAGACTTTGAGAAAAAAGAATAATAGGGTGCCTATGGTATTAACATGTCAAGACAATTACATCCATATGATCCTAAAAAAACATTTTTCGGTCTTGCATCGATCAGACAGAATGTCCCAAGTATTTGAAGACACACCCTTACTAGCGTATCGCAGAGACAAGAACCAGTGTGATGTATTAGTCCACCAAAAAACAAATCCGGTGATAAAATACAGAACAGAAACAAATCAATGCTCATGCATAGTCTGTAGCAGGTTGACCGAGGAAGATATTCCGGATACCAGATTACGTAGAAGCTACCCTACAGCTAAGTTTCAGAGATGCACAGATGAAAAACTAGTCTATGTTTTAAGATGTAAACGTTGTGTAACGGTATATGTTGGTGAGACTGAAAGGTCACTACGGGAGAGGATAGAAGAACACCTCAGAGATGTACGCCAGCAGACAGACAAACCCATAATGAAACACGTTCAGGGTCATAAAGACATAGACGTGGGAGTAACGGTATTACAGCGAGTTTTCGGTGAAGGTCGAACATATAGACACATGATAGAAGATAAGTGGATAAAACAACTGGACACAAAATTTCCCAGAGGCTGCAACATCAAGATAAACTATTAACTGACAGGAATTAGTGAAAAACACAATTTAATTTTATATAACTGTTTATGAAATGAATTTATAGAGTATTCTTTAAAGAATACCGAGAGACAATTTTAAATTGAATTTATTACTTGAATATTGGTATAGTGTTTATGAAATCGGTTTGTGTTAAAGTAGAAGGAGTGTTACGGGAAACGACGTCGCGTCATTTGCCGAACGTCATACAGGAAATGACGTGACGTCGTTATGGTATATTTTTCATCATAACGTCAGCCATTTAAACAACAAGATGGATTTTACTTAAAGGGACATATGGCAATCTTGAGTCTTATTCAAACATTAAAATTTGCTCCTCAATTTAATTATTCTGCGTCATTTTGACTTTAAAACTGCTTGCATATAATTAAATAAAAATTGAAATGTCAGTTTTCTTCACTAATTCACCAAAGTTTTAAATATATTATTGATGCACTATTATAAAAAGTTAGTAATATGTAAAAATAATTTGCTTTGAACTAGTCTAACACTTACTATTAATGATTGAACAAATGCAAGTGAAGAGAAAAACTAACGGGACGCCGTGAGTTTTTAAAAAATCAAGATTGCCGTGTGTCCCTTTAAAAGTTGTATATCTGGGCTTTTTCTTGAAAAAGAACAAGTGTTCGAAAATGTATTTAATATTGAATTAACTTTCCTTTTGAAAGACTATACATATATAAATAAAATTAATTTCGTCAAATAAACAAGCGTATTTTTATCATTTTCCCATGCAATATCTTCAAGATTCAAATCTAGTAAATCACCTACACTAAAGTTAAAAAGTTTTCTAGCTGGCATGACACACGTTCTCAATTATTATTTCCCAATGAACATTACGCATTCATGCTTATTGTTATTTAAATTCAAATCATCAAATCAAATTTTGTGAGAATCAGAACCCTTTTACTCAAGTTATCGTGTTTACAATTTTACATGTGTATGTTTGTTTTAAAACACTTAAAGCTACACAGTATCTATACCATTCGATTTCTTCTGTGTAGGCGTGTCCTTATTTGTAACTTCATGTTCATCAACTCATGTCGAAATCGGGTATTTATGCGAGCAAATTTAGCGCGAAAATCATTCACTGTATAGACATCCTCCAGTGCACATCGTACCTATACACAGGTAATAGTAATTTATACAGAAGAAAACAGCCTCTTTCGGGGCCCGAACACAAGACCTTCTGATTTCAAGTCAGGTGCTCTATTCACTGAACTATAACGCTAATTGAATTGAATTGAACTGAACTGGATTTTATAGTCTCACCAACAGCTAAGGTCATATGGAGACTTTCCAGCTTGCACTGGTGGATGAAGACCACAGGTGCCTTTCCGGGCCATTTTAATGCATGGGCGGGAGCCTGGGTAGAACCACCGACGTTCCGCAAGCCAGCTAGGGCCCTGAGGATCGAACCTACAGCGGTGAGGGGCAAGTAATTTCAGGTCAGACGCTCTTGCCACTCGGCCACGGACGCCCCTTAACGCTAATTGATCAAATAGTATACTAACTACCATTTATTATGAAGCAAAGTAACTTAACATATTTAAACGCAACTCAAGATGGATCAATAAATATGTAGTCCAACTTGTCGCACGTGTAAATTAACATTGCCTGGTGTAATACTCTTTGATAGTGTGTGTTTGTGTGTGCGCGCTATTTATTACATTATGCCTATTTAGTATTAAAATGCAACAAAATACCAATAAATAGCCGTGGTCTAGTGGTTCAGCGTAAATACTTCAAAACTTAAAAATGCAAGGCTCTGGTTCGAATCCCGTTCGTTTTTTTTATCACATATAGTCTGAAGCCGTATATTTATCAATGTTACCTGCACGGAGGCTAAATAAAAATGTGAAATTGTACTATCTATCTTAAGTTTTTGTTTTGGCTCGCCTTGTTGCACTAGGCATTTTGGCGTGCTTTTCATATGTTGATTATACATTCTATATTTCATAATTATTTTATATATAGGGGATTTATTTATTCATTCGTATTCGTTACTAGGCGGCAAGAGCTAAGCAGACGTAAGTATTGTCTATGGCGGATTACTGTATGACTGTATATTTACTATAGTTGTTTCTATTATATTAGGCCAGGGACACCAATGAGCTTCGAAGGTATATTACTTATTAAATTGATGTCAACAATTGTCACCAGACAATGAATTTTGATGTCCGCTATGTATAATGAACCAAAGTTGGAATTGTGGCGAGCGAGCTATTATAATAAAATATATCACACATCTCTAGAAGTTTAAAAATATTCGGTGTGTTAATTACATATATACATTGTCCATGTTATGTCTGATCGTTGCTCCCGTTGTATAATTAATGTTTCTCAATAAAATATATCATATTTATTAAAAATAATAAAACATAATAAAAATACCCAATGCAGTTTGTCGGGCACTACTCCTCAGCATTCAAGTCCTCTCTCTATGAGAGAGACCTTGGTCTGAGGAGGGTTGCTCTTCCACACAAAACCACGAGGAGGTCACACTGGGGAGGGCAACGGTCAAAGGAATACATAGACATTATGTGTGATATTGGAGCGAAACATAATTTGTACATACAAGGGATAAATCACAAATTGAGTAATGTATCTAAATATTGAAGGTTATTGTATATGAACATAAGTAGATTCTGTCTGTAAAAACATGGCAGGTAATTCCTATCAAAGGTCAACTAGACATTATATATATTAAAGTATGTGACTGGTCCTGGACCGTTGTGCCTGCGTTGTCATCTGACTCAAAAATCGCCCCAACGCGTCCACCGGATCAGTCCCATATCATAACTGTATTAATTAAGTAGTTTATAATAATCATATGAAGAATAACGTACGTCTCTGTGTTGACTACCACCCAGAGAGCCAGTACAACGACCGTCTAACCAGGTGGCAGTCAGCACTGAGTATGACCCAAATTTAGTCTACTATATAAGTAGACTATGCTATTCATACGAAGTTTATATATTATGTTGTTACTAATAGAAAGGGTTTACAATTTGGTACAATTATACTGAACGAACGAATTTAAATCAAACCATCAGTGATTTCGAGCCCGGCAGACAAAACATACAAGCTAATCCACTGGGCCGTTCAACATTATAGTTTTAGTCTAAATCTAAATGTTTATGCTCTTATATTACTATTAGGATAGGTACCATGTCAGTTAAATCCTATCAATAGTCAGCTAAACATGTATAATAATCACTTCCTTGGCGCCGTGAGGTAGGGCAGTCCCCACACTCACTTAGTCGTGGCGCATTATATATATAAGAGTATGTGATTGGTCCTGGACCGTTGTGCCTGCGTTGTCATCAGACTCAAAAATCGCCCCAACGCGTCCACCGGATCAGTCCCATATCCTATCGGTATCAAGTGTTCAATTGTAATTCGGCCACTTATATTAGGGGGTTTGGGTGGTATATATTTAATCACAAGCAGAATATCTGTCTTTTTCTGATGATGGTTATACATAGGATATTGCCATTACAACGTGCATATATATGAAAGTATGGACAATATAGTCATATTTTTTTTTTTCGAAATGGGTGGCCTTAACATAATCACTAAGGGCGCTGAAAGTCAATTGCCTATATTTTTTCTGTGGGTCGGGTAGATTATTTAGATTAAAAGGTATAGCGCTTTGTTGTAATTTTAACTTTAACTCTTCCCTTTTTATATCGAGCTGACTGCATTCAAGTAAAAAATGTTCAGTGGTGTATGGGACACAACAGGAAGTACAATTTTTATCAAGATCTTTAATGATATGACTTCCTAAACTCAATGGTAATAAGTTGTATCCCATTCTGAGTCGTGTTATGGCTTTATTAAGGATGTTATTATCAGAGAATAAGGCATTATTTCTGAAATTACAACTAAGTCTAGTAAACGTATTAAATTTATTGGCTTGATTGGTTAAATAAGTGTTTAATTTTTCCTTTATTTTTTTACGAATGCCAGAATAAACTTCTGAAGGTCCGAAGGGAATATCCTTATCGATAGCAGGGTGATCCAGCCCTGCCTTGCAGGCAAGGTCGGCCTTTTCATTGCCTGCGATATTTACGTGGGCTGGACACCATTCCAAGTTAACTATGAGATTTAGGATATTACATTCATTGAGTAGAATTAAAATGTTAGAAATAAGGTCTGGTCTAGACTTACTTGTCCTATCTTTAATTGAAGTAAGGCTAGAGAGGGAATCCGAGAAGATAACTGATTTGGGAGGTTTATTTTGGATGATCCATTTAAGGGAATTGATTATTGCGATCAGCTCTGCAGTAAAAATAGAGAGTCCATCAGAAATTCTATTTATTTTAATAATATTTTTCGAGGGGATAACGAAGGCAGATGCCACACGCTCTGTGACAGGATCCTTAGATCCGTCAGTGTAAATGTTTATATAGGAACTATATTTATTGTCAATATGTTCATTAAAAACTTGTTTAATAAGTAAAGGGTTGTCTTGTTTTTTAATAATGTTTGTAATGGAGATATCAACTTTTGGTAGGGCTAGAGTCCAAGGTGGAATATCTCTAGGATTAAAGTCCGCTATATTTATATTGTCTATTTTATAATCCTGCATTAAATTAAGTATTGTTGTGCCAAACGGTTTTGGTTTATTGCGATTTTTTTTTTACAGTGTGTTGTTTTAAAGATCTCATTAACAGGATTAAATAATTTCCTCGTTTGGGTCCTGGCCCAGAAACGCAGCATCTGCTCCTCTCTATGTAAATGTAGTGGGATAACTCCAGACTCGTGTTCTAGTAAATGTTTAGGTGTTGAATACAGCGCTCCCAGTGCTATCCTTAATGCCTTATTTTGGATTATATCTAATTGTTGAAGAAGTGACGGTGCAGCACATGAATAAACGTGGGATCCATAGTCAATTTAAGATCTTATCAGGGTTTTATATAAAATTATTAGTGATCTTCTATCCGATCCAAAATCTGTTCCTTGTAGCATACGTAACATATTTAGATCTTTTTCACATTTGGCTATAATATTATATATATGTGTATTAAAAGTTAATCGACGGTCCCAAATCAGACCTAAAAATTTAACACTTTTATTGATTATAATTTTGGTATCTCCTAAATGTTATTCTAAAGAAACCCTGGAAGAATTACCAAAAATCATACCTACTGTTTTATTAGGAGAAAGTTTAAAATCCCATTTATTAGCCCAATCCCAAATTAAATTAAGCCCTTTTTAGGCTTTAATTTGTAGTTTATCAAGATTTTTCCCCTTAATCCAAGTGCTGCTATCGTCTGCAAATTGGCTTATTACCATTCGTGATTCTTTTATTATATCTGGCAAATCATTTATAAGTACATTAAAAAGAAGGGGGAGATTATAGATCCTTGAGGGGTGCCCCTCTCGAGAGTCTCCTCATCCGAAAGGGAGTCACCAACTTTTACAGTAATTTTCCTGTCCTGAAGAAATGCCTTGATGAAGAAAAAACAATTACCTCTAATACCGAGGTATTCTAAAAAGTGTTCAAGGCGGACTTTAACCATGAATTCCATAAGCTAACTAGGGTGAGAGGTGAGGATAATGGGACGGTAGGATTTAGGGTCGTTAGGGTCTTTATTCGGTTTTAAAATGGGTTTAACGCAGGCAAGTCTCCAGGAAGCAGGGTATTTTTTGGAGGACCACATATTATTATAAAAGGATAGCCAAATATTGAGGGTGGAGTCGGGCATGTTCTTAAATAAAATATATGATATTTTGTCCGGTCCCACAGCGGAATCTTTTCTGCTATTTATTGCATCTTTTAATTCGAAGAGAGAAAGGGGGGTATTAAGTAAATAGTAGTGTCATCATCTTCATCTATATCAGTTAGTTTTGTATTAAAATTGTTTTCGAAATTATGTTGATAATCATTGGTATTTTTGCTGAGATTGTTTTTGCTCGAAACTTGTGAAAAAATGTTTAGCTTAGAGATCCGCTTTATCTTTGTTCGTAGTTGCATATTGCAGGTTGGTTTTTAATAGTGGAATGGATGAGAAGGATTTTCCTCTTATTCTATTTATTTTATTCCAAAAATGTTTTGAATTTGTTTGTTTTAAAGAACATGAGGTTATGAATTCATCCCAGTTGCTTTTTTTTGCTTTTGTAATAATTTTCTTTGAATCACATTCTGCTTGCTTAAAATTGTGTAGGTTCACTTCGGATGGATTTTTTTTAAGTTTGTTGAGCATGTATTTACGTTTTATAACGGCTTCTTTGCATTCAGAATTCCACCATGGGACGTTTTTCTTTCTAGGCATATTATTGTAGATAGGGACGCTTTGGTGGACTATATTAAGGATAGCGTCCGTGATGTTATTATTAAAAATATCTATATCTATATCTTCTGTAATTAAATCAGTCAGGTTTAGTTTTATGACATAAAATATCAAAGAGGTCCAAATCTGCTTTATTATAATGTAAACCTATCCCTGATTGTATGCTCGTGGGAGATCTTCTTCCAAATGACAATTGGACTGAGTAGAAAGATGGGAAATTGATCAGATCCCCAGTTGTCATTTAAAACGGACCAATGGAAATTAAAGTAGCGAGTTTTGCAGAAGGTAAGAGTCTATGTGAGTAAGGTTTCCCGTCCCTTTATCTAAGCGTGTTTGGTGAGAGGCCATCATTTAATAGAAAATAATTTATTTCATCTACCCAAGTTAAAATTTCTTTGCCTTTATTGTATTTGAGTTATCAGAACCCCAGGCCTGGAGATGGGCTTTGAAATCTCCAGTAATAAGTCTTTTTTTTTTAATATATCACTTTATATTTTATTAATGGATTGGATTAAGTGATTTCCTATTACAATTTCTGGAATAAAGATTAGATAAAATAAAGGAAAAGTCTTTATAAAATATTTTAAACAACTGTACTGTCAATTGTGGGTTTCATTATCAATATCAGTTGGGGTTGTCAATATCGAATGACTTCATAATTAATGTAATTCTTAAAATATACTGCAGCCCCCCACAGCTATATCTTTCTTAAAGTAATTTAAATTCATGTCGATATCCTGGAATAGGATTTAATGTTATTTTTTTATAAATTAGTTTCCTGTATAATATGATGTCTTACTTCGGGATAAGATCTAGAAAAGAGTTTTATTTTCAGCATATGTGTTGGTATGCGGATTAGCCCTCCCGCATTAAAAGAAATAATATTACCTGAATCATTCATTTCAAAAACTGATTGATACTTTCTTAATGTCTGATTTCGACGTCTTGGTGTGCTATAGATGTAGAAGGATGGTCTTTCGTGGAGGTCCTTAGTCCCTTTAAGGGAACCTGTGGTATTTTTTTAGGAGTTTTAAAGCCTATTTTTCTTAATTTTTATGTGTTTGTTATTCGTAATTAGGATACTCTGTTCTTGTTGGGATATTGACTATAGAGGGCTGGATTTTGTGCTTATTCCACTACTAGAGGGGTGATTTATGGCCTTAAGTAATTCATCTCTGAATATGTGCGCATTAATAAGGGGTCAAAAAGAAGGTCTACGTCTTGTCATATTAATCTGATAGTAATTTTAGTTAGTAACATCTATATTTGTATTTAATAATATTTGGATATGTATAAGTCACATTTATTCGTATTGGGGAGTTTGGGAGGAAGATTCATGAAATCATGGGGTTGGTACTCCTAATTGGTGGTACTAGAGGTTGGGTCTACGTCGAATCTCGGCCAGGTCCAGGAATCGACCTTTGTATGATACTATGTTTGATGGACCAGCTCGAATCGTAAGTGTTTTCCTGTGATTAATACTGACGTGTTTTTGATACACGTTCAAATAAACTGTTATCGCTGAATTGGTTTAGGGGTCGATTGATCTTAAAATCAAGGGTTTTGTTTGAGTTTGTTGGAGTAACACGTATTACAGACTGAGATTGTAGGTTTACTGACGATCTCGAGAGTGCGGAGTTGGTTATATTTATAAGAAGTGGATTTAACTGAATTGGGGACTACCGTTTTCTTCAACTAATACTTTAATTTCTTTGTTGCATAACTCGGGACAAGGTAGTGGTTACATCCAATATCCTAGGAGGTGTATATGTGGTGCTCTAGGCACGCGAGTTTTCTTCTATAGAGTCATTGATAGTAATATTTGGAGTTATTGCTCAGTAGTATTTCAGTTACGTTTAGAATGGAGCAAGGACAGGATTGGTTGAGGCGGACAATTGACCGTTTTGCCTGTAGTAGCCCTATTTACTTTGGTGACCCCAGAAACTACTCTGTAACATTTCGCTATCTAGCTCAGTTTCCATATCCAATTTCGTGATTGTTCTGGAGTTTTCGTTTTTAATTTATGAAATTGTACGCATCGATTTCTGCCCTTATAGTAGCGAGACTTTTGGGCGGTGTTAGTCGATTTGTAACTACTTCCACACGTGGACTGGTCCTTTTTTGCCACTGACCGTTTTCTAGGTGGTAGCCCTATTAGGCAACTCTTTTTGAGTGTTTGTGATGTTATATGCCTGTATTATTTTTAACATTGTCCATTCATGGTTGTCGTTAGGTGCGTGTTTTGGGACATACTTGTGTTCTGTTGAAGTTGATTTTCCTGTTCGACCTCTTCATACTCTTTCCATCATGGAGTTATTACCAAGTATAAATAGGGACTGTGTATGCTGTTAAGGACATGCGTCCATATGTAAAACTGATGTACGAGAGGTGGATCCAGAATTAGGTAAACTATTTGCCACTACAGTCTTTTATTATTAGAAAGTTAACAACACTTACGTAAGCAGAAATCTTCATATAGGAAGATGATATCAGTTTATAATTAAACAGTATACAAAGGCAATTCTATCCGTTATCGTAGTAACTCGAAAGCGGGCAGACCAAATTATAGCTTGTTTTTCAATATAAACTTAAATTTTCAAATGCTCTATTATTCCATATTTAACGTATTTTGATACATGCTACCACAATGACGTTAATACAAAATGAACGTTTAAAAGTTGATGTCGAATCCCGTCAACCCAGTAATAGTTACTACATAAAATTATTAGGGACAGTTTTCTTATGAATAAAGTGACCTACATTGATGATAACAGAACACCGCGAGATCATTCTCTTACATCTGTGAAGCACCGGTGCCAATTCAGAACTAAAGCATGAGAACACGTTGACTTATTTAAGAGCTCTCTCCATCATCTATGTTGGTGTTTTCCCTAATTTCCCACCTAAAGTTATATCAATACCTTAATAGAATAGCGCTGCTTTTCTGGTTCATTCAATTGACTGTCATTTTTCCTTTCTTTCCTATTTAATAATACAGTGTCTTTCACTAGCTAAGGTCTGATGTAATTTTGGATCACTCCTCATACTTGCATTATAATTGTATTTCAGTTAAATTTAGAATTATTTCCTAATCGTAATTGACATTATGAAGACAAATACAATTATGCTCAACTACTTGTTTATATCTGGATAGTACTTTTTTTCAGATGCAAATACAGGCAATAGACAATGACACATTCTAGGGTGCAAGGCCCATTACAATGAAAGCTTATTAACGCAACAATACCACCCGCAGCTTCAGGTGGCGACCGTGTGTGATGATCGCTTGTCAATTTATTTGCCACAAGTAACGACAGTAGTAATCCAAATGTGACAGATAAAATACGGCACGAATCACATGCAGTGGTGGGTGTATGATACAACTGTATTCAATATACCTTTGCTCACCAGGTACTATTCTATCCTCTAGTAGTGTGTTACATTAAAGTAATCAAAAATAACAACAACAACAAAAATAACATAAATATATATATATTATATATGTGTTTACCACGAGGATATATATATACTGTGGGAACAAGCATAAAATAATAAAATGTTTCATAAAAGGATAGGACATCGGCATTTAATAAATAACCCAAGTTGCATACTATCGTGCCTAATTCTTATTTCATTTCATAGATATTTGCACACATTGTTTCTCAAATATATGTTGAAGAACGGTCGCACTGCAAATTTTTGATTTTTCACAATTCGATACGTTTATGAGACTTTAAAAAGGATTGTAGAATTAACGTTCCATATATATCCATACTTGACCGGTGTTTTATCAGTAGCTGGAAATCAGTTCCATGTGTCATGTACATGTATTATTACATCAGCATATATGATCGAGTTTAAAACCCAACACTGGATTCTATTTTAAGAGTTTTTTCGTTCTGAAGTTAGTACTAGTACAATTGGTGTTCTCGAAAAGTAGCATAACAAAATTACTTGTGCTCAGCTAGTGTTTTATATGAGATCTTTCATGAGTACTTGCTTGTGTTGGCTTTCTAGGCTTCCGTTTTTTATATTCACTATACACCTACTCAACTTTTATAATCGGTCTTCACAGTTTTTTTTGAAAATAACACGAATACTAAAAACTGGAATCACTGAAACAAATGTCCAATATTATATTAAGTTTATCAGCAATGTGTTATCTGAAATCTTTTTTTTTCAGATTACTTTGGTGATATACGTGAATAAAATATTGGGTATGTTGTTTCCGGGGGGTGATTTCCAGTTTTTGGTTGATACCGTGTATACGTAATTACAAAATCCTTGGGTGACCGATTATAACAACAGTAAGTTGGTGTACATGTGTCATTTATGTTGTTATATGGCTATTAATGGGTTGCGTTGTTCTTTTTGAGCATATAAGTTGGGCGGGGATATCTTATTTACAACTTTCCGGTTTTTATTGGTATTACAATAGGGTTGAGAGTGAGATTGAGAAACTGGTTAAACTCCATCGGCAACTTTTTGCCAGTGACCGTTCCAATGCGGTAGCCACTATTGTCAAACTCTGTTGCGTGTTTGTGATCTCATATCTTGCCTTTTTCATCTTTTATAATAGTTGTTTGTTTCTATGCGTTGCTTGTGGTTGACTGTTGGTTCTACATTTCCTGTCGACTTTTACATATCATACTCCCCACAACTAGCAAAAAGACAACAATGAATAGTAAAATGATAATAACAAATGAAAGGCATATGACGTTAAAAACACACAAAGGGATGGCAATAGGTCTACCGCCATTGGAACGATCAGTGGCACAACATGCGATCTGGGGGTTTTAACCAGGTTCTAGGGGCGCACCAAACCTTCACAACTTACCCTACAATCCATCATATAAAACAAGGAGCAATGTAATAAAGAAAATCGCCGCCATGAGACTATTCTCTAACCAACAAGGCAGCAATACTAGGCAATATAAGTTAAAACACAAAGATGCACCGAGTATACATAATTACTAAAATCAATTTCCTAGGAAGCCCACAAAGGAAGAAGTACTCAGCAGACTAGCAAGCAAGAGAATAAACAGATTAGGGGCAAGACTACAGATAAACATTATGTATTTGCTTTAGTATCATTATTTAGTCTCTCCTGATATTTGAAATACGAAATAAAGCTTAAAGTATATGATCGTTACTATATTGTGTAACTATCAGGGAGCTCATGCACGAGAAGTATCGCAGATGAAGTTTGAGTTGTCTTTACATAATCCAATCTATAAAAGTGAGTGCAACATAATGCACTGGCATGAAAATATAGTTTGAAATAATTGTTTCCTTAACTCGTAATAATAAACTTATAGCTTATACGTTAAGGATTTCAAAAGAAGAAATTGTTTAAAAAATAATTATTTAATACATGCTGAAATGCTAAACATATTAGACTGCCGCTTGTTCTTTATGTGGAATATTCTGTTAGTATTAAATACTTCATTGTATGTGGTTGTATCCAGTTTTTATAATCTTGTATTTTTAGCTGAATGAATGTCTGTTATAACGCCATAATGGTTCCTAATGCGCAGGATTGATATTTTTCTTTGGAGTGCTGATCGGATCTGTTATATACGGTCATTTGTCCCGACATGTGAGTATTTCCTATTTACGATATTTTATATAGTTAGTTTAAATTTAGTTTTTTGTAATCGATTGCCTAACGAATGCACTCTGAACTTATTTTAATCAGAACTTGAGTACGGAAATAATGCAAATAAAGTGTATTTCTAAGGGACAGAACGCATACAGTCCTAGCGGGGGGACTGAGACTCACGCTCTTTTCGATAGTGTGGTACAACGGCTCAACCGCTAGACCATTCGCTCCATATATTTTACTGTAACACGTTATATATTTATTATATATTATCCATTATATTATGCTCTTATTATTATTATCTATGATTATTGTTATTATTATGATTACTAGCAATATTCATTTTAAGTATTTTATTGAAGTGAATTTTTTTCTTTTGTAGTGTTTGGATGAATTATGTTGATGATATTTTAAAAATAGTTTGTTGTGATTTTACTTCATTTCTTGTATTTGTTTACCCAAAACACATACTATAACAATTATTATCATGATTTATTATTATTATTATTACTAGTATAATGATATTAATAAATAATAATCAAATAAAATACTAATAAATAATTATTTGATAATGATATTAATAATAATATTTATAAATAATAGATAGTAATAATTAACTAATAATAATATAATGAATATATTATTAATTGTAATTATTATTATTATTAAATAATAATAATTATAAATAAATAATGATAATAATAAGTAATACTAATATTATTATAATTATTATTATAATTATTTTATAGATATATTATATGTGTTCGGGACTATGGTTTGGCACTACCGGCATACGTGTTCCCCCTATGTACAGATGATACATTTACTCTGACACGCCCTTAAATTTGTTTTGCTAAGTGTTTTGATATATTACTAAACAATCCCATTCGCTGCTTGAAGTGCCTAGTCTTCGAAGGCAGACCCTACCGTATTAAACACTAAATTATTTCGTGAATAAGTCTATTTATCAAGATGATGCACTATTGCATCAATCAATTTCTACTAAATCTAGTATACTATTTAACTCAGAATTGGACGACTAAAGACAACTGATTCTTGTGTGTATACTTCATCCTGAACTGGATCATCAGTAGGACTGATCGGCATGGTGGAATACAATTGCTTCTGTGTCCTTAAATGTTCATCATCGGCGAGAACTGTTCTTGGTATTACATCACATGTTTCGTAATGGGGTAAGTAGATACTGTATCACTATGAATTGTCCAATAAGTTGTGTTAACCTACCAAGTATAATGTAGCTCAATGTAATAAATAATGCTTTAAAGAAACTAACCAGCCCATATAACGGCAAAGCTATACAACAAACCCGTATACAAACTCTATACCAGGTGTTCAGTTCATAATAATAAAGTATCTATACCGGTTTAAAAGCATAGGTTTTATTCACTAAAATACCCAGTGTTTGAATATGCGCTAAAATGAATTATTAGTTGGCAAACTCTAATTTCGAGAGCTCTAGTTTGTGGGGTGTAGGCCAGGCTGGTTAAAGGCGTTTTTATTGAGTCTACACTAGTTTTAGCGTACTTACTTTCCTACGTGTAAACCTGTAAGGCATCTTACTATGCAAACAATACGAAATTACAATTATTTTATATTATTTTAAAGCGCCAACTGTCTATATAAAAGCCAGAGAAGATTGCAGTGGGGCATGTTTCTTATATAATTAATGCATGTTTCATATCAGAAGGTCCCTTTTTACGGAAATGAGCGACATATTGGAATTAAAATAGTACTGAGAGAGAGTAGATAACAAATATTTTGTGTGCTTATACTAGTGACATTGGGAATATTGGATTATTTGGAAAAAATAGTTTGGACTATAATGATTAATAACCAGGAAAGACTTGACGTGAAAT